>JAMJFZ010001562.1:2867500-3437500 GCA_026225945.1 Cricetomys ansorgei | reverse complement strand
CTACCACCCATGCCAGTCTGTATTGATAAGGAAACGCAACAGTGTGAACCCCCACTGTAGAAGCACCCCATCACAAGGATTTTTCCCGAATGACTTTTTTTAAGGCATGTAAAAATTCATGATTATTTGGCTACTCCTCTGTTAGTATTTCCTCAATCCATTTTAAATTCACACAGCAACCCGAAACTTGAGGGTATTAACTTCTCTTCTTTTGGCAGCCTTATCCCTACTTAGAGATCCTCAGGTCAAGACAGGTAGGTGAACATGTTTGAAGCTCAGGTACAGAGTGTATGTGTCTCTGAAAAGAGTTTGCTTGCTGCCCAGCTCAATTTTTGACAAAGAAAAATGGGCTGCTCTTTGCTTCATGCACAAAGATGCACTGTTTTCAGAGCAAACCACAAAAAAAAAAAAAAAAAAGGGTGACTGAGGGGAGAAAGGAGAATAAAAGACAATATCTTCTCAATATACAAACCCTACAAACTGATGGAATGTAAAATTATGCTTTGTGTAATTGCATAACTACTACTAATAATGGTATTTGGAAAACTCAGCAAGCAAGTGTCTCTAAGTTTCATTTTTTATTTTTAGTACGTAATAAATGAAGATGCAGTTTGCTTTAAACACTGTTACGTCCTTGTGTCTATAGGTGTCTGTACCAGAATTCAGGGTTTCCACATGGAGGGAGGCAAAGCCTTTGGAGAAGGAGGTGCCCAGTCCCTTCCCAAGCTGCCATCTGGGCTTGTTTATTTGTGTTTCCAGCTTTTTGGAACAGAGTCTCTCTGTCAGGACGGAGCCCCCGCAGAGGACGTGTCTTCCCGTAAGCTACTTTTCCCCTTTAAAAAGCAACCACAACAACTACTACTACTTTTTTAACCTTTAGTTTGGTCAAACTTATCACCTGAATAACACAATCACAAAATTCAACACACTGGCCACCTCAGAGCTGCCTTGGAGAAGCTTTCCACAAGCACACAGTAGTTGCCCACAGCCTGCAGACCCGGTGCCTTTCAAATCTTTTCAGAACACAAGCTGTCATTAAGGCTCCAGCAATTTGGCCAAGAAATCAAACATTTGTCCTGAATCCATCTACAAATAGCTATTTGCTTTAAAAACGAAAGGAACATTTCCAAGCAGTTTTCCTAATTTTCCATAGAACACATGAGCCATGTTACACACACACACACACACACACACACACACGAAAAAACAAAACAAAAATCTCCCCAAATATAATTAAAGAACAAAGCGTCATTGTTAGATGGACCAACCGATTTCATTATGAAAAAGAGTTTAATAATCCACAGGTCCACACTTCAAAAAATTACTATTCTCTTATTTTGGAAACAGATATAGAAGTAAGAAATAGAATAGAAGTAAGAAATACCTTGTAAGGTAAAATCCAGCAGTGCATATTCATAAGCAAATTCTGTCTTTGTTTCCACTTGTGGTCTCTTCAGGGTGGAAAATATTTTTCCAGGGCTGCTGTCATCCGGCTCTTCCAGCTTCCTAAGTCCGCACCCCATGGCAAAGTCTGCCAGAAGTTAGATTGCAGGAAAGAGCAAAGGGAGCCAGCAGCCAATTCTGTTGTATGAGCCGAGAAAACAAAGTTACAGACTTAACTGCTTTGGTTTGGTTTTCAGCGAAATGATAGATAGCCAGAAAGAAAACGGCGGGTATGAGGCGAGTTGCTGGGGACTTTCTCCATTCTTCACTGAGTAAGGTCACTGAGCCCTGGAGCTCCAGCTCAGGAGGCTGGGCTCGATCTTAGAGGAGCTCTCAAGCCGCTGCAACTTAGTGGAGAATTTCCATGCCACGTCAATTTACAGCCAGCCAGCCCCCTACCAGAGTTCTGCCGCTCCGGCACCGACGGGCTTTGTCTCTCCCAGCTGGCTGAATGGAAAAGCGGTGTCCAGAAACGGAATTAACGGCAAAAGCGCAACTCGGTGTAATTATCCACACACAGAAGACAGAGTCAAAGTGAGGCGCTTTTTTCCTGTTTTCTCTTCTGTCCTGTGCTAGCTTGCTCTCTTCTCTGCTTCTACCAAGAAAGCAAAAGGGAGGGGGAGAGGAGAGAGGAAGGGAGGGAGGGTAGGAGGGAGGGAGGGAGAGGGGGGATTTTCAGTGTGGTTGGAAATAAAAATCAGTTCCAGAAAGGAAGTGAGTTTTCTGAGGAAACTCTGGAATACAACAGGAGAACAGTAGAAAAAACTGAAAGATTTAAGAAAGAGAAAGGAAGAAAGAGAAGAAAGAGAGGAAGGGAGGGAGGGAGGAAGGAAAAAACAAGAAAAGCACTTTAGTCCTGGGTGGAATTTTTGAAAATTTCTTTCCACATAAAGTTTCTTTTTGCTGGAAAAATAGGCTGATTAAAACCACACAGCATAAAAAGCATAAAAGCTTAAGGCTTTTTACAAAAAGACTTGAGGAAGAAAGTGTATAACGGAATGAATATGATCAAAGTACAGGTATGCAAATGTGATCATAATTTTATTATTTTATTTTATTTTGTTCAATTAGCATGCTCTAACAAATAGCTAAAAAGAAAAAAGTCTTTATGTAATTGCAAAAGAAGAGACAGTTATATGAGGAATTAGTTTACGTAACATTCTTGGTTTATTCTTTCATTTATGTGCGTGTGTGTGGGTGCCTACACATGTGCAGGAGCCCTTGGTGGCCAGAAGAGGGGGTCAGAGCCTCGGATCTGGAGTAACAAATGGCTGTGAGCCACCATGTGAGTGCTGGAACCATCCCTGGTCCTCTCAGGGCTCAGCTGGGCCAGCCCAGCACCCACGATTTAAATACTGCTGTTCAAGGACTAAAAGTAGTGACTGACAGCAGTTCTATAGGTCTCAAAATGGCCTTAGTCAAAAGAGAGAGAGAAAAAAGCAATGTGAATGACTCAATTCATTTAATCTTATAATTTGCCAGTTACCTGAGATTGAGAATAATTTTCACGGAGCCATCCCGATGCGTATCTGTGCTATGTCATGTCCAGGTCTGGTGTGCTGCCTGCCACTCGGAGCCCTGGGAGCAGAGTGTGGTGTGTGCAGGCTTACCACAGACATGCTCTTGGGCAAGTTACTTGTCTTCTTCAAGTTTTAATTTCTTTCCCTTTTAACATGTCCCTTGTGGTACTTCTGCCACAGGACTGTTTCAGATGCTGATGCTCATCTCATCTCCTGTCCTAAGCTCTGCCTGGAGAGAGTGACGCGTTTGTCGGCATGTGCACCTCATGATCCAGGGCTGGCAGCTGTGATAGGAAGGGCATGATTTTGGCACCCCTCCCACTGTTTACAAAATAAATCCTGGTCTCTACTGAGAACCTGGAGGACGCCAATCTGAATAGATTTCTCAGTCCATTAAAGTGTGCACACGGAAACCGTCGAAGGAGTGTGTGGATTACTTAGCTTGTAGATCATTGTCATCTATTGCCTCTCCCTCCTGCCTACTTCCTTTGAAGTATTTTACTTCTCAAAAGTGTTTTGTTAAGAGACCATTCCATAGTCTCCATGTTCAAGGACGGGCATAGTCAGTGGAATGGAATGCTGGGTAAATTAAATGAATCAGACAGTAGACTGAGAGAGTGACTCATTTGACTATTTATAGAGATTCATGATTGACATATTTCATGTCCTCTTTTGTAGAATGGGCTGTGTGCTGTTATACAGTAAAAATGGAATCTGTTGGTCACTGGTACCAATCACAATGCTTGGAAAGTTGTTTAAGTACCCTTACCTTTATCAAGAGCCTGCCATTTCTGGGCACTCAAAAAAAAAAAAAAAAAAAAGAAAAGGATGCAAAAGATGACTAAATCACGTCTGTCCCATAAAGGAACTTACGAAACTACATCCTGGTTGTTTTCAAGGATGAGTATACGTAGGATTGACACAGGTGGGAGTGTGTTCCCGGAGGAGGGAATTACATAGCTAAAGTCAGGGAGCTGTGAAAAAGTACGGCATGAATGGCGAGCCACATAAAGCAGTTGATTACTAGAACATAAACCATGAAAGAGAGAGAGAAAGAGAGAAAGGAAGAAAGAAAGAGATAAAGACTCCCTCAGCCGTGAGTGAGGAAAGGGCTAAGCTGTACTGGGCTTTGAATGCTATACAAATAGAACCTAGGCTTTATTTTGTTGACAATAAAAGGGAATCAAATAACCAAACGAAATCAAATGACATCCATTTTCTTTTTAGATATGTCGCTGGTGCAGCCTGAGGGAGATGCTTTAAAAGACGGGTATTAGAAAGGGGGCTGCAAGTCCAGCTGAGAGCTGACACTGACTGGAGGGAGAGCCTTTTTACTAGCATGTATGTAGTTGTGTAGTTATGTAATAATATATTATCACTATGTATGTAGTAATAGTCATCATCATCATCACCATTCATGCATAGAGGCCAGAGGAAAACTTCTGCTGTCATCTTTTAGGAGTGGTCCCCTGTTTTTTTTAAAGACAATGTCTCTCATTGGCTGGGACTCGCCAAGTAGCTTAGGCTGGTAGGCCAGGAAGCCCTAGGCAGCTGCATATCTCCTCCTCTTCCTCGCTGGGATTACACCATGCTCGGCTTTTTTTCTCTTTCTTTTTAAAATGTGGGTTGTGGAGACTGAGTGCAGATACTCGTGCTATGGCGAGCACTTTACTGCCTTGGCTGGCCGGGACTTGCTACATAGACTAGGGTGGCTGTGAACGCTGAGATCCAGAGTTCTGGGGCTAAAGGAATCACGACTTCTCATAAGAGTTTCTGTTATCATTAGCAAAAGAAATGCAGGCTCTTAAGATCATTGAGTAATCACTTTGGCTATTTTCTCCCTACAATTGCAAAAGAACAGAATTTTATTTGACTCTTAATAATATTTGAAAATCATTTACATGTATCAATGTGACATATGTTCCTGTCTTAACAATTTTTGCTAGTTCACAAGTTTCACATCTGTATATTCAAACAAATTGAATATGTTTTGAAAATTGCACCTGTATTGAACACGTGCAGACATTCTTGTCCCTTGATCATAATAGCCTGACAACCACCGGGTAAACGTTTAGACACTACCTGTTAATAGTAAATGTCATTATGCAATTTAGAGACAATTTGATGTTCTGGGGATGCTTGTGCATGGTATCTAAACACTACACCATTTTACATAAGGGTTGGCGATCCTTGCACTTTGGTGTGTGTGTGTGGGAGTCTTGACACCAATCCCTGTGGACTCTGAGTAATATCTGTCATGGCACTTCACTGCATTCCTAAGGCACCCAAGAAGTAACAATGTAGCTATTTTTAAGTTTCCACTGTGAAAAGTCTTGCAAGCATTATTTTCCCACCTTTTGGATTATTTCTTAAATCTGTATATTCTCCGTCATACATGGTCAAATAGTTTATTACTTTTCTAAGTGAGTTATTTTTATGTAGACAATAATTGGCTTAAGGCCCACTCAAGGAGGAAACTCCAGTCTGGTGCTGTAAACCTAGCAAACTACCAGTGGCTGGCGATGTCATAGGCTCAATAGGAAAGCCTATCACTGGCTTTTCCTAAACCCGTGTAATTTCTAACTTCTTTCTAAATCTGTATGCTTATACCCACAGATAAGTGCAGCTTTCACCCTTCAGCAAAGAACATTTTGTAGCAGACAAAGACCATTATAAAAAGCCACAACTGGTCAAAATGTAGAGAACAACTGGTGCCAACTGATACATCTACACTACAACCCTGTACCTAGGGGTCATGGAACATCATGGAAGAAGTGGCAGGAAGAGCACAAGAGCCGGAGAACCAGGAAGTCTGCTGCAAGACTGTGTCTTCTAGATATGAAGGAAGCATGTCATTTCAACACTATGGCTTCCTAAACAAGACCCGGACAATGACACCTTGGCATGCCAGTGTTGATGGGGAAATCTCACAGGGTTCCACCACTAGATGAGGAGCTACAGGCAATTAATGACTGCTGAAAGAGGGGTAGTCTTCCCCAGGGATGAACCCCCTAAATGGTTATCCATTTCCAAATGGCCAACTATAAAATCATGCATGGAAGCAACACTCATTGGACACATTGGGTTGTGTGTGTGTGTGTGTGTGTGTGTGTGTGTGTGTGTGTATACATATATGTAGTAGTTTGCTGTTGTGTTGCTCAACAAGGAAGACACAGAAGCATATTCATAGATATAAACCCTGCCAGAACTTAGCAGAGGGAACCACTATCATGGCAAGTATCATCCTTGACAGTGGAACTCTGAGCACCTCATCTCAGGAGTTTTTATTGATACCTAAGCTCCTCAGGTGTTCTATTGATACCAAGTGCAGATAATGAGGAATCAAACATCTTTTACACAAAGCCAACACCTGCAGACAAGACAAATGCCAAGGACTAGGCAGCCCTTCCCACAACAATGCACAAAACAACCATTTTAAACATTATTAAAAATAAACTTCTACAATATCTCCACTTTTCTGTATAAGATAATAAAAAATTGTTTTATCTCTACAATCCAATTTAACACTACACCAGCAAAACTATTTACAAGAGGAACAATCACAAGAACAGGACCAAATGAAACCAAACATCTATCAAGTTTTTCACAATGTCTTTGGACAGCAGAAAAACATTATGAATGTCTAATTATCTGGAATTCACTCATGATCTTCTGGGCTCCTTGAAGGGCTTGGGTCACTTCTCTGCTCTGCCCTCTTCAGCACACACAGCTTGTCCTCCAGGTTCTGACTCCCTCCACTCCACTGCTGCTGCTGTCCGTGGTGGTCATCCCATTCCACTGGTATCTCTAAAACTTGCTGCAACTGGGCTGCACTTTCACCAACAGCCTCTCATAGGCTCTCTGCATGGTGCCAAGCCTCAACTTCTCTGCATGACCCCTTCAATCTGGGCCTTTGACTGCTGCTGAGGCTGCACCTTCACCAGTGGGCTCTCCTGGCCTCTCATAGTACCAAGTCTCTGCTCTCCAATGATCCCTGCATGCTTTTGAAACCAGTACCACCTGGGTGACTCTTAAAGTGCCAAGTTTGGCTGCCAGCACAAGATACAACCTCAGCCAGATCTGGAAGACAGCTTCTGTTTTGCTGACCCCGAGGAACCATTTTCCAGATTTTAAGATAGAGTCTGGTTTGCAGGAAAAATAACTGGTCACCTTGTCTGCAGGAAGGGTTCCCTCATGGCATGGAGTTCTCATCACCACAGCAGATGTGTCTTGTCAGGACTGCCTCACAGTATCTGAACCAATTGTAGACAGGTTTGCAGGAAAACAACAACAACAACCAACAACACAAAATGGACTCTGGAAAGTCTGGAGTTTTTCTTCTTCTCTATCTCCATACTGGCTTAGCTGGCCTGATGTCATGCCCCACGTTGCAGGTGCCATTTGTAGTAGTATGCTGCTGTGGAGGCTCATCAAGGAAGACAAGGTGGCATTTTCACAGGTACAACCCCCCAGACCTCAGCAGAGGGGAACACTATCCTGGCCAGCGCCATCCTGGACAATGGGACCACGAGTGTCTCATCATACCTATGCTGCTCAGGTGTTCTACTGATACCACGTGCAGATCATGACATCATGACAATCAAACATCCCCCACATAAAGCCAACACTAGCAGACAATACAAAATGCTAACACCTAGCAGCCCCTCACCCAACAGTGCATAAAACAACCATTTCAATATTACTAAAAATAAATTTCTACAACACATATGTATATGGACATATATTTAAATATACACACACACATATGCATACATGTATGTAACAGTAATAAGGAAAAAGGATGCCATGAGCCTGAGAAGGAGTAGGAGAGACACGGGAAGGGCCATAAGCTTGAGGAGGACTAGGAGAGAAATGGGAAGGGTTGGAGGAAGGAGAGGGAGGGGGAAATATTTTAATAAAAAAAAAATTGAACAAAAAAACAGGAACCATCTCTTTGCTGCCCCCAAGAAACACCTCTCACCACAGAAGACAGATATCACCGTATGGTGAGGGATAGAGGAGGGTGTTCCAAGCAAATGAACCCGGGAGACAAGCAGGTCTCACTGTCCTAATATCTGACAAAATAGACTCAAACCAAAACTAGTGGGAAGAGATAGATAAGGTCAATGATATTGCCATTGCCCTTGGTTGCCTGCTAGAATATGAAGGTAAGACCCTACTGCTGACAACAGGACATGCTTTGGTCATGGGACCAAATCAAGCTGATTCAGGTTGGAAGCCTCCTGCTGGAAGGCTAGTTCATAGTATCAAAAGGTGCTATGCAAGCCCTCAAGGGTGAAAGGATATTAACAATCCCATTTTATAGGAGGCTCAGCTTAAAGAAAGCATTGGAGAAACCAGGATTGTCAATCACAGACTGTTTTCTTCAATGGAAGGAAATGAGTGACACCCAGTCACCTGGAATGCCAGAGTGAAAAGTGGTCAGTCAACCGACGGATTCTATTAGGAGCCAGCCCGCACTGGAATTCCCCCAATGTAGCACTGCTTAGGCCCTGTTCCTGCAGAGTATAGAACACATCCCTATGAAAGATATACACACCCTGGTACTTTGCATCCTCCACTAAAAGATTCTGTCCTTATGCTCATCATAGGGATAACTTATTCATTTATCAGATAATAGAATCCATTGTTAGTGTAAAGGTCAAGGGTCTCAAGTTCTATTATGTTTAAATGTGTTGGCAAAATAAACACAAGGTCAGTCCCTGGAGGTCTTGACTCAGTGCTTGCCAAGATGGCACTGATGCAAATTTCTATTCTATTCTATTCTATTCTATTCTATTCTATTCTATTCTATTCTATTCTATTCTATTCTACTCTATTCTATTCATTTATCGAGACAGGGTTTCTCTGTTGTAACTCTGGCTACCCTGGAACTCTGTAGACCAGACTGGCCTCGAATTCACAGGGACCTACCTGCCTCTGCCTCCCAAGTGCTGGGAAAAGCGTGCGTCACCACGGCCTGGGCTAAACTTTTATTTTGTCTCTTCACACACCCCTTTAGCCTCACATCTGCAGAGACTCCTAATCTCTTCACACTACCCCGTAGCCTGACACCTGCAGAGCCTCCTGCACTGTTTGGCTGTGGAAACTGAGAACACAGCAATGGGACAGCACGGTCTCCTCAGTGGTGCAGAACTGAGTTACACTGGGGGCAACAAACAGCTATCTAATGGCCAATGGCCACTCAATGGATGGAACTAATGCCTGGTACTGTAAGCCTAACCAAGGATACATGGCTAGAGATGATATAGACCCTACAGAACCTACTGCTAACATATTACTAAAGAAATATTGCTTTCAACTGTCTTCTAAATACATTCTTTGCACTGGGTTGGTTTTGTGTCAACTTGATATAAGCTATAGTCACCAGAGAGGAAGGAGCCTCAGTTGAGAAAATGTTTCTAAAAGGTCCAGCTGTAAGGCATTTTCTCAATTAGTGATCAATGGGGGCGGGCCCAACGCATTGTGAATGGCACCATCCCTGGGCTGGTGGTCCTGGGTTCTATAAGAAGGCAGGCTGAGAAAGCCATGGAGAGTTAGTCAGTAAGCAGCACCCTCTCTGGTCTCTGCATCAGCTCCTCCCTCTAGGCTCCAGCCCTGCTTGAGTTCCTGTCCTGACTTTCTTCAATGACGAACAGCATTATGGAAATGTAAACCAAACAAACCCTTTCCTCCCCAACTTGCTTTTTGATCATGGTGCTTTGTTGCAGCAATAGAAACCCAAACTAAGACATCCTTATATCCATAGATAAATGTAGCTCTCACATATCAGAAGAGAAAGGGGGGGAAGAGCCTTGAATGCATTGGCACAGGAGACAACTTTCTGAACAGAACACCAATGGCTCAGGCCCTAAGATCAGTGATTAATAGATGGGACCTCATGAAGCTGAGAAGCTTCTGTAAGGGAAAGGACACTGTCAATAAGACAAAATGGCAACCTACAGAATGAGAAAAGATATTCACCAGCTCCACTTCCAAGAACTCAAGAAACTAGACATCAACAAAACAAATAACCCAAATAAAAATTGGGTGCAGTTCTAAACAAAGAATTCTCAAAAGAGGAAAATCAAATGGCTGAGAAACACTTAAAGAAATGTTCGACAGCCTTAGCCATCCGAGAAATGCAAACCAAAACCACTTTGAGATCCATCTTACACCTGTCAGATGGCTAAGATCAATAACACAAGTGACAGCTCACGTTGGTGAGGATGTGGAGCAAGGGGAACACTCGTACATTGCTAGTGGAAGTGCAAACTTGTACAATCACTGTGGAAATCAATACTGTGATTCCTCAGGAAATTGGAAATTGACCTTCCTCAAGACCCAGCGATACCACTCATATCCCAATGGACTTTCCATCTAACCACAGGGACACTTGCTCAACTATGTTTACAGCAGCTTTGTTCATAATAGCCAGAAATTGGAAACAACCTAGATGTCCCTCAACTGAGGAATGGATAAAGAAATTGTGGCACAGCTACACAATGGAGTACTACTCAGCTATTAAAAAAAAATGACTACATGAACTTTGCAGGCAAATGGAAGGAACTAGAAAAGTCAACCCAAGTGAGGTAACCCAGTCCCAGAAAGACAAACATGGTCTGTACTCACTCATAGGTGGATGTTAACTGGTAAACAAAGGACAAAGTGCTGCAATCCACAAACTCAGAGAGACTTTGCAACAAGGTGGGCCCCACTGAGGACACAGGGATCTCCCTGGTAAAGGGGAAACAGAACAGAAGATGCAGGAGGGACAGGGAAGGATGGGAACAGGAAGAGAAGAGACCAGGAGGGTGGAGAGGGATGGAGGGAGAGAATATATGGAGAGATGACCAGAACTGGAGGACATTTAAGGGAGAATCGGGAGACCTAATATAGTGGAAACTCACTGGAATCAATGAAGGAGATCCTAGCAAAGACTTCTGGTAATGGGTGCTACGGAGCATAAATAGGTGAGCATAAATCCCTCCCTGCGGGATCCACTGGGACAATGGAAGGGCAGAGCCCCATGCTAAAGGAGGGAACCCATGACTGACATTCCAGGGCAGGCCAGGAGCTAGATTCTAGATAGCCAGGAGAGGACTTCTAATGTTATTTTGCTCCCCTCATAAATTAGTACCTAGCCCAATCCTCAACAGAGAGGATCCCAAAAGCAGCTGAGGGGAGCAGATGCAGAGGCCCAGGGTCAAACAAAATGCAGAGCTCAAGGAACCACATAGAAGCAGTGGAGGAGGGGTTGCTGGGACCAGAGGGTTCGAGGACACTAGAACAAACCCCATGGAGTCAACTGACCAGCACTCTTCGGGGCTCACAAAGTCTGGAGCAGCAGACTGGAATCTGTCAGGGCCCCCAGATATGTCTTGAGTTTGCCTGGCCTGGTGCTCTTACAGAACTCACACGGACTGGAATACGGTGTGTGTCCCCGACCTCTGCTCACCCTCGAGTACCTTGTCCCCTAACTAGGCTGCCTAGTCCAGCCTTGAAGTTGTGCTTCAGGAGATTGTGCTTGACTCTGTTCCATCTTGTTGTGCCATGTTTGAGCAGTAACTCTGGAAAGACTGCTCCTTCTTGGGGTGGTGGTGGGCGTGGGAGGAGGGGGGTAGATCTGGGGGAGAGGGAAGATGGGGGAGCTGGGAGGAATGAAGGGAGGGCCGGAAGGGTGTTCGAATGCAATGTATGAGAAGAAAAATCCAAATTAAATGCAACAAACAAACAAACAAAAAACCATGGCACCCAGTTCCCTGGGTTTCATTTCTTGAATCAATCCTTAAGATAAAGAAAATGTTTACGTAAAATCTTTCCTTCTTTCCTGTGCTTATCCTCCCCATTAAGTCCTCTAAGAAATTATTTTCCTTCCTTTCAGATTTATTTAGATTCTGAGATAAAATTCAAATGGTTTTTCAGAGGTAGACTAGAGTATACGAAGAGGCTGCGTATGTGTCCTGCAATATGTCAGTAAGTTTAGGAAACCGCTTCAATATGAAAATCTTGCCAACAAGCTCAGTCCAGAACCGGAAACAGATCCCAGCGTGTAAAACCGCGACTCCAGGCACGCCACCATGATGCTCTTCTTCCCCTGCCCGGGAGCGGAGCACTCGTAAGCTCCGGCTCACCAGCGCCTGAGGCCGCGGCGGGAAGCCGCAGAGGGAGGCGCTGTGGGCGGGGCCGCAGCAGCCAGCGCTCTCCGTTCATTGGCTTCTGCGCCGGAAGCTGCGGTGCCGTCCAGCCGCGCACGCGCCCTTTCACGTGCTCGGACACCGCCTCCAGCGCTGGGCCCGCTGGCGCCGGCTGGCACCATGCTGCGGCCGTGTGCTGTCCGGGCGCTGGCGCGCGCCCGGGCCGGCGCCTGTCGCCGCTACGGTTCCTGCTCGCCGAGCGCCCGCGGCGACGCCGGGGAAGCGAAGGCCTACTTCACCACGCCCATTTTCTACGTGAACGCCGCGCCGCACATCGGACACCTGTACTCGGCGCTGCTGGCCGACGCCCTGTGCCGCCACCGGCGTCTCCGCGTTCCCGGCGCTGCCTCCACGCGGTTCTCCACCGGCACGGACGAGCACGGCCTGAAGATCCAGCAGGCGGCAGTCACGGCGGGCCTGGCTCCAATCGAGTTGTGCGATCGGGTGTCTGCCCAGTTCCAGCAGCTTTTCCGGGAGGCTGGCATCTCCTCCACCGACTTCATCCGCACTACGGAGGCGCGGCATCGGGTGGCCGTGCAGCATTTCTGGGGCGTGCTGGAGGCCCGGGGCCTGCTTTATAAAGGGCTCTATGAAGGGTGGTATTGCGCCTCCGACGAGTGCTTCCTGCCTGAGGCCAAGGTCACTCGGCAGGTGGGTCCGTCGGGGGATCCGCGTCCTGTGTCTCTCGAGAGCGGACATCCTGTCTCCTGGACCAAGGAAGAAAATTACATTTTCAGGCTTTCCCAGTTTCGAGAACCACTCCAGCGATGGCTTCGAAACAACCCTCAGGCGATCACCCCGGAGCCGTTCCACCAGGCAGTTCTTCAGTGGCTGGAGGAGGAGCTGCCCGATTTGTCCCTTTCTCGAAGGAGTAGCCAACTGCACTGGGGCATTCCGGTTCCCGGAGACGATTCACAAACTATCTACGTATGGCTGGATGCCCTGGTCAACTACCTCACCGTAGTGGGCTATCCAGAAGGAGATTTCAAGTCTTGGTGGCCAACCACATCTCATATCATAGGTAAGGACATTCTCAAATTCCATGCTATTTATTGGCCTGCCCTTCTCCTAGGGGCCGGACTGAAGCCACCACATCGCATCTATGTCCACTCGCACTGGACGGTGAGTGGCCAAAAGATGTCCAAGAGCTTGGGCAACGTGGTGGATCCTAGGACTTGCCTTGATCGCTATACTGTGGATGGCTTCCGCTACTTTCTCCTACGGCAGGGCGTTCCCAACTGGGACTGCGACTACTATGATGAAAAGGTGGTTAAATTGCTGGACTCCGAGCTGGCAGATGCCTTAGGAGGTCTTTTAAACCGGTGCACTGCCTACAAAATAAATCCTTCTGGAACGTACCCATCTTTCTGCGCTGCCTGTTTCCCCAGTGAGCCAGGGTTAATGGGGCCATCAGTTCGTGTGCAGGCAGAAGACTATGAGCTTGTAAGTGCCGTGGCCACTTTACCCAAGCAGGTAGCAGGCTATTATGATGACTTTCAGATCTATAAGGCTCTGGAGGCAGTATCCAGCTGTGTTCGGCAAACTAATGGTTTCATCCAAAGGCATGCACCATGGAAACTGACCTGGGAAAGCCCTGCGGATGCTCCCTGGCTGGGTACCGTGCTTCATGTGGCCTTGGAATGTTTGCGAGTTTTTGGAACTTTGCTTCAGCCTGTTACTCCAAACTTAGCCGATAAGCTGCTGTCAAGACTGGGGGTCTCCGCCACAGAGAGAGGCCTTGGAGAGCTCTACTTCCTACCTCGATTCTATGGTCACCCATGCCCCTTTGAAGGGAGAAAGTTGGGACCCGACACTGGGCTTTTGTTTCCAAGACTGGACCAATCCAGGACTTGGCTAGTGAAAGCTCACAGGACCTAGAAACTCAGTCCTTACTGACTGGTGGTAAAAGAGCACATGCAATCTTTTGCATTTTCAGGAAAGTTAAAGTCATGTTTAGAAATGCTGTATCAGATGAGCTCATAAACTGTGTGTCCTTAAGAAAAGAGCCATTCAGGTGCCTAGCCCACCCCTTTTCATTTCTCTGTGCCGTTAACCACTGCTTTTGTTCACTAGTGTCTCCAAGAGAAGGATGATTGAGGGAGGATACAAGGTACTGATACTGTTCTTTCTCATTGTACCTTCTCCCAAACTGTGATCCAGACTACCTCTCATGGCTTCTGCTCCCCAGGCTAACTTAGCACACAACCCTGTAACTGAAACTTGAGTTGAAGTCCCTGACCTGTTTTTACAGGCTAGCCCTGCTTTGTTAGACACAGTGTGTCTCCTGCTAAAGAGATTCATTTACGAGAATTTTAGGAACCAGTGTCCTAGACTAGATGATTTTTACCCATGTCTATTCTCATTTGAAATTGCTAGTTTGCCCTTTCTGATACGTCAGTCCAGCAGCTGTGCTTTGTAATACCACACTTCATCCAGTAGATGGCTCTGCTCTCATACGTTCAACTTCTTTAAGAGTGGTTTCACAAGATTGAGAATTATTTTCAGCCTTCTAAATTCACATTGCTTTAATTTCACTGTTTTTCTTAAAGGATAACTTTGGAACACAAAGGTACCAGAATTTTCATTTTAAAACTACTAAAAATTACATGTATAATAAGCTAATGAGTAAATATAACAGGTTGTTTATATAAAACTATAAAGCTCTTGAGGTCCACTGGCTATTACAAATAGTAAATTTTAGTAACGGTTTCATGTGTAATTCATGTACAAAGCCCTCAAAAGGGCAGTATTCTCTTCATGTTTCTTGTTTCCTGACTTATCCATATATATAAATTACCTCATGATGATTATTTTTGGTCATTCAGGATAATATAATGCAATATAGAAATTATGTAATAGTTGTTATTAGTATACTTATGCCAAAGTAATTTTTGTTATTTCTCTTCCTAAGACAAGGTTTCACTATGTGGTTCAAGCTTGCCTGAATTTATCAGTCTCCTGCCTCAGCCTTTCAGGTGCTGATGGGGTGAGCCACCATGCCTGTCTTTTTCTTTTGACTTGCTATTAAAGTTTGATTGTAAATACCTTATTTAGATCTGTTCAGTTGCATTTATTAAAGGTAACATTGAAGAAAGAAAATAATCAGTGTTCAGGACTATCAAGCATTCAGGGCTTTCTCCAACACTCCAGAGAAGAACATCCAGAGATGTTGAAGTAACAATTAGTACAGTGACTAGAACATAGTAAGTCGGTCTTCTGTCTCATAGATAATGGGACAGCTAGGCCACAGTTTAAAATGTGAGCTTGCTTTGGAACATCCATTCTAAGTATGATATCAAGCAGAAAGGGCTCACCATGAAGTAAATAATTGTGCTGGCAGTTTCCCCAGACTTATTCTAAGTGCCACCATTCAGCTCTAGTTTCTATTAATTAGCAAAGTGACATATTGTAGGTTGCTAGAAAACACTGTTTGGAAAAGAATGCTTGAAGGCAATCTAAAGGTGGAAGGACCATTTATTTCCACAAGCATTCCTTTGGATTCCTTGTATCATTTTGTGACTTTGATCATTCCAGGCCTCCATATGGCATATTCTAGCTACCTGCTGGGATCAGTAGGGTGGACTTCTAGGGTATAGGATACATTGTCTTAGGGCTGAGTAGTGGTGCAAGGTAACCTATGGTTCCCTGAAAGGAAGACATTTAGAAAACCAGTGAGATTCTAACTTTTTTTTTGATGGTCCCTTACTGCAGTGTTGTAATTCCTGCTATGGATCCATAGTATCTTCCATAGGCGATCTTCCTTGTGTCCCAGTGGAGCTTGGCTTGCTGTTAATGGAGTTTTGTTCAGACTGTTACTTGTGAAGGCATTAACTAGCTACTTAAACTCTAGGAGATAGAAGACCAGAAAAGAGATGGCACAATTATAGAAGCGAGGGTATTTTGAGTGGAAGAGTGGTAAGCAGGACCCTACTTCTGTGGTGATAAGGTGAAACAATCAGATGTTTGTAATGGGGAGTTTTAAGATTCTCCATTCCAGAAATGTACTTGATGTGGCATCTTATAGAACCTTTGCTTATAAAATTTGTTTTTTCCTCATCTTAAAATATTCTTGTGGTTCTCAAATACTCATTTGGGTGTACTCTTGGAGGCAGTATTACAGGAAGTGACAGCACAGTCTAGATCAGGTTTTCTAGGGCTGTCACATTAGAAAGCAAATGGAGATTGGAGATAGAGCTTAGTGGTAGAACACTTAACCAGCACGGAGGGGGCCCTGGATTCAATTCTAAGAATTGCCAAACAGCAGATCCTATCTCTCCAGACGCTGGTCCTATGCCTGTGAAGTCATGTAAGAAGCAATAGGTAATGTTTGTTAAATAGTATTACTATGTAATGGGATGCCTGTTCTGCAAACAGACACTTTACAAATTGGAAAAGCCATGGCTGCAGAAGCAGCAAGTAGACACAATCTTTGATTGCATCAAAACCTCAGTCATTTTATAAATAGACATTTTTCTTGAGAATCTATGAGCTTTAATAGGTATGAGCAGCTAACATACTATGAAGTTGATGCCAGAGTGTGTAAGTGCAGAAGCTGGAGATGGGGGCTCTTGAGCACACGTTTGATGGGTTTTGTTTTGGTCAAGGTTCTATCTGGAACTGCAACAGAGTTCTTTAGCTATGGAAGTTCAGGTACTGGAGTGGGTGTTGATCATGTTGTAGGCTTTACAAAAGGATGGGTCATGAAACAGAAGTGAGATTACAAAGATTACAGTAGGATGGCTTCATGAATCTGACAGCTCTACCTCTACCAAGTATCTTGTAGTGGCAATGTACTGCACTGGCATTTTGGGGGTGGTGGGGTGGTACAGCGCGGCCGCTAGGCCTCTTAGATGTGGTCAGTGAACATTGCTGCTTTATGATAAATTATAATTGCCTTCTCAAGGCAATTCCCTCTTGCCTGTTCAGCTCAAGAAACTTCTTGTGGTAGTTTTGGGTGCTATAAACTTAGGTGGCTTCTTATCTCGTCTTTTACTGGAGTATTTGGAGATAGAAGATGTGGATGTGACTATAACCACACATTTTGCAAGGAAGTTTTACCATTTTGGGGTGGAGGAAGGAACTAGGTTCAGATTGGAGTACCCAAGAGCAGAGAGTCAAGGTCTCTTCACTACTGAGAAAGCCAGGCCGCCTTCACGTTTCTGGATAGTCTCCTGTTTCTACCCTATGCTTCCATCTCCTTTTGGGACCTGCTGGGAATACAGATACTTAGACTACTTTTGTTTGGGTTCTGGGGATGTCAGGCTCACATGGCAAGCATGTTTACTTACTTAGCCCCAGGAATGGTGAATTCCTAACAAGGAACACAGTAATTTGGTTAATATTTATGAGCTAGAACGGTGACAACCAAATTAAGGTTAATTAATCAGTTAAACTTGTATGTTGTGGGTCTTATTTCTGGAGACAGGACCAAAACCCCCAGCTTAAACTGCCTGTTCAAATTACCAATAACTATTTTTAACAGACAGAAGAAACTGGAAATTGGTTTCTTTTTCTTAACTTTTATGTAGTCTTGGGCTACCGAAGATACTGCCGTTGAATTCAAGGAACAACCTAACAGGAAAGAGCTGACCATAGTTAAACACTTCTCAGGGTTGTATTTTGTTTCAACTTATATTTCATGACAGGGACTGGACTGCACGGTGGGCCTGAAAACTGGGAACCCTTTGCTGATTCTGCAAATGAGTTGCTAGTGGGGGCTTAGGCACACCTGATTGTCATTAAAGTTAGTAGGCAGTAACAGAGTTTCATCCCCAACGAACTGAAAAGTGCACAGCAGACATGGGCTTAAAAATCTAGGATGTTTGTGAGATGTAAGGATATTCCAGGAAAGTTTGCCAACTGTAAGAAGGAAATTGAAGCTCCAGATGAATCCTACCCTTGAGTTGTTAAGCATGTTTGGTTGGTAACTCTGCAGAGGCGTGGTAGACTCAAATGGGTAACTGGAGGGAAGCTCTAGGAATAACTGGAAATGGAAGGTGCCACCCTTTTCACTACAGCATAGGAAACCAGAATAGCCACCCCACTCTTACAACAGTATTTGCAGCCATTTAGCTGAGAATCACTGAGACACTGAACATGATGATGACTTTCAAAGGCTTCATTATGGTCGTTATAGATTGGGATCAAATAACCTCAATTCAGTAATTTAACTGAAACACACTTCTTTTTTTAAACTTCCTAAATAAAGACCCTTTACCAATGGTCTCACTATGTAGCCCTGGCCCTGGCTGTCCTGGAACTCACCCTGTAGACCAGGCTGGCCCTGAATTCAGAAATCCTGTCTCTGCCTCCCAAGTTCTGAGATTAAAGGCGTGCGCCACCACTGCCTGACTTGAAAAGTGTTTTTAAAAAAGTAGTTAAGTTTTCATTTGGACAATTACATAAGACGATTTCAGTAATTTAGTTTCCTTTGAACTAATCTAGACGAGTCTATTGGTTAAAATCTATAAATATTCATACGGTGTTTACAAGTTTATTAAAGATTTGAAGCAAATCAGCAAAATAATACAGACTATTTCTAGCTAGATGAAAAGGCAGGAGAAAACAACACAAGATGGGAAAGATTCAAAGGGCAAAGAAAAAGCAAAAATCGTAATTTGAAAACCTATAAGATGATAAAAACAAATGGATAATTGTAATAGTATAAAATTTTATAACCTCTGAAGAGACAAGATTAGACACAGCTAGCATAGCAATGTTTAATATTAGATAATGCAGGCTTAGGTAAAAACTATTAGTAAGAACAAGAGACAAAAGAATAATGCACCACGTTGTACCAATTATAAACTTGTATGATCTAACAACACAGCTTTAAAAATATAACAAGCTAATATTGAAAACTACATAAAAAAATTCCACATAAGAGTTCCGAGAAATCATGCCATGAGAAGTGGAAAATTCAGCAACTTAATAACTAGTAGCATTTGAATCTTTAATGATTATAACACTGTATCATTACTGCTAAGTGAAGGAAAGAAATTTGTAGCAGCCAATAAAATGACAAGAGAAAACCAATAGCTCATTTGTGTTCCATCTTTTCCCACTGACCAAGAAAGCCGGTAAGAAACGGAGGTACAGAAGACGTAAGCAGACTGCATAGGATCACAGCCGTCAAAGGGCTCCATGCTGAGCCTTGGCATACCTTAGCATGAACACCAGTTGGACATATTGTGGAGAGCATAATTAGATCCAAATATCTGAGATGAGAAGTAATAACCTTTAATTGGAACACGTTAGTGTTTGAAGCTGAGGGGAGTTAGTTTGACAGATTATGAAAGTGCCAAAAACTTGCAAAACACCTTTTTCATGCAATATAGTATATTCACTAATTTATTTTGTATCCTAAACCTGATTATATTTTGATGCAAGTTTAAGCAATTTTTAGGAACTGTATAGCCTACAGCTTTTCTTTCTTAACAATCTTTTATTATTTTCAGGAGAGTGTTCCAAGTTCTAGAGTGCAGTGGTTGTCTTCTAACCCACAGCTTCTTAGTGGATCACATAGCTAATTGTAGGGGATCAAAAAATTGTCAACAGTAAAAGGTTTCTGAACACACAACCAAAAATTCACTAGAAATCAAATGTGCAAGGAATCCAAGTGCCTCTGGTAGCACTCAGCTATGTCGCATTCTGTGGCCTTGCTGCAGTCTTATTTCCACGCACAACGTGCATCTTTGCAGGTGCATGCCCTGAAATGCCAACCAAGGCTGCCAAATGTGGTGGTGTGGGT
This sequence comes from Cricetomys ansorgei, assembly GCA_026225945.1. NCBI lineage: Eukaryota > Metazoa > Chordata > Mammalia > Rodentia > Nesomyidae > Cricetomys > Cricetomys ansorgei. The sequence continues at coordinate 3,417,590 of JAMJFZ010001562.1, read as the reverse complement.
GGGAAGCGGCCCTACAGGCTTAGGTGTCTGAACACTGGCTCCCGCGGGGGTGTCTGGAGGATGTGGTTGCTGGAGCTTTGCTGGAAGCAGCACCCTGAGGGGCTGGGTGTTATGCTTCTTTCCTCTATGTCCAGCTTGCTCTTTCTGCTTCCTGTTCCTGTTGCTATGCCTACTATTTGCTGCTCTTTGCCACAATGGACTCTTACCCTCTAGAAGGGGAAGTAAGAAGCAGCTCTTTTTTCTTTGAGTTGCTCTTGGTTATGGTAATTTATCATAGTAACAGAAAGCAAACCAGGACAACTGAAACACCAGGGCTCCGATCCAAACTCTTGTATGTTAGGAAATGCTATGTTTGTACCAGAGTTTTTCTGTGCTTATGGGAATATAATGCTTTAAATATAAAAAAAAAAAAAACCTTAATATTTTCCAGCAATCATTCCTTAGCACTTAAGAATCAAATCTTTGTGTTCTATCTGTATATTGGGTTGTATTGGATTAGAATATTTGTTTAAAAATAGTAAAAAAGTAGGAAAGGGATCATGAGAGGGGAAGAAGGGATCTTAAGGAGGTGTGAAATAAATTGGTGGAGAGCATGTGATATGAGATCAGAAGTAGGTAAAGGAGGGGAAGGAAGGAGAATGAATGAGAAAGTACAAGGACACATGTATGAAATGTTGTAACACTTTCTATGCTAACCTGTAAGTTTAATAAAAACAAATAAATAGGGTAACAGAGATAACTGAGTAGTTAGAAACACCTACTGATCCACCAGAGGATCTGGGTTTGATTTCCAGTACACATGTCAGCTCGTAAGAGTCTATAACTTCAGTTCTGGGTGATCTGATGTCCCTTTCTGGCCTCTGCTAACATCAGACATGCACCTGGTGCACATATACATGTGGGCAAAACTCTTATACATATAAAAAAATAAGTAAATCTATCATGGTTTGCATGAGAACGGTACTCATGGGCTTAAGTTTGAGTTCCAGTTGGTGGAATCCTTTGGGAAAGATTAGGAGGTGTAGACTTGCTGAATTTGGTGTGTCACTGGGGGTAGTCTTTCAAAAATTTCAAACAACATTCCCAGTGAGCTCTGTGCCTCATGCTTATGGATCAAGATGTGAGCTCTTGGCTGCAACTCCATGCCTATTTCACCGTCTCACCCTTTGGAACAGTAAGCCTGATCAAATACTTTTCTTTCATAAGCTGCCTTGGATATGGTATCTTATCACAGTAACAGAAAGGTAAGACAAAATATAAAAATAAAATAAAATAAAAATTGTTGAGTTGCTGACTTGAGTCTGATTTTTAGGAAGAAGTTAAATAAATTCTGGTTTGGGATTAGGTCAGAATTTCCAACAATTTCTGAAATAACTAAAACTTTAATTCTTCTGCCATTTTGTATTATGCATAAGTCCATTCTGAACACTGGTGATTATGAAATCAAAATACTGATTTTTATAATCTGAAAATTGTTGAAGATGTTTTACATCTTTTAGTATCAGCTATTTAGCCAAGATCTAATTCCTAAAGACGTAAAACTTTTTTTTTCTGTTGGTATGTGTGAACATGATAGTATTTTGGCACAGATGCCGTGGCATGCGTGTGGATATCAGTGAGGACTCTGAAGCTGGTCCTCTTCTTCCACCTTCACAGGGTTCTGGGCATTGAACTCAGGTTGCCAGGCTTGCACAGAAAGCACCTTTACCCATAGAGCCATCTGGCTGGCTCGATTAGTTCTTTATGTAAAGATAAATGAGCACATTCTTCTTAGTATACGCATTTGCCTTAGGCTTTAATAAATGGTAAAACTGTATGTATACCAAAGGATTGTTTTAAAACAGATTTATGACTTATCATCAGTAACTGCTTGGCCTGTATACACTATTCTATGCATATAATAGGGTCACATAAAATTTAAGAAGCTATGCTGGAAATGAAAGTATTTTATCATAAATTCATGAGGCTAAGTATTTTGAAATGACATTTTCCTAATTAATACGCTATACATTTATTTTTAGACAGACATCAATATTCAAGTTTATTTGAATTAACTAAGTAACAAAGCTAGAGAATTTACTGGAGGCCACAAACACTGAAACTTTTATTTTATACATACAATTTAGTTTAGTACAAATGAACTTATTAATAAAACTCATCTTCTTACTAACAGTTTAAATTCTATGACATCTATTCTTATGACATCTTTCTATAACAACTGCAAAAACCAGGTCCTTTGGGCTGTGGTTATTACCCAATATCTAAAATGCCACATACTGGATAATTCTTGATAAATTTTATTTCATAACATAGTCAAGACGTTCTCATCTCTTTAAACTAGAAACTTTATTGTGAACTGCAAAAAGAAATATTGAGTATTCAATTTAACATTTTAAAAGGAATGTAGCTGTTCTGTTAGGTATGAGTTTTACTTTAAGGAAGTGAGGTGAAACTATCTTTATAGTCTCAATTCTCATATAAAATACATTTTAAGAAATCAAATGTTTTAGAATCCTTGGAAGTAGGAAGTAGAAAGGCCAAGAAACCTACATTTTATATTTGGGTTTAAAATAACATCTTTAAGATCCTGTTTGAATTCAGTTAGCAAGGCACAATGCTTTCAGTGTAAAAAAAAAAAACCAACCAATCAATCAAACAAACAAACAAAAAAAAAAACAAACTGCACAGTGGTAATGCCCTATTGACAGAATGCCTATGCCAGTTAATGAAGGGATTTAAAAGGCTTGCAGAAGGTACAAATTCTTGAATCAGCAAACTAGAATTACTGAATTGACATTTTATACTTTAATTCCTATAGAGCTCATTTTATAGAAACTCCCTGTGTTTTATATATAGCAGAATTCTTTTTAGTATTAACTTCTGTTCTAGTTTCACTGTGGATGGCTCTTTTTTTTTAAATGCTGGAGACTGAACAGGCCCTTGTGCATGTTAGGCAAGCATTCCACCACTGATCTAGATACTGTCCAGCCAGTGTTTATTTTTAACTCATTATTGGAATCTAATTAAATTAAGAAACCTACTTTGATATTACAGAAAATTGTAAGTATTTACAAGGTTAGTTATTGAAAATGCATATAGTTAGTTGCATGAAAGATGGATGGTTGGATTTTCATGCCATTTTAAGAAGGATTTTTATTTGGATGTAAAGAAAACATTTTTAACATTCTTGTGACATTTTTTTTGACCTAGTATAAAATATAAAAATGGTTAGTTAGTGCTCAAAAGGAATTTTATTTTGGTTAAATAAACTATTGTTCACATAATATCAGTCTCTATAAGGTAATTAATTCACACCAAATTTTGATAAAACATTTTTAGATGTAACTAATGTCATAGTTTTCCAGCCTAAGAGAACATACTTTTTCTGTAATTCATGGAGATGGTATAAAGAGCTATAGCTCTGACATAAACAGACTGTATAAATGTATAGCTGTGTAGCTCAGTGTAAACATATTAGGAAACCATCATGATTTCAGATGGAAAAACAAATAGTGAAAACTTGCTACTTAAAACCAAGTAATGACAAGGGGGCTAGTTAGGTTAAACCAAGTTATCAAAACCCATCACTGGTAAGTTTCTTGAGGTAGATGTTTAAATACTCAATATGTAAGGTGTATAGGTCTGAGATCAATAGTTTAAAACAAATTCTGTAAAGATTACATTTGTAGTCAGGACATGGGCTTAAATATCGCTGGTAAACATAGGATTTTTGCTGAGTTTATTTTCGGTTTTCTTTTAACATCAGGATAGTAAATGTTATTTTAATTAAAAGCAGTTTTCACAGTATGAATAGTATGAACAGAATATTACTACTATTGACTTTGCACTTGGCTTTTTACAAAGGGCAGAAAAATATATGTATACTAGTATCTTTTAAAGAATCTGCATACTTTTTATATGTTGTTAAAAATGTTAGGGCATATACTGTATAGCTTTGTTTTGATGTTGAAAAAAATCCCAATATAATTAGCAAGGAACATACTGTATTAAATTTCATCTCAAATAATTAATGGATATTTTAAAAGTAATTCTTCTATTCCTAAAATACCAAAGGAAGAGGATGTATTCGGAAATACTTTCTCTGCCAATTAAATATTTCCTTTGGATACAGTTAGTGGTTGTTTCAGAACTGCCTGAAACCAAGGGTGAGGTTGTCATAGGATGGCTTATAGAAAGACCTTGAAAACTGAAAGCTTAAATGCTGATGTTTTATAGTTGTTAAAATTACTTTTTTTACACTTATAAAATAAAAGCAAGGTATCACAACTTAAGTACAGTAGTATTTTTTGAGAGATTACATTAATGTATTTTCATGTTATTTCCATTTTATACTTTACAGTCCACAGAGAGGAATACAGTAACATATGATCTTCATGGAATTGAATGGAAGTAGTGTGGAAGCACAGTATATTTTAGGAGAGAGCATAATCGCCTGAGCTAAACTGGGTAACAAAAACACTTCACTGTCAGTCTGTTTTTCAAATGCAAATTAAATTATTCTCAGACTCTTGGAATTTATAAAGGTTTTAGAAAAATGCTTGTTATTCACTGAATAATAAATATGGGATTAGAATATATACTGCAAACAGGTGCGCTGGGCATCAAATGCACTACTTCATGATATCTTGGCTAGGGCTCCGGTAACAGAATACAGATAGCATGTTACTTTCAAAGTAACTCCAGCAAAAGAAAACACTCTTAAACATATGGAATGGCCTTATGATGTATGAATATACCATCTAATAAACAATACTATTACATTTTATTCCTAGACTGATGTATTTATGTCAGAAATATTCGGATTATATACCCTAAATATATACGTACATCCATGAATATATTCATCATCCTTTATGAGGCAGAATAAAAAAGTAATTCAAGTTATTATTGGGTATTGCTTTTCTGATATTATAAGAACTTTTTATTTATAATTCTTATTCTTTCCCAGCAGAAGTACAAGACAGTATTAATTCTTGGAGTAGGTGTAAATTTATTTTCTTAGAAGTATTGTACTATCAAATTTCATTAAATTCTAAAGTAAATTTCTATGTAGTCAATTGAAATATTGCTGATTTATATAACCTTATTGTTTTACTAATTCACACTTCTATCAAAGGAATAAAATGGTTTTTTTTTTTTTTTTGGTTACAACATTTGGTAAAGAGAAAGCACTGACTTAAAAGATAGTAGAGTTATTTTTTAATTTTGAAAATTCAAATTATTGTGGCATATTTTTAAAAAATTTTTTAGGAACTTCTCTCATTCCATAACAGCAAGCAATCACAGCTTCTTTGCACTTAAAAATAAAACTATGTTATGGGTAAATTCTAATGTTTTAAAAGCCTATAAGCCTCACAAAGATGTGAATGAATGAAAGATAGAAATACCGACAGTATCAAATCTGACATGATGTACTTATGAATACTTATACTCCCTAAGATGCTATGCCCTATGACAATTCTACTTCATTTATAAATGACAGAAGAGGGCCAGAAATGGATAATCTTTAAGAACATTTAAGGATAGTGTCACTTTGCCACAGTAACCACTATATAATGAGTGGTTATAAATATGAGAGATTTATGGACATTTTATATTTTATAATACACAAATTATTTTTATATCAGTTTGTGCAAAATTATAATGTATGTAGAGTTTGAGTTTGAAATCTTTTTATCAAAACCACTTAATATAGGTAAAATGCAAACACAAATGCAGTGAAACTGGAATAATGTGAAAATTAGAATTCACCCATCACCTCCCTAACAAGATGGAGTTCGTTTAAATGATACCATATTACAAAAAATGGTTTGTTGCTAAGTATTTTTATATCTGTCATGGATTTGTCTCTGAATATGAAACCTCTAGAATAAAACTGAAAATCCAAACATCAAAGGTGTTTGTAAGTGGTTATGTATGATGATCATGCTGTAAGACAGCCAGATGATGATGACCTGTGAGACAGTTAGTTGTCTTACAGAGGCAACTCTTGTCTTGTTTGTTATGGCTTATAACTCTATATTACCTAAGTGTCTGAGTTAATAAAGGAAACCATGATTTAACTCTGCATCTCCAATGTTCTGGCTACTAAGATTTTAAAAATTTTCCTTAAAAAAAAGAAAAAGGAAAAAAAAAAAAAAAGGAAGGAAAGAAGGAAGAAAGAAAGCAAAAACATTTAACCTTAAGCATATCCCCAAACCCTCATTTGTTACTAGACCACATATGGGCCGAGTGATTTTCTATTTCTGGACAAAACAGTTATCCAAGAGTCTACTTAACAAAGTCAGTACAGGAAGGTGGAGTGGAAACTGAGTCTTCTGCTCTGAAATCTTTTCTAGGATGAAAGTGTGGGCTTCGAGAATACCGAGGTTTCAAACCCATAGATGAAGGCTGAGAAAATCTTCTCACAGAGTGTAACCTTGGTTCCTATTGAGAGATTTAAAGAAAATTAGGGTTTTAATGCACTTTAAATGGCTCTCATTTTTATAATTACTTAAGGGAAAGATTTTAAAAAGATTAACTGGGTCTGGATTGCTTTTTAGACAGCACTGGGTTTCTAACCAAAGCCTGCTGTGCGTGCTAGTCAAGCCTAATCTACCACTGAGCTACACACATCCCCAGCCGAGGTCTGGATTCTGAGGAAAGTGTTCTTCAGGAAATGCCTAGTATGAAGACTGGGTTAACTTTCTAATCCGCTCCTAGACAGGGAGGCATCCAGGACTACGAAAAAATCCCATATAAAGGATCTGAGAACTGTCATATTCAGTGAGATTTCTAAATCACATTATACTTTCTTTGGGTCATCCCTAAACTTTGGTTAAGCTTATTTTTGTTTTACAAAAAAATTATGTGCTTATGATATGTAAGATTATAATTAGATCTTATGGATAAGAAGGCATTATCAAGAGAAAAATCAGCAGATTATTAATATAGTACTTAATAGATTAACATTTCATCTTACTATTAAACAAATCATTTAGTGAATTCGTTTTGTTCCAACAAGTGACTTTTATTTGATCTACTGAAAAATATAAAGATTGCTAGAGATATTTCCCTGCTTAAGACAGTGAAAATAGGAAATTTCACTAAGGCATCTATAATAACTAAGTGCCCACTTTAGGGCATGTAGAGCGAGGCATATCCTGTGCCTAGAAATCTCATCAATTACTCTGCCTGTTTTAAAAGATCTGAGTTCACTATTGTGATTAAAGAATAAAGCCATAAAGGAGGTAGTGTCTACCATACTGAATAGAACTTTTGAAGTGGGATCCAGATCAACTCAACTATCTGACTATAAAAGTATTTTACTAGTCGTTCTAAAAATATTAGCATCTTACATACAATTAAGGGATATGAATAAAATTTCTAAGATTAAAAAGTAAAACCTCTTTAAAGGGAAATTTTACTATGTATAGTTTCAAGTTATATGATATGGATGTATAGAGTACTTTACTGATCTACTAAAACTCTGAGCATATCTACCAGTAAAGAAATAACAGGCCAGTGTGCTAGAGCAAGTAACTCTCAGGAGAAAATTCATGACAATAGTGAGTCATGTTTATAATAACAAATCTGGTTGCTTCCAGGGTTAAAAATACTTTAATTGTGCAAAAACAATTTACTATTAGCACTTAAGATACTTTGTGACGTTACAAAATAGTCTTCCAAATTGAAAAATGTTATGTATTGTAAAAACAATATGCTAAATAAAGTTTATCAAAGTCAGTATTATGAGAAAATTTACTCCCAACAACATCAGGCTATATTAAATCAGGTACTTTTTACATGCCCAACTCACACAAGATAGGCTCTCAACTCAATTAAGGATAGTTACATGGGAGTCAGCTGAAGCAGTCAGTAAGACAAGTCAGTTGAGGAACAGGCTGAAGAGTCAGATGAGGAACAGTTAGTTAGCTGAAGAGTGAGTTACAAAGCAGGCTGTTGAAGCAGTTACAGAGACAGGATGGAGCAGTGAGAGCTCAAGGAGAGACACAGAGACACAGCAGAGCTTGGCAGAAGAAGCCCAGAACAGAGAGTGAGTTGAACCAGAAGGGTAGAGTTCAGAAGGAGCTAGTCAGAGTGGCTCAGTCAGCAGTAGGTCTCGGAAGGCTAAGGCTGAAGCCTTCTAGGTTCGGACTAGCAGGTTAAATGTTCCAGATTGTACAAAGGCTAATGCCTTCCACTTCAAGGATTAGGACTAGATTGCAAAAGCTGAAATGTCCTAAGGCTCTGGGCCAGAACCGATGATTTAATTAGAGAAAAGAACAAACTGTCCTTTGCCCTGAATCAACATCTACATCTGGGTGAATCCACATATACATCTACATCTAGTTCTACATCTACAGGTAGTAGATTTTGTTTCAAAAGCATTTTCAGATGTGTTATGTTGTCAAGAGGAGTGGATGGTAAAAGCTATAGCTATCTTTTGCTGTCTGAAGGCTAAAAGATTTTCTGATACTCTAGAAACCCTTCTTATATTTCTTAGAATGTTGACTTGCAAAATACCTTAAAAGACTGTTTTAATGCCTTTAATCCCAAAACTCAGGAGTGTAGAATTGAATTTTACCCATTTGCATCCCTGGCTGCGGCTTTCCTTGCCTGGTGAAGCAGCCATAGCCACGTAGGAATGCCACATGGGCGGTGTAGTCCTTCAGTGTATCCATCTGTCTTTGGTCAGAGCCACCGTGAGCTGACGCTAGCACAGGAACTCAGGAGACAATTGTCAGAGGGGCTTTTATTGTAGGGGTTAGGGTATATTTATTGGGTGCAGGCTGGGGAAGGTCGTTGGTCCTAAGCATGGGATCCACTGGTTAAGACAAGGATACTGGGAGTAGCCTCATCTGCATGTGAAGCTCAAGCCTCCCCATGCTTCCAGCTACAGCGCAGATAAGCACCAATCAAGCCACATTCCTTTGCTTCTGTGAAGCAGGCAGTATTTAATATTAGCTGGGTTCTGGCCAGGGCTAAAGTGAGAAGCAGCCAAACTCCTACCACTCTCAGGATGAGAAAATCTGGGGTTCCAGGCCCGGATGACTCACTCTTAGCTCTAAGACAGGCCCACACAGGAGGCAGAGGCAGGTGGCTCTCTGTGAGTTTGAGAGCAGCCTTGTCTACATGAGTTCCAGGACAGCCTTGGCTACACAGAAAGACCCTGTCTCAAAAAACCAAAACCAAAACCAAAACCACAAAACAACAACAATGTTTGGGGCTGCAAAGGTGGGTGGAAAGTTAAGAGACTGGCTGTTCTTCCAGAGGACTTGTGCTTGATTCCCAGCAACCACGAGGCAGCTCACAACTATCTAGTAGTTTGAGGGATCTGATGCCCTACTTCTACTATTACCAGGCTCACCAGGTGCACATGACTACAGGCAGGAAAGACACTCCTACACATAAAATAATAAAATTAATAAATATAACAAAATATATTAAAAAGGTACATTTTGCTTATCAAATGTGCTGCTTTCTAACAATTGTGTAAGAATGTGAGACTGAACTTTGACCACTGAGTGAGGCACAAGTCCTCTTTAGGAGTAAAAAACCTGCTGGCAGTATCAATTAAACAACAGTTCATGCTGGTGAGGATGAGTAGTAAGGGGAACACTCAGCCATTGTTGGTAGGAGTGCAAACTTGTACAGACACTATGGAAATCAGTGTGGCAAATTCTTCAGTAAGATGGGAATCAATGCACTTCAAGATCCAGCTATACTACTCTTGGACACAGACCCAAAAGACTCTACACCTCACTACGGTGACACTTGCTCAGTCATGCTCATTCACTGCTGTTCTATTCATAATAGCCAGAAGTTGAAAAGTTGTCAGTCAACAAATGAATGGATAAAGAAAATGTGGTATATTTACACAGTGGAATATTACTCAGTCATTAAAAAAGTGAAAGCAGCTAGGCTTTCCCAAAGTGATGGTAAGGCCCTACTGCTGAAAACATCTTTAAAACTCAGTAAACATGGAGAAATTGAGCTGGTGCCTACCTAGCCTTCACTTCTATTAACTATTGTTCAGGGTACTAGAAGGTACTCTGCATGCTACCAAAGGAGAAAGGTGGAACCAGTTGTAACCCAGTTACAAAATGTTTGATCTACAATGGGGTCCCTGCATGAAAATGTGCTAGTGCAATAGTGGCACAAAGCTTGTGGGATTAACCACCCAATATCTGACTGCATTTAAGGCCCCCTCCATGAGATGGAACTCATCTCTGACACTGTTTGAGTGCCAACAACTTGAGACTAGATAGTCCAGGGACCCAGGGTAAAACCAAATATTACTGTTCTGTTAAAGAAATGTAGCAACCAAATGACTTCCAGTGACATTCTGCTATACTCATAGATCAGTGTCCTGCTCAGCCAGCATCAGAGAAGCTTTCTCCTGCAGTAGATGGGAACAAATACAAAGACCCACAGCTGGACAATGTGCAGAGAGAGAGAGACCTTGGGACACTCAGCCCTAAATGGGATGTCTCCATCAATTCTCTGACCTCACAAATTAGGGAATCCCGCAGAAGAGGAGGCAGAAAAAGAGTCAGAGCCAGAGGTCATGGAGAACAAGGTAACAAGGCCTTCCAAACACAGGACCAATGCACATATGAACTCAGAGACTGTGGCAGCATGCACAGGGCCTATGCATGTCTGGCTCTGATGGTCAGTGCTGAGACAAGGTTGATAACAGCACACAAATGAAAAATCAGTTTTCTCCAATGGAGTCTCACTGGGTATGCAAACCAGTCTTAAGGTGAAGCCCCATGTCCGACAGTAGATGGCCAAGACAAAATGAACTCAGTGGTAATTTTGGAGGGATTTTTGTCTCAAATCGCTTTGTCTGGGCATTCCCCTTCCCTCCTATCTTACAGCCCTTCTACTTCTACATTACGTTTCTGATTTTGTATTTTATGGGATTTCTGTGTTTTCCAATATGTGCATCTGTGCCTGTACTTGTTTCTTCTTTTTCTGTTTGTTTTGTCTTGTCCTATTCAGGTTTGTTTGATTTTCCTTTGTTTTACTATTTTTAGATGCCTGTTTCTTTTCTTTTCCTTTCCCTCTTTCCTCCCCCCACCTCCTATTCTCTCCTGGTCTTTCAAGACATGGTTTCTCTGTTTAACTCTGACTGTACTGGAACTTACTCTGTAGGCCAGGTTGCCCTCGAACTCAGAGAGATCCACCTGCCTCTGCCTCCCAGTGCTGGGACTAAAGACGTTCGCCACCACTGCCCAGATCCTGGTTACTTTTTTAATGAAAAAGAACAAGAATGTGGATTTGGGCGGATGGGGAGGTGGAGACATCTAGGAGGACAACCAGAATATATTACATGGAAAAAAATCTATTTTCAATAAAAAACAAAACTCTGTTGGGTGTGCCTGCTTGCTACTCACCCTTTTGTAGAAGTAGAACTTTTTACCTTCTGAAAACCAAACAAAAACAACCCTGGTACCACAAGAGTATTTCATAACTATAAGTATTTTTTTTTATGAATAATAAAAGACACTAAGATTTCTAAGAGTTCTTTGAGTTCTTAAATGATATGATTCTATAATTTTGGGTTTGTAACAGGAGAAAAGGCTTTCCTCTAAATATAATTCAGTCAGTTTAAACAGCACTGTACCAATGGTTAGAATGAAAGTAACGAATTCAGTCATAGAAAAGTCTACGTCTAGCCTCTGGAGCTCAATCTGCTCTCTGATTATGGGTTTTGGGTTTAATGTTCCATTTCTAGTCCTCCTTCAGAATTCATAAGGCATTGGTTTTAGGACCCCTAGAAGTAAGTCAATGGTTACAATTCAAGTCTCTTCTATAAACAGGCGTAGCATTTGCATGTTACCTGCACACATCTTATATACTTAAGCCATCTCTAGATTGCTTATAATAATACAATGTGAATATTACACAAATTAGCTCTAATATGGTAGTTTAGGGAATACCAAGAAAAAACATCAGTTCATGTTCAATACAGATACAATTAAAATATCTGATTGGCAGTTGACTGAATCTGTACATACTAAAAAAAAAAAAAAAACAACCATGGATACACAAAGCCTATGTAGTTTGTAATATGAACATATACTTAATTAAATTTTAATTTCTCTGAAAGAGTTGGGTTTACAGCAACTGCATTTCTAGAACTTCATTTTTGAAAAGTAGTTTATGAATAATGATTTAAGTTTATTAATATGAAAAGTTAAAAAATTAGAAAAATTTAGTGATTTTTTTGGTGTTCCCTTTCATCCTCATGTCTTGATTTGAATAATGTTTATGATTAGTATATTTGTGTGTGTGTGTGTGTGTGTGTGTGTATATATATATATACACACACACACACACACACACACACACACATACACCTTGGAGGTCTGTGGATGTAGGTCAGTTGGTAGAGTGTCTAGCATGCATGAAAACCTGGGTTTGATCACTTGAAATCACATGAAACTGGGTGTGGTGGCACACAACTGAAATTCTAATATTTAGAAGGTAGAGATAGGAAGATAAGAAGTTCAACTTTAGCTATTTTCAGGGTCAGCCTAGGCTACATGAGACTTTCTTTCAAAAATAAAAATCTAAACAAAATCCTCAATAAAACAAAAACAGAACTTTGCAACAGGGATGAACAAACAACTACTTGACTACCACAGGAAGCAGAAGTGAAAGCAGAACTTGACAAGATCTTGTCCATAGATAAACAGCCTTGGTTTCTTTTGTTTTTAAGATTTAATTGCTTTTGAGGCTGGAGGGATGGATCAGCAGGTAAGAACACACACTACTCTTCCAGAGGACCCAGGTTCAATTCCCAGCACCCACATGCCAGCACTCGAATGTCTGTAACTACAATTTCAGGAGATGAAATGCCCTCTTTTGGCCTCCACCGACACAAGACAGGCATGTGGTACACAAAACACCCATGTATATAAAATAAAATATTCAATATTTTTATGTATGTATGTACGTATGCATGTATGTATGTATATATGTGTCCTCACTTGTCTCAGTATGTACCATATGCATGCAGAGTCCACAGAAGCCAGAAGAGGATGTCAGATTTCCTGGAACTGACTTACAGTTGTGAGATGCCTGATAATAGTGCTAGGAATAAAACCTGGGTGCTCTGGAAGAGTACTAAGTGTCCTTAACTGCTGGGCCATCTTTCAAACCCCATAGCCTTGATTTCTATCAAGATAATGAAAATCAACTTACATCTGCTGCTCATCAATGAAAGCCAAACAAGTCTCAAGAGAAAATAAGGATTTGTAATTCTGAGGTCATAAATGATAGTTAAAATATTAATAATCATAATAAAACTTGATAAGTCCCTAAGAATGATATTATTTCTTAGAAAAGAGTTAGTATGATACACATGACTCTATTTAGACAGATTTTAATTGCATGTATGCTTTACTACAAAATAGAACAAAGCACCTCGCAAATTGTACTAGAACATTTGAATTTATTCTCAGATATTGTGAAGCTACATACACTATCTGTGCAGTTAAATGAACTTTAAAACATGTGCTATGAGCTGCTGGATGAAAGGTCAACTTGGAATCATTTTCCTGGGTATAGATGGACTACAGCTTTTCTGAAATGCAGAAAGAATGCTAGTTTGAGGAACCAGGAATTGTCAAAGCAATTGATGCTTGGATTATCTTGTCCTCTGTTTGTGTTATTGATAATGAAAATGATTTCTATGCTTCCTTCCCAGAGACCAACAAGAAGATATGGAACATCCATATCTCTTGTTTTTTGACCTTCACCTAGTGGCAGCAAGGTCATCTGGCCAGGCATTGGAGAAAGTGGATTATAGGATTCTGCTCATTAATGCAAAATAGGCCTTTGTATTGGTGGATGGTTCCTTTTCTCAATAAAATAACCTGGAGATCATTTGCTCAGGGTTCAGTCCAGGTGTCTTAGGCCATGAGAGGCTGGTCCTCTGCCTGGCACTGGGGGAGGTATCTCAGGTCTGATCTCAGAAACTGTCTTGTTCGTTGTTGAACCTGCACAAAATTAATATTTGTATCTACAGCAAATAACAGAGAAAATTTTCTTTTGAAATGCAATAAACATTGTATTGTCAGCTATATTTACCCAGAGTATATAAAGGTATTTGAAGTATTTATAACAACAACAAAGATAAATTGGAAATATGTATATGAAAATGTACTTTAGGAAAAATTTGGAATGTTTCCTCCAACAACTTAGAAGACAATAAAGCAAGTTGAATTTTCTGTAATGGATCTACCCAACTTGAGCAAAGATGACATGTGATTTAAAAAGTATTTTAGAAGCAAATGAATAAATTAAATGGTTTGTATGATGTTAGGTTTATTATATTCCAAGTCAGAGTTAAATCTTTATTATCATTAATCTTTTAAGGGTTAAGGTATCTTTTTCTTTTTCCTTTTTTTTGTTTTGTTTCTGGATACAGGGTCTCTCTGTATAGCCCTGACTGTCCTGGAACTCACTCTATAGACCAGGCTGGCTGGGAGCTCACAGAGATCTGTCTGCTACTCCCTCCCCAGTGCTGGGATTAAAGGTGTGCACTACCACCGCCCAGCAAGATACCATTTTTTTAATTGAAAAAAATTTTTATACAATATATTCTGATCATTGTTTCCCCGCCCCCAACTCTCCCAAATCCTCCTCACCCACCCAACTCTCTGCCCTTTCTCTCTTTTATTGTTTGAGTTTCTCTCTTAAAGAAGTTTTTAACTTCCAAAGTCTTGTAAAAAAACCAAACATATATTCTCTTCAGCATTTCTGCCACTTTCATATGATGGCATGCTCAGAAAATGGTACTATTCATATGGCACACTAGTGGCCAACAAAGATTCCTGGTAGCACTGGGGTTGAGGAAAGCCGATTGCATTTTCCACTGTTATTTTTAAAAACAGTCATTGAGAGAAAAAGCCAGGTGTGGTGGTGCATGCCTATAATTCCAATAATCTAGAGGTGGAGACAGAAGGTCATTTTCAGATAAACAGAAGTTCTTGGCCTGTCTGGCCTACTTGAGACCCTATCTTAACTTCCCTCCATCAATAAAGACAGAAAAAGGGTAACTATAGTTTATATAGTAAAGTCTTAGTTAAATATTTGATGTGGAAAGAACTATATATTAACATGGAATTAAAATTTTGTATCTTACAAATAAGATTTTGGTCAGTTTCCTTCAGTTGGAAATATATCCACAAAATTCTGGTCTACCAAATCTGTGAGGTGACCTACCAGTTGCTTGTTAATAACATATTATTAATATGAGAGTCATGTAGAGGCATAGACCTGTATGAAGTAGGCCTGTCTAAGCCTTTTTATGGGAAGCTGAGGGACAGGAAGACTCTTGTGCTCTCCTGCTTTTGAGAAATTTCCAAATCTGGAAGTACAGTTATTAAAGTTTTTAATCAGTCCCCTATGCACAGCTTTTGATGGGATACCCACTAGATTTAAACATCATTTGTATTATGACTAGGATCGACCAAACTGTTACAAAATTAATTACAAAGAATTACATTTTTTAAAGGTTTTGTTTTTATTTGAAAATGAAAGCAGGGATGACAATGTGTAAGTTATGGACATATGAAAATACCTTTAAGCCTTATTATCTTCAGTAAAGAAGTTTTACTGAGCTAGATAGGCATGATTCAATATTTTGAAAATTTGGAGAAAATTTTACCCTAAATGGAAATTAGATGCCTGTCAGAATGCTAGTTACTAGAAAGGGAAAAAGAAAGACTGAAGGGGTCTTCTTGTTATCAGACTAAGTTTACTATTTATGACTATTTTTTATTTAAAATGATCTAAACAAGGAGATGGGACTTAGAAAACTGGAAAAAGAGATATCAAGGTAGGTAGATAGAGTTCTTCCCCAGATCAGAGACAACTAGCAGGTTTACGGTAGTCTTTGGGTCGGAAGTGTGTATTTCCATTTCTGGTTTGAAGCTCTCTAATGGAGAGCTCATTTTTAAGACACTGAACGCTAACGAAGGTAAGTATCTTGAAGGAATGCTACAGAGCTGCTCAGTTTTAAGTCACTGGAGACAATAAAGCCCACAAAATCTATATAGTTAAACTGTCAAGCCTAAAACTCCAGGCCCTTTGCTAATAACTTCTACTTATAACAAAAAATGTACAAAATAAACTGCAATTTCCTAAAAGTAGTTTAACTTTCCTTCTCACACCTTTGATTTTCAAAGAATTACTCTAAGATCATTAACCTCATAGAAATATTGGGTTAGTTACTTTTTTTGGTGCTATGATAAAAATACCTGACAAAAGCAACCTAAGGCACAAAGAATTTATTTTGGTTCAGTTCTGAGGTATAGTCCAGCATGGTGGGGAAGTAATGGTGACAAGAGCTTGAAGCAGGTGGTCAGCTTTGTCCACAATCAGGAAACAGAGAGAGATGAATGCCAGTGCTTTCTTTTTCCTTTTCATTCATTCCCAGATCACCAGCCCATGGGGAGCTATTGTACTCATATGGTGAGTCCTTTCACCTCAATTTAAAATCCTTCTAATTTAAGATCCCTCACAGACATACTGAGAAGCTTGTTTCCAATGATTCTATATCTACCATGTTGACAATATTAATAACCACAAGTCTACCTCTTGTCAACTTGATATCCACTTCTTGTTCCCCTAGGCTTATAACCACCTCATAATGCAAAATGCACCCAGTTAAAGTCCCCATAGTCTTTAACAGTTTTAAAACCATTTAAAAGAAGTTGAAAGTCTTTTCAGAGACTCAAGGCAATCTCTTCGTTCTGAGATTCTCTACAAAAGAAGAGAATCTACTACTGAAACTGTCCTAAAACAGTATAATTTCTACCTGTATTCTAAATACTTGTGCCCACAGGTAAGTGTAGCTCTTACCCCTCATCAAAAATGCTTCTTTTTGAGTGTCTGAAGACTATGACAGCAATCTACAGCTGGTCAAGCACGAGAGAGTCACTGTGGGGTGTCCAACTCCATCTGGTACATCTACAACACAACCCCTATGCCTAAGGCTCAGAGAACATTGCTGAAGAGAGGGCAGAAAGATTTTAAAAGTCAGAGGACCAGGATGCCTGCCCTGAGATTGTGTTTTGAAGGTATGACTTCTCATCAATACGGTTGATTGAAAGAGATCTGATAGTGACAACACTAGCTGACATCCCAACAGATGGAGGAAATCTCATCAGGTTCTACTGTACATGAAGGGCTATAGGCAATTCATGGCTATTGAGGGAGGGAGAGTAATAAGTTTTTCTCCAAGAATGAGTCCCTAATTGGTCATCCAATCCCAAGTAGACAGTCTAACACACGAATATATGAGCAACACTAAACAGGCTCACAGGTTGTATTTATATAAAACTGTGAGAGAGATGATAATATTAAAGGTCATGAATTTGAGAGAAACTGTGGAATGTTGGAGGAGCTGAAGAGCACAGAGAGAGGCAGGGTAGAAATGATGCAACTACAGCACTGATATATGAAATTCTTCCAACATACAACAGTACAAAACAGTGAGCAGTTGCTATTCCACAGTATGGATGCCAGCCTACTTTGAAATTCCTTGTTAAATAAATTCCAGAAGGAAGGAATGGGAGAACATCAAGGAAGGATCGGATCAAAGTAAAATGGAAATTCAGCAGGCTTAGACACCAAATCCTAAAGCTGCATGTCAGGTGTGGAACTTTCGGTGGAATCATCCATTCCTCCACCCGTGGCACTGTAGCCCCTTTCAGGCTGGCTCCCCTCTGTGCCTTCACCTTTACTCAGCAGCTGTCCCAGGTTCTGGCATAACCAACACCCTGGCACCTCCAATGCAATTAAGCTTCGCATTCACAGCTTTGTGCAGGGTCTCTCTGCAGCGACTCCAGCACTGACAGTGTCTGGCCTCAGTGGCTCTCTGGAAACATGGAGCAAAGCTCTGTGATCCCTTCAATTTTGTGTCTTTCAAGCCTGCAAAGCCAGTACCACACAGATGTTGCTGCTAAGCTCTACTGTCAGCTTGGGTGATCTCCCCTCCAGACCCCCTCATGCCAGGTACATGGGCCTTTGTGTGCTGATCCTGGTTCAAACTGTAGGCAGGTGTTTTCTTTTTTTCCCCTAGGGAACCCCCTCAGTGGCATTCTGAATTTAGGCTTTGATTCTCCTTTGAAGTGAATTTGCATTTTCATAAAATGGAATCTTCCATGGGTGTGGTCTTGCTTTCAGGGTACCTTTCCTGTTCCCTAAGCACCAAGTTTCTCTTTATTGGAGCAACCTCTTTAATAATTATGACAGTACCTATCTGGCCTGCAATTTTAAATTTAACCATGATCTCTCCCCTGCAAATTTTACTTTAAAAAAAAAATCTTTCAGTCTCTTTTCCTTGTAGATCTGGTTAAAAGCAGTGAGCAGTAGCTATTCTACAGTATGAATGCTAGCCTGCTTTGAAATTTCCCCTGCTAAATATATTAGACCATTATTTTTAAATTCAGTCCCACTCATATTCTCATACACGAGCAGAGTGCAGACTCCTTTGTCAGGAGTAGATTTAGTGCAGTGCCCAATGGAGTCTTTGTCTCTCCTTGAACCTTAGGAGCTTGGCCTCCACTGTCTGTGCTTCTCTTGACATTCTCATCTTGTACTCCCTACCAGAATGATATGCTAAGTATTGCTTACAGCATTCTAGGACTTTCCTCAAAGTTTCAAACTCTTCCACATTTCTCTTGCCAAACAGTTCCAAAGGTTGAACAACTACAGGGTCAAGTTTTCACAGCAATGGCCCCAACTTCTCAGTAGGATTTTCTATCTGTTACTTTCCTTAGTACTGTGACAAAAATAGAAACTTAAGACAGGAAAAGTTTATTTTGCCTCAGAGTTCTAGGTGGGTGAACTGAGTGTGGCAGGAGCTTGAGGCAGCGGTTATGAAGCATAGACATGAACACCACTGCTTAGCTAGCTTCTTCCTCTTCATTGAGTCTAGGACCATGGGATGGTGTTACTCATATTCAGGGTAAACTTTCCCACTTCAGTTAACCCAGGTAATCCCTCACAGACATGCTCAGAGGCTGTTCTCTTCAGTGAGGCTAGATCCTGTCAAGCTGACAATCAATACTGACTATTGAAAATACTAAATGACAATTACTTCTATAGGTATACATTTTGACAGAAATGCACAATGTGGTTAAGACACTAGCTTCCTTAAGAAAATTGTCATATATTGTCAAATAATAAAATTGTGTCTTCTGTTTATTAAGAAGTATATTATCATATGCATAAATGACCAATTAATATATGTGAAATTTGTAGATTACATGTTTTAAAAGTCATATGTAACCACCCACTAGTGAGTGATAGCTTACATAAAATGTCTAACTATAGTCTGTTACTATGCATTTTAGTTAACTACAGTCAATCTTGGCATTATATTAGAATGTCTAAAAATAATAAAATTGGAAATATCTAACCTCTTATTTTATTATTTGGAAATTTTTGTTTGAAGTTTCATATTTGTAGATCATAGACAAATAACCATGAGACTAGTAGGTAGAAAACAAAATTATGTCAGACAAAAAGCAAAAATGTAAAACTTGGCAGTACAAAGGAAGTAACCTTGAGTAGCATTGATTGTTGAGAGAAATAAGCAGAATGTATAAAGTAGAAAATTTGTGCAATACAAAGAAACAGAATTGCAGTTGCAACAAGCAGCAGCCACTGTTTCTGGCAACCATGAAACTGTGTTCAACATGGAAGGATGGAAGCTGATAGCATGCCTTTAGGAATGTATGCACAGAGATGAAGTGATGAAGTGAGAGAGACAGTGCCAACAAGAGTAATTTTTAAATTTGGCTTTATTTTTGAGACAGGGTCTTACTATGTAGCTCTGGCTGTCCTGAAACTCTCTATGCAGATCAGGTTGGCCTTGAACTCAAAGATTCACCTGTCTTTGCCTCCTGAGTGCTGGGATTAAAGGAACGCACCACTATGTCTGCAATGTAAGTATGATTAATATCCTTCAGGAAAAAACTTTCTCTTTGTTTCTGTTATATTCTCTCTCTTCCTGTGTGTGTCAGTATGCAGGTACAGGTGTGTGTGTGCGCAGGTATGTAAACATGAATATAGGTACATGCACTTTGTGTGGAGGCCAAACTCAAGTGCCATTTATCATGTTTTTTGAGATAAGGTCTCTAACGTGCTTTGGTAATTGCTGGTTAGGCTGTGTGGACTGGCCAGTGAACACCAGGGACCTGCTCTGCCTCCCCAGCACTAGATTACAGGTATGAGTCTCCATACCTAGCTTTCTTACATGGCTTCCGGGAACTGAACTCAGGTCCTTGTTGTGGTATGTTTAGTTGTGGATAATATCTTAGTTAAGATTCGTCTCTTACTTGTTTACACCTCTATGCCATCCCCAGCTTCCACCCCCCACAGGAGGTTCCTGTTATTTGTTGATTGAGGGTCTGTGTGAAAACAGGAAGAAAACACCTGGGGATTGAGGGGTGGAGCAAGGAGGGAGTAGTGGTAGGAGGTGGAGGATAGTAGGAGCAGGACGGGAGAGAGGAGAAGGAGTGGGATGAAAACCAAGAGGAGAGCAATGGGGGAAGAAGCCTTGGAGTGAGCTCTCGGCCTAGCTGCCCGGGTATAGAATTCCCTGAGATTTGACATGGTTTGTGATGAATAAAGAGCATTGGAAATTTCAACATCTGGACTCTCCGGTAAGAGCCAATAACATTATTTTAACAGGTCCTCCTGATTTCATGTCAAGCACTTTCCTGAGGATCTTTCCAGCTATCCTTTGCTCCCTTTAAGTTTAGGTAGAGTTCAGAATAAATTTTTGTCAAAAGTATAGGTGTAGAAGTTAGAAATTTACAATAATATCAATGCAACACTGAAATATGATAATCAAAGTTGGATTTGCTGACTTCTGAATGTTCTTTTGAGGACTTTGATTCTGAATTTTAATATTATCCAAGTATAATTTTTGGGAAATATACAAAGAACTTTTGCATGTGACTCCATTCTAATTTGAAGAAATCACCCAATCAAGATAGAAGTTAAAGTTTTAAATTTTGAATATCCCTTTCTATCTTGATTGTATCTGAGATTTTGGCAAAACAAGTTGCAAAGTCATGTGAATTTATGCACTAATGTTTATAGCGTCCATTTCATCTTAACAGAGTGAATTTCAGATTTTTTGAGATTGATTTTTCAAAATGGGCACTAAGCAAGTAAAAACTTACTTTAAAAATTGTTGATTAAAGTCATACTAAAAAATAGAAATACATTTATGGGCTTCACTTAGAATGTGTAAGGAGAATCTTTATTCTCTCACTTTTTTAGAGGCAGCATATTTGTTTTACCAAGCTAATCCAAGAAGGACAAATGATACCATCCATAACTCAATTGTCAGTAAACTCCAAAGTTTTTATTAATTTCTCAAAATAAAGCTAACTTCAAGACTGTATACATGTATGAATTGTATGTGTGTATATATGATGTATATGAGCATACACATAATATAAATGTTTATATGTATGTATGCATATAATCTATAACTGTAGAAGAAACACACTGGGTTTGAATTTTTATCAGAATTCTTTGTCCAATAATATAACACATCATTAATTTTTATTAACAGTCCAGGATTTGTGTAGCATCATGTTTAACATTTTAAAAATCAAACAGTAACCTTTTTTGTTCTCAAGGATAGTGCTATTAAAAAAGATTTCTAACATCACTGGTTAATAATTTTCTAAATTACAGAACAAAATCTTTTGAAATTTCATTATGGGACTTACTAGTTTATTACATTTTAAAACTGAGAGTAATTAGTGCACGAGACATTTGTATGCCAGTATAAAGACATGGGGTCCTACCATTTTCAGGAAACCATTTGACTGACAAATATATTCATTATGGTTTCAAAGAAAAAAGCCTATTTGACTCATGGGAAAAAGAAAGTCTGGGATCTGGTCCTGTTATTTCTGCTGCTGATGCTGAGCATAGAATGCATTTGGGGTTGGAATAGGTGAGAAAAGGGCAAATTATTAGGGCAATGCCAATATTTAGACATTTCTCTTTCTGTTCTCAAATTAACAAGTCAGTGAAAGAACTGCAAATAAATATAAAAAGAAATATTTTTGTACTACAGAAATTTTCCTGATTAGAAACATATGACTTGTTCTCTTATCTTTTGAACAATGAATCCCTTCTACCATTTTCCAAGTTTATAATGTGAGTTGGCCCTGGAACCAGAATCTACAGTTTTCCTTTGGTGTAAAAAATAATTTTGCATTTTATGAAAATAATTGTCTTTCTAAAATTGATCATATGTAATTGTATATATTGTAAAAAGGAGAAAAGCATTCTAAGAACACTAACACACTGGAAAAGTATATGACAGTGTCATAAGTGAGCCCTTGTTTTATAAAAGTTCTATGAGGTGGAGTAACATTATATAAATGTTGGTATCATATGGATGATGATATAGGAGGTTACATTTTTATCTAGAATATTAGAAAAATGTAATATTTTTATTATATAGTTTAATTATTTAGCTGAAAATGCAAGAATATTGATCATGGTGGTGGTATTTCTAATATTTGAAAGATGTTATCATAAAGTATTAAACACTATTTAAATTCAGAAAACCATGGCAAAAGCAACATGAAATGAATAGCAGTAACAAATAAAAAAAATTGACAAAGCACAGTAACTGATAACACAGCAAAGCAAATTGACAAAACAAAACCATTAAGGCTACTACATTCTACAAGCTACGGAAGTACTAAAATCCTATTAGATTATCATGACTCTTATCCAAAATATTTAAATATAAAATATAGAAAACAAAGTATCTAAAACTCCGAGATTAAAAGAAGCAACGCAAAGTAGAGAAAAATGAAAGACACCTCACTATTTCTGGTATAGTTATTATTTATGGAATGGATAAAACATGTAGAAAGTGTTACTGCAATTAAACTAACACATAAAAACCCAAATGCCACATCTACCTAATTAAAATTTGTAAAACAGCAGTAAAAGCAAAATTTCATCAAATTCAGACAGCTTATCATGGAATAAATAAGTATGGTGAGGTATTAACTAACCCTAAGATTCACAACGGGCAGCTTCTAGCCGGTTTCCTTGAAGCTGGATCTTGGTCACACAAGGATCAATGGACAAGAAATCAGTTGAGCTGGACTAGAGCTGCCCAATTGTCTTAATAATGAATGCTCCACACTGTCTGTTAAGTAAAGAGAAAATATAGATCAGGAAGATTGAAGTGAAAAAAGATTAAGGATAGATGAGTGCAGAACATAATCAACAGTTACTAAAGACTTGCAGATCTCATAAGCAAACTTATGAAATCAGTTTGCTACGGGGTGAGAAGCTAGCAATGAGCAGACATTCAAAGCCAGCTCTTGCTTGCCCCTTGCCTTCTAAGAGCTCACAGTCTTTACTGGACATTCTCTCATTTAGTGTCACGGTGTATATGTTCACTATATGAAACAGGACCAGGTCAGTAGAGATTACAAGTTAGCTATAATATTAACTTCTATTAGATGGATTAAAAAAAAAAAACTGTGTTTAGAATTGTAGGAGTATCTGGCAGAAGGCTATCTAGGAGGTTGTTAACACAAATAGTACCCTTTGAGTTGGCACTGGTAGGACAGGCATATGGGTATTTATCAGTAAGAGCTAGAGTACTTCCAAGCATACCCATGCTGTACAGGTATCGTTGTTGCTGTGTTATTCACATAAACTGGGTACCTGCTTAGATACTCAGTAAAGTCATTAAATGACCACTGTCTCAGTGGACTACTGACTGCAATTTTGGGTAACACCCCAAATAAGATGAATTCTACTGAGACCAGAGTCATTGAAACAATAATAATTTCTTTCCAAGCTAACAAACAAATAAACAAAAGTGACTACTTAGGCCACTAGACACATCCTAATTGTTACTACCTTTATTTGCACCATGGCCTTGGCTAACTCCTTGTTTTGGGAACCAAGGCTGAGTATTTTCCATCTGTTGTACTCTCTGTAGGGCAGCACTGTTCCATGAATTTTTCTATGTTAATGGAAATGTTCCACATCTACACAATAAGACACAGTAGTCGCATTTGATATGTGGCTAGACGTAACTGAGGAAATAAATTTTAAATTTTATTTGATTTAAAACTCATCTGTTTTCCTAAATTAATGCTTTATAGATGGGTAGTACCAGCTCATTCAATATTGCCCAATGTTACTTAGTACTATGCACTGTGGCATTAGTGTTAGGTGGTAAGTATCTGTTAGATGAATGGAATCTACTGTGATAAAATACAGCTACTCACACTTAGCTTAAAGCTTATTAGCTGTATCACCTATATGCTATAAATCTCAAAGGAGTTTGACGTATGTAAAATTGCTTGGTTAAAGGTTCAATCAGTGTGTCTAGAGAACAGGAAGCAGGCTTAGGTAGCTTTATTATACCCCTAATACTTATAATTTAGGTTAATAAACATTGGAAAACTAGAGAATAGTTAACAGTAAAGAATTTGGTAAGAATGTGGGTATACGTTAATGAGAGTGATAAAAGGGAATGTATTATTTTAATTAACTAATTAACCAATTACTTTTAGATCGAGTCTTACTATATAGCCCAAATAGGCTTGAATTTGCAATTCTTTAACCTCAGTGTCACTAGTGGTTGGGATTACAGGCATGCACACCATCCCCAGTTAAAAAAATTAAAGGGGCTGGGGTATAGTTTAGTGGTATAGCACATGCCTAATTTGTATGAAGCTCTAAGGTTAAATCTTCAGCACTGCAAAAACCCAAAATGAAACAAAAATCTAAGTAAATTTGATTTTATACAGAATTAAAACCATAGAAACTGAAGGTGAATAAGTATTGAAGAAATAGATAATAATCCCACTACATAACAATAGAGTTTTGGGGCAGTAGAGAGAGAAATGAAGTAACAGATCTCAGTGCTTCGCCCACCCCACCCTTACCAAATACACTCAGGAAACATACCATGCTTAGATATTAGTCATGCCATCACGCACGACCTATAGTCTCTGAAGTGACTGAGAACCTGCCAGCCCACAGCTTGAGAAGTTAAAAGTGGTCAGATTAAATCTTGGCAGGAGAAGAAGGTGAGTGATTTGCAGCTTTGTTGCGCAATGGTCATCTGAACATTAGGCACAGCAACAGTCTCAACAGGATGAAACCAAAGAACTCCTACTTCAACAGACTAACCCTATCATCAGGAGGATCCAAAACTGGAGAACTTCTAGAAAAAAGCTGTTCCAGTATGTTGTTTTTTCTAATATTATTTTATTACTTGAAATTTTCCTTTTGTCCCTTACATTACATCCTCTATTATTATTTTAAAAATATTGATGTCTTTTATTTGACTTAAATGTCCTTTTTCACTTATAGTTTTATTTTATTTTACTTTTTGAAACAGGGTCTCTCTTTTTTACTTCTAGTTTTAAAATAAAGTAAAACACTTTCATGTGTCCCTGTGCCTAAGACATAATTTGGTCTTAATGTGGGTAAACTGTCCTTTGTTTTTCTTTGAGTATAATACTAATTTTTTCATTAATTAATTACTATTTTTATTTAATGTGCATTGGTATTTTGTATGAGAGTGTCAGATCCCCTGGAACTAGAGTTACAACAATTGTGGGCTGCCATGTGGTACCAGGAATTGAACCCTCTGAAAGAGCAGCCAATGCTGTTAACCACTGAGCTATCTCTCCAGTCTCCGTAATACTAATTTTTAAATTGTGTATATTCACTGTACATGAGAACATTTCCACAAAGCATATAATATAGACTGAGCATATTTTGTTCATGTCTTATATACATAAATGATTTTATGTATCTATATAAAATCTAGGAACCACAAATAAGAGCAAATATATGATTTTTTTTTTGAAACTGGCTTAATTAGCTTGCTGTGATTATCTCCAGATACATCCTATTTCTTGCAAACCACATAACCATTAAAGGCTTAAAAATTCAATTTGTGTGTGTGTGTGCGCGTGCGCGCACTCGCGTATGCAGTTGACTAAATATTAGTCAGCATGTGCTTACTAAATATTAGAGTCAAGTACCTCTGTGACATGTTGACTTGGAACCTGTCAGGTAAATTCACAGGAGTGGTATAGCTGAGTTGTATTTAAACATTTTTTTTTTAAAGCAGCATATAGTTTTTTTTAGCCTACTTCTTATCCTTATGTAGTTTTCTTTATTGTGCAACTGATATTTCTTCATCCTGCTCTTTTTTGTTCTGAACATTCTTCTCCTGTCTTGATTCATTCTTTAGCCTAGAATTCTTTTCTTTTTCCTTTTTCCTCTTTTTATTTATTCAGCTACTATTTACTTAATTTAAAAATATAATTCTTTATGTACTATTTGTCTGTGTACATAACTCTGTATGTGAATAAAGGCATACACATGCCACAGCATATGTGCAGAGGTTACAGCACAACTTTTATGTGTTTCCTTCTTCTACTATGGGTTCTTAGGGTCAAACTCAAGTGCTTTTATCCACTAAGCCATTTCTCTGGCCCTCAGTTACCATTTTTACTTTACTCTAAATAACATATAACATCTTACTCTGAATTTTTGCCATTTTCTTCTCTGTGGTCATTGGTGATAGACTAGTGGGTTTTACTTTCATGGTTCCTTAAAAAGTGTCTCTGTCATTTTTAAAAAGAACATCTTTTATTTACTCTTTGGCAATTTCATACGTGTATACAATGTATCTTGCTCTTATCTAAAATCTCCCTCCCAACTTCTCCTGACACTCCTAAACGTGTCACTCTCCAACCTGTATGTCTGCCCCACTAGCTCTTTTTGGTAACCAAGTCCAATTAGTGCTGCCAGTTAGAATACTGACTAACCTTTTCAGCTTGAATTTGTGTAGTTAAGCATAACTGGCAAGTTCAGGAGTGCAATGACCATGTCATGTCCAGAAGACAGCATTTCATAGCATGCCCCATCACCCATCTCTTATAGTCCTTCTATCTGTCCTCCTCTTCTTTGATGTTCCCTAAGCGTTGCCACATTGCTACAGGTGTTCCATTTATGGCTGAGCACCCAGCAGTCACATATTCTCAGCATTCTGACCAGTTATGAGTCTCTGTAATAAATTCTGCTCACTGTACTAAGACGCTATTCTGGTCAAACTTGACAGAAACGACAATCTTGCAAGGCTCACTGTGTACTATTTTCACTGACTCTCAGTGGTTAAGGCTTCTAGTACTCTATATTACTTGCACTGCTGGCTTTAACCATTTTAAAATATATTTACATATGTGGGTGACTTGGTGTTTCTTAACATAGTAGTTTGTTTTCTCCTCTCTCAGTGATACTGGAGGTAAACTTCCAAGTGAGCACTGCTCACTAACAAGACTCCCAAATAGAATCAGGAGATATATGTCTTATTAGTAGCACAAACTATAACACAGAAACATAAATAAAAAGTGCAACATGACTTTCCAAAAGATCAAAGCTCTTTAATTACCAAATCTGAAGGCACTGAACTAGGAAAAATGACAGAATTCAAATGTTTACTTATAAAAATGAGCAATGATTTCAAAGAGGATGTAAACAAGCAAGTGACTGAAGTAAGGAAATCAACTCTGGACCTAGAGAAGAAACTCAGCAAAAAAACTGAGATTTGGAAAAAAAAAACCCCTCCAAAATAAACAGAAATACTAGAAATGAAAAACACAATGGAAAAAATCACCAATATACTAGATCAAGCAGAAGAAATATTACCAGCTGTATTGAGGAAATACAACATTTAGACATAAATAATAAAAAAATTAAAGATGAGCAAGACCACAACTTTCAGTAACTGTAGTAAATGATCAAGAGATCAAAATGTAAGAATCCATGGGGTAGAAGGACTTGAGATAAAACTAAAGCCACAATATCTTAATAACAGTATTATCATCAAATCTCCTAAATCTATGGAAATAAATGGACATCATACCACTGCCACCAGCTCTCCATGCCACAAAAATACAAAACAAAGAAATAGTATTAAAAGTAAGAGAAAAATGCCAACATACAAAGACAAATACCTCAGGGTAACATCAACAAAATTCTAAAAGCCATTAAGCATGGAATGATGTATTTCAGGCTCTGGAAGTAAATAACTACCAACCAAGTTTGTTTCATCCATATTATCTTTCAGAAGAAACCAATGGAAAAATAAACATTTTAAGAGAGCACAAATTAATTAGTGATCATTAAAGAAGACAATTAAAAGAATCCTAAATACAGAAAAAGAGAAAAAAGCCTCGATTATGAAAGAACAATAAAGAATAAATTTCATGAGAGGAACAGATGAACACAGTAAACACAGGAAAAATCATATCCAACTGTAAATTAGTGCTCCCGGACTACAAATAGAGGAGAAAGAAAGGAACAATTATTGAACCAACTAGGAAAACAACCAACCAATTACAGAACTCTGTAAATCTTCCTAAATAACAATTTTAAGTGCAAATGGGCTTAATTCTCCTATTAAAAGACACAAACTAGCATGAGAAGATGGCTCAATGGGTGAAGTGCTTGTGAATACGCATGAAGACCTTTGTTCAGGTCTCCAGAACCCATGTTAAAAGCCAGGCATAGCAGCATGGACCTGTAACTGTAGTGCTTAGAAGGCAGAGAAAAATGGCTCCTGGAGTCTTAATGGCCAGCCAGCCTAGCATAATTGGTGAGTCTCAGGTCCTAGTGATCGACCTGTCTCAAAAATAAGGTGGACCACGATTTAGTAAGACATCTGACATTGACTTCTGTGATCTCTACATGTACTTATTATACACACAAGAATATGTATACACAAATACAAGTGACAAAAGACTAGTTTTCTGGATTAAAAAATTTTTGGATTATAAAAAGAACCAGGGTGAGAAGGAGTGCCAATAGTAGACAGAGCCATAACTTAAAAGACAGAAAAGCTCAGAAAATCAACCTTACTTTCAGAAATGGACATTTTAAAGGGCACAAAGGGAGGGAAGGCAGAAGGTGCTTGGTGTCACCAATATAAGGAGACACCGAGAAAGTCCTCTCCTTTCAGTATTTTGGCACTTGATCTGAGCAACTGTGAAAAACTTTCAAAATGACCATCGATGCACTGGTGACTCAGCAGCCCAAGATCCTATGAATCAATCTCTAGGGAAACTCAGCTAGTGTCACAGGATTGTATGTGGAAATCTGCTCAGCAGAACATTGCTAGACTAGATGTAGACAGGTGTGGGACAAGCATTTACAACTAGACTCCTATGGGTTTCCCAGATGTGTGACTAGTACCTGAGCCTCCATTTGTGAAGCACTGCACACTGACAGACCAGCATCACTAACTAGCTCTGCCAGAGGATGGCCTATGGGTGACAAGAACATTTCAATTACATTCTTCAAGTGCTGCCAGGTTGTAACCAGCAGCTGTGATCCAACACTGCAAAGGAATGCCCAAGAGGAATAATCTGGCTTCTGGGAACCAGAGAAGTAATAGTGAAAGACTCGACTGAAATCAGCAAACAATATCCAATGCATGGCTTAGGGATCCCATAAAACATCCAACCCACATTCTGTTAAGTAGACTCTCAGTTCTGATATCCCTCCCATCTTGAAAGGATATGTTTGCAATAAAACTGTTACTTTCACTTTTATTGAGGTTCAGTCTTGTGTCTTTCCTTGATATTCAATACTCGGTCCCATTAAACAGCTTGGCAACCCCCCAGGTCACCATCAGCAAGCCCATGACAAGATGGAAGCCAAAGCTTTGGGAATGCTAGGCAAGCACTTTTATCAACTGAGCTACATCTCCAGTCCATCCTTTATTTTTAAAAATTATTTTATTATTTTATGTGTATGAGTATTTTGCCTTTATGTAAATCTGTGTACCCTATGCATGCTTGGTAATGTGGTAGCCACAAGAGGACATCAGATTACCTGGAACTGGAGTTACAGACAGTTGTAAGCAACCATATGGGTTCTGGGAAACTAACCCTGTCCTTTGGAAAAGCAGCCAGTGTTCTTAACTGCTGAGCAGTCTTTCCAGCTCCTACCTTTTATTTCTTTGTTTGTTTGTTTATTTATTTATATATTGTCTCAACTAAAAATGAATTTAAAATATTTCAAAAGTATGATTGGAAGCTGGAAAACAACTAGAGAAGTGCTTTAGTAGCACATGAAAGTAGGATAAATATTTTTGAAAGTAATATGTAATGATATAACTGAACACAAGGAAAAAGAGCCATGTGTTAGGATTAATAAATTTGAGGACAGGTACTTGATAGAATTGAAATGAAAAGAATCTAGGAAAAGAATTAGTAGAAGACCCTCAGGGTTTGGCTGCTGAGCCACCAAGTCTTGGCTAGACATCTTAAATGGTTTGATGGTTAATTCTGATAGTCACCTTCACAAAATCTAGGGTCAAATGGGAGATAAGCTGCTGAGGAATCATCTAGATGAGGTTAGCCTCAGGGTATGTCTGTGAGGATTATCTAGATTAGGCAAATCGAGATGTATGCTGGTAGTTTTTTGTCAATTTGACACAAACTCAGATCATCTAGGAAGAAGAAATCTTAACTGGAAAAATGCTTCCATCAGATTGAATTGTATGCAAGTCTATGGAGCAATTTCTTGATTAATGATTCACGTAGGAGGGCCCAGCTCACTGTGGGTGGTGTCTCTCTTGGGCAGGTGGTTCTGGGTTGTATAAAAATCAGGCTGATGAAGCCATGGAAGCAAGCAAGTAGCGTTCGCCCATGGCCTCTGTTTCAGTTCCTGCTTGTATGTCCTGTCTTGAGTTCCTGCTCTGGATTCTCTCAGTGATGAACTATAAAGTGTAAGCTGAATTAAATCCTTTCATTTTCAAGTTGGCTTTGGTCAGTGATGTATTACGGCAACAGAAACCTAACTAGCACAAGGTGGGAAGACTGACCCTGAATGTGGGTATTACCATTCAGTGGGTTGGGTTCTGGACCGAATAACAAGGGGAAAGTAAGGTGAGTATTAGCATTCATCTCTCTGAGCTTCCTGACTGTGGATGCAGTACAACCATCTGTCACAAGCTCCTATCACCATAATTTCTCTGTCTGGATGGACTATATTCTCAAACTGTGAATCAAAATAAATCCTTCCTTAAGTAGCATTTGTCAGCTATTTGTTACAACACAGTAGACCATTATGGTGGAGGTTGGAAGATCAGACTGCCAAGAGAAATGTGGACCATGGGTGATTAGCTCATGAAGTTTCATAGGGGAACAAAGACTCTATTAGAAACTGCACTAGGGTCACTCATTTTACATTCTGGGAAAGAATTTGGCTGCATTCTGCCTGTGTCTTGAGACCCTGAGTGAGAGTGAATTCAGGAGTAATGAATTAATATCTTTGGTAGAAGAAATTTCAAGGCAGGGCATCACTCAGTCTGTGAGATGGCTACTTTTCAATGATCTTATTCATATAGTGAGACAGTAAAGAGATTCAAAGAAATGAACTTTAGCAAGAAAAGTGGTGAACAAATACAAAAATGTGGACTTGGAGAATGCAGATGACAAAGCATTTATAACTTAACACAGAAACATTATTCTTCAATAGGACAACAGGGAAGGAGAATTGAAGACAAGATCCCATTTGTCAAATGCTCCAACTTGTGAAAATGCAAATTTGTGAGAAAGGGGAAAACCTGAACTGAAAATGTCACAGGAGATTCCTGCAACAAACAAACAAACAACAAATGAATCAAGGAAAAGTGGTTTTGCAGATTCAGCCACCAAGGCATACAGAAATGGCTGCAGCTGTGGTCCAAAGGGGCTGGGTTCCAATCTGATCTCTCAGAACTTGGTATCATCTTTGTGGCATTGGTTTTGCAGACATGAAAGATTTAAGATCCAGAGGGGAGGTTGCAGGGTTTTATTCCACAGTTTCTGAGTGTTGTTGAGGCTAGGCACTGTGTGCTGTGCCCAGAATTCTTGTAGAGAGAATCTGAGGAGACTCTAGGGTGTTGGAGATGCTAGGATGTCCACCAAAGAGAGCTGTAGAGAAAAAAAAGAGCCAGTCCAAGAGCATGGTTATATGTGCTGCCGTCCGCTGAGATGGAGAGCTATTAATGTACCTTGGAGTCCATATGATTTCATCATGAGCTCCAGATGGTGGACATGGAGCTTAAGGATTTGGTGTTGTTCCTACTTAGGATTTTGGTTTTGCTTGGTCTGATCTTTCCCTTGCTATGTCCTCATTCTTCCCTTTTGGAATGGAAATATTGACTCTGTGCAATTGTATATTGGAAGTATGTAACTTACTCTTTGATTGTATAAGGAATTAAAAAAGAGATTGATTCTCAGAGAGATTCTACACTTGAACTTCAAACAGTTTTGGAACTGTTAAAGACTATGGGGATTTTTGAAGTTGGAGTAAATAAATTTTGCATTATGAGATGGCCATTAGTCTATGTGGATGAATGGAAGCTTATGGCTTAAAAGTGATGTGCTTGGCTGTTGTCTTAGTTCCTATTACTATGATGAAACATCATGACCAAAAACAACGAGGAGTAGAAAGTGATTATTTCAGTTTGTAACTCAGGTTACATTCCATCATGGCAGGAACTTGGAGGCAGAAGTCACAGAGGAATACTTTTACTGGCTTGTTCATCATGGCCTGCTTCTTTATACAACCAAAGACCACATTCTTATATAACCCAAGGCATCACCTTCAATGGGCTAGACCCTGCACCTCAACCACTAATTAAGAAAATCTCACAGGCTTGTCTATAGGCCACTCTATGGAGGCATTTTCTTCATTGTGGTTTCTTCTCAGACAACGCTAGCTTGTGTCAAGTTGACAAAAACACCCAACCAGGACAGCTGTCAAGTTGACAAGGGATGGAGTTGTTATGGTTATATTATCCATTTCACAGAACTTAGGATCACCAAGGAGATAAGCCTCTGAGGAATCATTTAGATGGGGTTGGCTGCTGAGCTATGTCTGTGAGAATCTAGATTATATCAACAGAAGACAGAAAGACCCGCCCTCAGTGCGGATGGCACCATTCTAGGAGTGGAAGTCCTGGACTGAACACAAAGGATAAAGCATGCTGAGCAGTAGTGTGCATCTCTCTCCGTCCTGATTGTGTATGCAGTGGCCAGCTGTTTCAAGCTCATGATGCTCCTGTCAGCATGAAATCTCTACCATGATGAACTCTAACTTCACTGTGAACCAAAATAAACCCCTTCTTTCATAGATAGGTTCTGTTAGGTATTTTGTTGCAGTAATGAGACAAATAACTAGTACAGATTCGTACAGAAGTATATACTGTATGTGAAGCTTCTCTTTCTAAGGTTTCTATTACATGTAATTCATAGTGGCCCCAAATCATTAGTGAATATGTCCAGAAATAAACAATTTATCTGTTTTAAATTGCTTATGCTGTCTCATTCCAACATACCATCCTTTTGTCTATTATAGCCATGCTGCATATCCTCCCAATTATTGAGTTACATACTACCTGTATTATTAGATTAATGCTTGTGTATATATAGCATTTGGTACTATCTGAGGTTTGAGGCCTTTGCAGGGGTGTATTTCCTTATTTCACTAACTATAATGGACAAAGAATTCATATAAAATAGTTAATCAACCTGCAGTTCTTTACTATGATGAAGTCCATTTCTCAATAAGAAATTCAGTAATAAAGGAGAGAATTTCCTGCTTCACAGGAGATGACAAAATTTAGAGAATATACACATGAGTCTAATTAGATTAGATCTAATGAGGTGATATACTATTTTTTGGCCTGAATCTGATTTAGAGAACACAAATATATACTTAAGCATAAAGTGGGGATGATTAGCTATTTCATCTCCTTACAAATGCTATGTATTATTGACACAGATACTTCTACATGCCACAGCCAGAACAGGAAAATTAGATATAAAAAATAGATTAAGGGTTACCAGGGACTGAAGAGAGAGGACAAAGGGAAGGAGAGAATTTATTGTCTAATGGGAACAGAGTTTCTATCTGAGGTGATGGAAAAGGTTGGGAATGCTGGTAAATAATTTTGACAGTGCTGTGAATATAATTAAAGATACCTAATATAGTTAAAATGATAAACTTAAGTTTATGTATTTCTGTATCACACAAATTCTGACCACGAATGGTTTATAACAGTTCAAAATTAGTTAATAGGAATTTAATTTAATTTAGAACTAATTTCCTCTATATTATTTAGAACTTATTTCCTCCTTCACATTGATCATAGATGGGATAAAAAAATCCAGAGCACAATGGAAAAAAAAAACAGAAAAAGCTCAAAATGAATGTCTTACTTTAACTGGCTCAGGCTGCATCACAGGTGCAGGCATAGCAATGGCACTTGAAGCATAAACCTGGTGGTATGCTGCTTGAACTCCATGGTCAGAATAAGGCTGTTAAAAAAAGGCGACGAAGAAGTGAGAGGAGAGAGAAAAAGAGGCGTTACTTTAATTTATTAAAATATTTAGTCAGCACTTAATATGTGATATGCCTTCTGCCACAATCAAAAACTTATTTGCTTTGCTTACTCAACTTACATTCTGATCAAGAATCACTCAATTAGAAATAATCTAATTACCCTTGTGTATTCTCTATATTTTGTTATCTGCTATGAAGCAGGAAATTATCTTCCTTTATTACTGGATTTCTTAGTGAGGTTTAGGATCATCATGTTAGAGAAATGGACGTCATCACAATAAAGAATTGCAGATTGAATAACTGTTTTGGTGGTAATCTGAGTAAATAGAGTGACTTAGGACATTGCTCTAAATCACCACATGTTCTGTGAGTCATGTGTATGATGCATGGAGTAAAAGAAGATTATGATTATCTTAATCAATTATGATTAAGAAAGTTGGGAGGATGGTCATGGAAAATTTCTTAGTGGCACTGATGTTTGATTTAAAAGAAGTGGGGATAAAATAAGGGTCAGTGTGTTTAAATCAAAGGTAAGCAAGAAGACACCTGTTTTGGGAGACCTACGTAGGTTGTTTGATAGGCTGGAAAGAACATCACATACTAAAGGGGGAAATTAGGCAGGAGAACAATAAACAGAGGTCAGATAATTTACAAGTATATTTAGATGATAACAAATGCTGGTAAGGATGTGGGAAAGACGAACCTTTTATACTGTTGGTGGTAGTCTAAATTGGTACCATCACTGTGAAAATCAGTATAAAAGTTTCTAAAGAATTAAAAATAGAACTACTATAAGACCCAGCTATACCGATCCTGGGCATGTATCTAAG
The DNA here is from genome assembly GCA_026225945.1 of Cricetomys ansorgei. Lineage (NCBI taxonomy): Eukaryota > Metazoa > Chordata > Mammalia > Rodentia > Nesomyidae > Cricetomys > Cricetomys ansorgei. The sequence goes on along the minus strand of JAMJFZ010001562.1, from coordinate 3,382,302 downwards.
TGATTCTACATCCTACACAGATACTTGCACACATATGTTATTGCTGGTCTATTCATAATAGCAAGGAAATGGAATCAGCCTGGTTAACCATAAATAGATGAATGGATAATGAAATAAGTTTATATTTAAACAAATAGATTCAAAGCATTACCTAAAATATACTATTATATTATTCAATTTGTGAACATTTTTAATACCATGTCTTCGAAACTTGATGTTCTACACTATCAATTGGTTCTTTTCCCATTTCAAGTGCTCAATTGTAAATACGTAGCTAGTGACTATTATCTTGGATACTGTAGTACAAAACTCAAGCATGATGTTGGTATTAGAAGTATGGAAAGGATAATATCATACTGAGAGCACAGGGTGAAAGAATGGAGAACCAAACATGAAATAATGGGGATCAAAAGGCCAGTTTACAGAGAAAAATGAAAGCTAGCAAAGGAATTCCAGAAGAGGGCAGTATTGTGCAAACATAGCTGTTAAATAGATCATGAAATGTGTACCATGTGCCAGACAGGTTAAGTAAGATTGAAAAGAAAGGAAAGTAGTAATTAGGATGCCATTAAGGACCCTTTTCAAAGGCAGCTTAGGCGGAAAGATAATAAAGTAGACTTCAGCAAGTGTGAAATGAAAGGGTGCTGAACATTACAAATAATCAAATATAGCTTATTTTTTCAAGAATGTTGGTTTTGAAAGGTAGAAGAGAATTGGGGGAATCCATGAAGCAATGTGTAAAAAAGATAATAATTACCTCTCAAAAGTGCTACAGATAATCAAAGAACTTTATATCAAACAGCTCTAATTGTTTTTCTTTCTTCCTTTTTTTTCCCCTCCCTTCCCCCTCTTTCTTTCAAGACAAGTTTTCTCTGTTGTAACTCTGGCTGTCCTGGAACTCACTCTGTAAACCAGGCTGGCCTCAAACTCACAAAGGTTCACCAGACTCTGCCTCCTGAGTGCTGGGATTAAAGGTGTGTGCCACACCACTGCCTAGCAAGCTCTAATCTTTTAATACTGCAATATGGTTTCTTGATGTCTTCACATCTACAAACAAGGTCATTATGAGAATAAGATTGTGGAGGTTAAATAATTCCCTTAAGAATCACAGAAAAGCAGTGAAGCTGTGAGCCAACGGAGAGAAACTGACTAAAAATGTAAGAGGGGAAAATGAATCATAGGATGGTTGAGGTCCCTGAGAGGAAGTGAAGGAAGTGAAGGTTTCCAGAGCACAATGGGTAGAAACAAACTTGGACAAGACCAAGTTACCAAATAAAAATCAGAAGGCTGGATTAGGACCTGTTTAAAGTTGTATGTTGGAATGTATGTTAGAGTCTGTTTGTTTTTGTGAATTGGTTTCAACTTCTATGAAAGAGAAAGCAAAGATTTATTCTAAGAGTGAAATGGGGAAATCTGTAGTAGTAAAGGTGTAGTAAAAGTTAGATGTTGATTGAAATATGTGACTGAATGTATTAACACACTTATTTTCTTTTTAGAAAACCTGATCATAACATTCATAACAGAAGTCCTGGAGTTCTTAATTGTACAAAAAAACCCACTTAAACTACAAACCATTCCAGTCTATTTATTAAATTATATATTAATAAGAGTATTCATTCTGCTGGAAATAGCCACCAAAATAAAAGAATGCAGGTATTATTAAGCATCATTATATGGAAATACTGCATAGAGTACAAGCTACACAGTCACAACAGTATTTTTAAGAAAAAAACTTATTAGATTAAATTAAGACTGAATATACATTGATGATGAGTATCTGATACCAGGAATTGAGAATATGGTTTAGAGCCCAAAGTAGATTTTGGTGAAAAACATAATATAAAAAAAATTATTACTTCACTCCCACCTCTATGCAAACCAGAAGACTAGAAAAATCAAAAGGCAGAGTTCTGAAATTTCATCATCAATTAAAAAAAGAAAATATTCATGATTTTTAAATCACAAACCATGAGTAGTGTGTACCTATGCTGTACAATTAGTACAAACATAGAGGAGGATTCTGAAGCTTTTATTTCACAGGAATAAAGATTTCCCTAGATGTCAATGAAAGATCTACCCAGAGATTCTTCAGAGGCTTCCATGGTCAGGCCAGTGTAAAAATAAAGATCCAATTTTACAAGGCTTAACAATGAGGGAGGGGATTCTTAAGAAGAAATGATGTCTACATTGCTTTTTCTGTCTATTCTGTAGCTTCTAGCTGAGTAACAAGGCCAAAGGTGAAATAGGGTGAAGATTCAAATAAGTAGCATTTGTCACATCTCATTAAAGAGAATCTAAGATAAGAGATTAAACTTGGTACTAAAATGATCACCAGTGAGGATATACACAAAAGGGAACCCCTTTTATACTGCGGAGTGAATGAATGTAAATTAGGATAGCTATTATGGAAAGTGGTATGTGGGTTTCTAAAAAAATACACTATATACTTTTGCATACCCTTACTTCTGGATATACATCCATCCATCCATATACATACACACATACAAAGGAAATGAACCAACTTGTTACAAAGATATTTGAACTCTTAAGCTCATTGCAACATTTTTCATAATAGCATAGGGATTGGAAATGTAGTTTAGTGGCAGAGCACTTGCTGAACAGTATACGAAGCCTTGGGTTTGTTTTCCAGTAACAGAAGAAAACAACAAAACAGTATTCTTGTCTTACACAATTGCAGTGATATAGAATCAACTTTAGTGTTCATCAATGGATGAAGAAAATGTGGGCTATGAACAAGAGTAATGTTCAGCCTTAAAAAGAAGGAAATTCTGTCAGTTATATCATCATGGACAAATCTAGAGGACATTATACCACAAAATGAACAAGATACAAAAAGATAAATGCTTCACAATGCTTCTATGTGGAATCTGAGAAATCAAACTCACACAAGCAGAGATTAAAACAGTGGTTTTCACAGGTGGGGAGAATGATGGGAAGTTGCTGGTTAAATGGTACAGTTATAATTAGATAAAATGGATGTATTATGGAGAGTCACGCTACAGCATGGTGACTATGGGTAATAATAATGTGTTATAACAGGATCTCCCTGGTAAAGGGGAAATAGAATAGACAATGTACATGGGCTGGGGGAAGATGGAAATGGGAAGAGAAGAGACAAGGTTGGGGGAGAGGGATGGAAGGAGAGAATATATGGAGCCACCTGGAATTGGAGGACATTTAGGATATGATCAGGAAACATAATGCAGTGGAAACTCACTGGGATCTATGAGGTAGACCATGGCAAAGACTTCTAGTAATGAGGAATGGGGAGCCTGAACAGGCCATCTCCTGTAACCAGGCAAGGCTTCCGGTGGTGGGACTGGGACACCATCCCAGCCACAAAATATTTGACTTAACAACCTATCCTCCCTTTAGAATCTGCTGGGACAATGGAAGGGCAGAATCCTGTCCCAGGTTAGGAACTAGAGATTGGATAGCCAGGAGATAATTTCTAATGATATCCTGTTCTACTCATAGTTGCTCATTGGTGCCCAGCCCAATCTTCATCAGAGAGTCTTCCTCTGGCAGCTGATGGGAGCAGATGTAGAGGCTCAGGGACAGACATCCTGCAAAACTCAGTGAACCCTGCAGAAGAGGGGGAAGAGGGATTGTGGGCACCAGATGGATCGAGGACACCAGAAGAACAAGCCCCATGGAGTCAACTAATTGACTAGCACTCTTGGGGGCTCATAGAGTCTGAAGGGGCAGACATGGAACCTAAAGAGTTCCCTATATATGTCTTGTGGTCCTATGGCTTGATATTTTTGTAAAACTCCTACGGGCTGGAGTGGAGGAGTCTTTAACCCTTTGTCTGCCCTTGGGACCATTTTCCTCCTGCCAGGTTGCCTAGTTCACCCTTGAAGTAGGGATTAGTGTTTGGCTTTGCTCCATCTTGTTATGCCCTATTTGAGCAGATCCTGGAAGGACTGCTTTTTTCTGGGAACAGGCCTGCAGGGGGTAGATCTGGGGGAGAGGGAAAGGGGAAGCTGGAAGAAGTGGAGGGATGAGCAGAGGGGAATCAGGATGTATTATATGAGAGACGAAAAAAAAACCTTGAAAATTGCTGAGAGATTTTAAACGTTTTCATTATAAACAGACAAAAAAAGAAATGAATAACCATATGAAGAGATGAATTACCTTGACAATGATTTAGTTTACAATATATAAAATTACAAAATGTCATATATGTCATAATATTTACAGTATAATTTTTATTTTATATTATATAATAAATAAATATGTATCTTATTATACATATTTATTATAATTACATTTCACTAAATCTGGATAAGAGGAAACACAAAAAAGTAAGTGGAGGATGAAACAAAGGATGGAGAAATTCTAGTAAAAGTATGGAGAGTAAATGCACTAAGATCTAACTGTGGAAATTATGTTCCAAGATAAAATTGTTAAAAGCTTTAGTAGTATAGAGATAACAAAACAATGCATTCAACTATATGCTGCCCTAAATGGAAGATAAGACATTGAAGACAAATTACTTGTGGTTAATAATGTAATTTATATTATTGTAGGAAGAATTTTAAATTTTACATTGGCTTAAAGATTATAATATGCTTTTAACTGACAGAATTATTAGCAACAACACAGACTGATAGGAAAATGAGAAGGTGCAAATATTTGATACTTTAAAACTTTCAAAGAAACTTGGAAAGTGATTCAGGACCAGTTACTGAAAAGTTCTAGGATGAAGCAACACTCTTAGACTAAAAATGGTAGATACAAATAAATCAAAGAAAACATAAAAAAAGCAATTTTACTGAAGATCTTCAACAAATAAAAAATAACAATGTTAATTCAAAGGTAGTTACAGATAAATCACTTTACCACTAACAGAGCTGGGCATGCAGCTCAGCTGCAGTGTATTTTTCTTGAACCTACAAGACCCTGGGTTCAATTCCCAGCACGGAACAAATGAAAAACAAAGAAAAAGATGAACATGTACCTCTGGAACTGAAGCTTCCATTAGAGACAGTGGAGGAGGCACACATCCACCATCTTGCGCAATTTCCACTGGTTGATAAATAACCTCAGAAGGTTGCAGATATAAGAATGGAGCAGAAGAGGCAGGGGACTAAAACACAAAATGATACCTGTTATTCAAATATGATTAGCTAGTTCTGCTAAGTCAAAATGACCTACCCTAAACTGAACAAAATGTCGCTGCATATTTTCCTGAATTATTTTTCAGGGACAGCATACAATTGTCTTAGAAACAGACTAGGAATCTGAGAAGTCATACGTTTCAGCTGTATAGACAGTGTTAAGGAATATCACTAATGGCGAGTACGACATGTTTATAGTGCCGCCGAACCCCACACGTAAGCAGAGCCAATAGCTGTAGATATGCTAGCACCGTCATTAAAAGTTATAGTAAGATAATTTGTCATATTTAAATTGGTGTAAGTGCCTACTTTCGACTTCGTGACTTCACGTAGGTGTAAGAAGATACCACACTAAGCAATATTTTTGGTGCTTTAATATTTCTTAGGAAAAAATTGGAAAGCACAATCAGATTGAACATCTTTGAAACTTCAGATTTTCGGATATTTTGGATTTTGGATTAGGAATGTTCAACCAATAATAGCTATGTAAATATCCCTAAATTCCAAAATATTAAAACAGTTTTGGTTCCAATCATTTCAGATACTAGATACTCAATCTGTTCTTATTTAGGAGCATGAGACAAACTAAAGCAAAATCTGAAGTGAAGCAAAAAATATGCTAAAATTCCCAATAATACCAAAGACATGAGAATTATTTTTTATCTTTATGTAGTACTTACTCCTTTATGTAAACTGTTTTCCACCAATATGATCTCATTTCATCTTCTAAAAAACCATGGAAAACTTACAAGGGTATAATATCACTGCATCCATTTACAAACAAGGAAATGAGAATACAGTTGTTAAAGGAATCACAGATAATAAATAAAGCAGGAAGGCTATAAACCTAGTTGTTTTGACTTTAGTCTTCAGGGATTAATAAAATACAATGAAAAGAAAGATTTTAACTTAGACACTGGAGATTGATATTTACCTGGGGAACTCCCCACTGCCACTGTCCTGGTAAACACTGTGCTGGGGCCTAAAATGAAAACAACGAACACACACATAGGTTACAAACAAGGGTTAAAAATGGACATTTCCATGGAAAGGATGAAGCTGAACTTTCAAAGCATATACAAAAGTTAACTTAAAATACGAAGATGGAAATCTTTGTGTCTTTGAACTAGACAATGTCTTAAAAGTTATGCTTTAAAAATACACATAACAAAGAAACTATATTAATGAAAGTTGATAAACAGGACCTCATCAAAATTTGAATGCTATAAAGAATATCACCAAGAAAGTGAAATTTAACCCACAGATGGGAGAAAATATCTACAAATCATATATTCAATAAGGAAATTTTATCAAGAATATATAAAAACTTTATATTTTATATGCAATACTGGTGATTTTAGGATGATATAGAAATAAGGAATCCCTTTTGTGTTTTCAGCTTATCATAAAAGAGACATTGAAAGAGATACACAATGGAATGGGATTTTCTTCTTATTCAGATGCAATCAATCAGTTTTGCATTTGGAAGACTGGACAGGAAGAGAAAAGGAGATTGTTATTTTTCTGGAGTTCGTTTTACCATTGATAGACTTGCTATTCTCAACTTCTCTAGTTTTAAATGTTAACTTAAAATCATCTGTTTGGACAAGATGGCACTTAATGTCCTTTCTGGTCTATAAATCTGTGAACATTTGAGCCTTGTCCTCCTAGAGTATTTTAAAGTGTTTATTACTTGTTGAAAGTAAGCTATTTCATCATGACACTTCCTACAGGAATATAATGTACTACTCTCTTACTATCCTATCCAATTCTTTTTCCATCTTCTTCTACACACTTAGTAGTTCTTTTAAGCATATAAGGTAAAATATGCTTTTCCTTTTATTTGCTTTTGTGGGTCTAGATTATTTCATTAACATGATGACCTTTTCATCCAGTTTCCTGCAAACGACATGATTTCATTCTTCTTTATAGCAGAGTAAAACTTCATTATGTATCATATATATGCTACATTTTTTTATCTGTTGACTGACTTCTAGGGAAGATTCCATAAAATGGTTGTGGTGTAGCTGTGTCATAAGGTAGTTCTGTTTTTAGAAGAAGTTCCATACTGTCCCATACTGGCTATACTAATTTACAGCTTTACCAGGAGCGAATACAGGTTCCTTTCCTCTACATTCTTTCCAGCGTTACTTGTTTTCTTGATGGTAGAAATTCATACTGTGGTGAAATTGAATCTCTTTGTAGTCTTGATTTGTATTTCCCTGATGGCTAAGAACCTTTTGTTTCATATATTTTCTGACTGTACTTTTTCACATGAAAAGTATAAGTTTATTTCCACTGCCCATTTACTGATCAGTTTACTCTTTTATCATTTATATTCTAAATATTATTCTCCTGCTTGATCCTTTTTTTTTTCTTTCAGTTAATCCATTCCAGTGTTGTACGTGGGTATCCAGTTTTCTCTGCACCATGTATTAAAGGGGCTGTGTTTCTCCGATGTCAAGACTCAGATGACTGTAGTTGCTTGGTATTTCTAGAGCTCCTCAGTCTATTTTGTTGGTCTGTCTGCTTTTCTAAGAGAGTCACATGACTTTAGTTAGTGAGGTTTTATAACGTATGGAATGACCCCATGCACTGCTTCTTTTACTGAGGATTGCTCTGACAATTGAGTATTTCGTATTTCCATTTGGGTTTTAGGATTTCCTTATCTGTATCTGTGGAGAATGTCACTGGAAATTTGATGAGGATTACATTGAATTTGTAAATCCTTTTTGGTAATAGCTATTTTAACAGTATTATTTCTGCTGACTCATGAATGTTATGTAGTTGTTTCCTCTGAACTGAAACATTTCCTTCTAGAGGGAGAAGGAAGACTCATATGACTCAGGAAGCTAACAAAACTCAGGAGGCTCAGGAAGTTCAGAAAGTTAGTATCCAAGGGTCTCCTCTGAAAGATCATATTTGGTATAGAAGAGGAGTCTTTCTTGTGGTTCTGCCTGCAGGCTGTTTTGGTAAACTGCAGCACCACCCATTTTGGGGTGAACTTTTTAGTGATGCAGTTGTCTTTGAGTCACCCATGCTGCTGCTGGTAATCCTTCTTCCTTGTAACTCTGTTAAACTCATGAGCTCGCCAAGTCAGACTTGGGTAGAAAGGTTTCTTTGGTCTGTCTTTAGTACCCTACCTGGGGTTAACAGATGCTTGTCCACTTCTTCACAAGAAAAGTCACACAACATGATTGGCATCTGAATATGGACCTGATAGAAATAAAGATGAGTCGGACAGTTGCAATTACATGCCCTTGCAATGGGTAAGACATGCAACTGAAGCGGATCTATCTGAGGGTGGAGCATCTGCAGGGGCAATCTCAATATGGGTATCTTTCCTCATGTGGTATGGGACAGTATGCTTCCTTGCTGTAGTGGCAGCTGCATAGTCCTGCTCTTGGTGATGAGATATAGTTGAGAGTAGGTCATTCTTTTTTCTTCTTTTTCTTATTTAAATATATTTTGGTCATATTCTTCCTCTCTCCCAAGTACTTTCATATCTCCCTCCTCCCTACACACCCAACTTTTAAGTTTTTTTCTCAAAAAACAAAAACTCAGTGAACAACAAACTCCCCAAAACCACACCCAAAAAGAAACAAATCCCCAAACTATAACCAAATAAAAATACCATCCCCCCCCCAAAAAAAAACTGTGGAGTTCATTAAATGTTGGTCAACTACTCCTGAACATGAAGCCTGATATAGCATACCAACTGGCATATCAACAGTAAGTGGTTGATGTACCTAGTGTCACTCTATTGGAGAAAACCAATTGTCCCTCTCCCAGCAGGTTTCAGTGACAGTGCAGTTGTTGACCTTTACCCTAGTGGCTATGTTTTCATTCATTCATTTAACAAATATACCAAAATAAGATAAACCAAAAACTATCATATTGAAGTTGGACATGATAAATAAATAGAAGGAAAAGTACCTGAGAGAAGACATAAAAATCAGAGACCCATTCATTCATACACTCTGGAATCCTATAAATACACTAAACTGGAAGACATAATGTATACACAGAGGACCCTGTGCAGACCCATACTGGCCCTGTGCTTGCTGCTTCAGTGAATTCATATGAGCTTCGCTCAGTTGATTTAGAGGCCTTGTTTTCTAAGTGTCCTCTATGCCCACTGGCTCTTAAACTCTTTCTGAGCTCTGAGGGCAGGGATTTGATGGGGTCATCCCATTTTGGGCTTAGTGCTCCAAGGTCTCTCATTCAAAGAGTAGGGAATTCTTAAGGGGAATCTCAGGGTTTCCACCTTCCTCCAGGTAGTATGAGGTGGCATGTCTCCTTGATTGGTGAGGTCTGCTACTAGTACGCGGATGCTCCCCAAATGGCCAATGAAGTAGTGAATATATTGCAACCCTTGAATGTAGCACTTATGGGCTGGAATAATAAGCAGGCAGTAGTAGCTGCTGCGAGGTCTTTGTGGTGGGTGATAAGAATTTGTCTAACAGAGGGAGAAATTATGACTGTAAAGAAACATGAGAATGCCATCTTCTGAGTAGCCTCCGACATGGCAAGAAAAATGTGAAAAGGGGAAGATAAGATGGAGGTTGTTTGGCTTGCCATATCTTACTGGTATGATATGAGGGAGACAGTGGAGAGGGAGAGAGAGAGAGAGAGAGCGAGAGCGAGAGAGGGAGGTAGGGAGGTAGGTAGGGAGGTAAGTAGGGAGGTAGAGAGAATGAACATACCGACACACAAACACAAATTAAGAGAGTCCTTCCTAGGATCCAAAATTTGGAATTGGAGAAGAATCACAGAGCAAGGAGGAAGAGAGCAAAGTAGAAGAGAAAATATTCTTGTTATTCAAAGGGTATTTTGGACCTTTAATACAGAGAAAGGGAAAAATCCATGTTTTAGCATGAAAAAGAGGTCTTAGTGGTTCAGTACTTTGGACTATGATAATCAGTGAATAAATCTGAACCGAGAAAATTGTGAAATATTTTGAAGAAGTGAAAGAGTATCTTATAGCTTAGCTTCTGAGGCTGTGGGATAAGCCTGAATGTGGGGTCAGTCTGAATGCTGTGGAAGCAGAGACAACTGAGAAACATTTACTCATGCTTTCTAGAACAAAGCTCACATAATCGGAAGCACCATGAGGACATAAATTTCCAATGGGTTGGGTCAAACAGTTATTAGGGATATTTGGTTTTTGTTAGTTATGGTCTCTGTGAATATCATGGACTATGAAATATTAGAAGGACATGCAAGAACTGGGCATGCCAGTGGTGTTGTTTGACACCACTTCATTGGGCCCAATAGGACTTTGTTTTTGTTTATAAGAAAGTTAAGGGAAAAAACTTAATTCAGTAGGTACTTTGGGGCCAGTATGAAACTTCGTTGGCTTTGCTGAGCCCCACTGGGGACATGATCTTTATGAAGTAGTAGAGGTTCTGAGTGAGCAGAATTGGCATATAAATCTGGTTCACAAGGTGCTAAAGCATTCAGGAGGAAGGGAAAGGAGAGGGAAACAGACAACAGAGCTTGTTTGAGTCACTGAAAATCAAACGTCCAGATCTGTGTCAAAACAGTTCCCAGAGAGCAAATACTGACAAGAAACAAAATTCAGTGCTTGTGAGTCCCTGGAGGACATTAAATCTTAAGTGACAATTTACCAAAGGGATAAAGGAATGAATCACAGTCTGACAAATGAAAAATCAAGCTTGTTATAGGGAAGTTGTCTCCTGAGTATGCTGTGTGCATTTCTTTACTACATGAAAGTCTACTAGGGGTAGAGATTGCTTATTCTAGGGTCTTTCAGCAGCCAAATGTGGGGACTGAGAGGCAGTGGTTATGACACTGACTCAGACTTGTCATGAAGAGACAATAGCTATGGTGAGTGGCTAAGAACCTGTTAGAACCAGGGAGTCAGCTCCAGTAGGAAGCACAGCAGTCAAAAGCATGGCACTGCTTCTCTTACTCCTGGGCCAAGAACACAGTTGAGCTGGATCCACCAAGCTCATGGTGATGCATGCCATACTCCCATGTCAGTAGTACCCATGATTAGATGCAGGATGGCTCATGGAGAAGTAGTGTGGTTCACAAAGGTATATGACATAGGTTGTTTTAACCCAGATAGGCAGTTTTACCCACTCTAAAACATTGTCTGTCCTTCCTTTTTTCCTTCCTTGTATACTGTGTTTTGCATGCATGTATGTCTCTCCATCATGCATGTATAGTGTCCACAGAACCAGAAGACACTATTGGATCCTTAGGAGTAGAGTTACAGATAGTTATGAGCTGCCATGTGGGTGCTGGGAATTGAGCTCTGGAAGAGTTCCTCTAAAGAGCAATCAGTGTCTTTAACCACTGAGACATCTCTGTACTCCTTTTATGTTGTATTTGACCTAATATTTTTTATTTTTCCTTTTTCATTATATAAAGCAATTTTTAAATTTAAATATATTTTGAATATATTTTGATCATATTCATCCCTTCACACTAGTCCTTCCAGATTCTCTCCCTTTTTCTACCCACACAAAAAAAAACTGTTGTTCAACTACTCTTGAACATGAGGCCTGCCCTGGAGTGGCTGATATATCAAGTGTCACCCCATTGGAGAAAACTTATTTTCCCTCTACTAGCAGGTATAAATGACAGTTCAGTTGTTAAACTTTACCCTAGTGGCTAGGTTTTCCTTCATTCACTCATTTGAAAACTTAGGAATCCCATAAAAACACTAAACTGAAAACTATAATATAAACGTAGAGGACCTGGTGCAGGTTCATGCATACCTTACCTTACTAATTAAGAAAAAAGGTGTATCTTCCCCAACCCCTGCAAAAAAAAAAAAAAAAAAAAAAAAAAAAAAAAGCTGGGTGGTGTTGACGCATGCCTTTAATCCCAGCACTTGGGAGGCAGAAGTAGGCAGATCTCTGTGAGACTGAGGCAAGTCTGGTCTACAGAGTGAGTTCCAGGACAGCCAGAGCTACAGTAGAGAAACCCTGACTTGAAAAGACAACAAAACAAAACAAAACAAGGTATCTCCCTAGCTGCTGAGCCCCAGGATCAATTCACATGGGTACTGGGCCTTCAGAAAAACTGCTTATTTGAAAAAAATCAAAGCCAACCCAAAATTAAACAGGACAAATCCAGTAAAACAAACTAAGCATTAAATAGAGAATCAAAGTAAGGGAAGTATAAAGTCATGGAGAAAAGTAGATTGTTAAGAAGTTAGAATAGCCGGTTACAGTAGTGCGTATTTTAATCATGGAACTTGGCAGGGGGGTGCAGAGGCAGGTGAATCTCTGAGTTCTAGGTCAATCATGGCTACATTGTGAGACTCTGTCTAAAAAAAGTTAGAATAAAAAATGTATATAACAATTAAAACTACTTAGTCCACAGGTTGATTTAAAAGGTATGAACAGAAAAACAATAGAATAAGAAGAGAAAGAAGAAAGAAGAAAACAAAATAAAGATAATTAAAAAACATTGCCATCCTCTAAAATTACTTTTGTGTGGGTGGTAGTGCAGAATCTGGATATCTGGTCACTTTGTTTGGTGGCAGGTGGGAAGACACGGGGCTGTGTGCTATTTGGTTTCCTCTACTTTCCATTTGTTGTTCATCTAGAAGTCAGAGGACATGGTTTGTGGGAAAAGCCATTAGTTTTTTTCTCAGTGATCATCCTGCTTTTCAGGACTGGATGGGACAGACCACAAGCTCCTACCAACGGATCAAGTGTCTATCCCAGTGGCAGAGAAGCCCTATGGGCATACAGTGACTAGTGTGTGGCTCTGCAGCTTAGTTTTCAAATGCAATCATTAGCCTTCAGGAACTCTGACAACTAGATATTTGACAGCACAGATGGAAGGTAACTTCCCTCTATGACTCTGACTAGTTTCTTATCATATGGGATTCTACAAGGTTTTATCTCAAAGTCTTTGTGTGTAGCTGAACCAACTCTTCAGACGTAAGTTCCTGATGCCTACTGGTGTTCCCAAATAGAGGAGAATGTGGAGTTCCTTTCACTCCTTTCTAAATGGTTTCTTGCTACTGCTAAAAACCAGAATGCTGGGAAGCAAAGAGAACATCTCTCCAGTGCTTATGTTATATTTTTTTTGTTATATATTTTTTACAAAATTTGCCTGGCTAGATTGCAAACCGTTGCAAACTCCCCATTTTTTCTCAATGTTAACTGTGTTCTGAAAGTCTGTGTCTTGTTTTCCAGACCTTTCCCTCTGTGATGCTACTCTCCAGACATTAGCTAAAGTGTGATCTCCACTTCATTGTTCCACTTTCAGATTTTTTTTTCTTTTTAAGGCTCTATTTGTTTATAAATGAAAGTACTATCTGTGTTTTCTGAGGCTTTAAATTTTTCTGTGGTCTCAATCCTCTAGCTGTATGCTCTGTACTGTAGGCTGAGTGGACTTTCTATGACTCTGTTTCACTTTCCAAAGTTTTCTATTTTTAAAATGTGATTCTGGTTGCTACCGAAACTTCAGTATCTTTTCACTATTACCCACCTCAGAGGGCAGCTGGTTCTCAGCTGTTCCTGGTTTATTTCTGGGAGATGCTAGCAATCCCTGGGAGTAGTCTGACACCCTAGTCTCCATAAAGAATGGTTACAATTCAGTGATAAAAACAAAAGAACTCAACTTAAAAATATGCGAGTAGAATTTCCTCCAAAAAGACATATATGTATATGTCAATAGTCAATAAGCATATAAAAAGATGCCTAATAGCATTAACCCTTAGAGAAATAATTATCAAAACCACAATGTGATAGCATTTAATACTCAATTATGGCTATAAACCAAAACATAGCAGAAGTGGAGTAACTGAAACTTTCAGTCTGCTAGTGGGAGTCTAAAGATGGTGTACTCTTTTAGGAAAACCGTGGACCTTCCTTAAAAAGTTAGCACAGAATTATCATATGACCTATCAATTGCTCTCTAGAAGAAAATGTATGTCCACATAAAAACTAAACACTAGATGGGCAAGGTGGCTCATTACTTTGGGGAAGAGGAAGATAGATCTTTGTGAGTTTAAGGTTACACTGTGAGACCTACAACAGCCAGGGAAACATAGAGGAAACCCTGTCTCAAAACCACCAACAACTGACACTAACTTCCACTAAAGCATTAGTAGTATAAAGGCAGAGTATTATCACGGCAGAGACAATCTAAATGTCCACCATCTGATGGGTGGATAATCAATGTGAATATACCCATACAATGAGATTTTATTCCAAAAAGAAGTACTGATCTGTAGTACCACATGGATAAATCTTGCTAAATGAATGAATTCAATCATGGAAAATGTTCTATGGCTCTTTTTATAAAAAAAATGTTCAGAGTAGGAAAACCTATGACAGGTGAAGAAAATACTGCTTGTTTAAGGGTTGGGTTGGGAGGAAAAGGAATAGCTGCTAACAGTTACAGTTTTTTTTAGGGGAATGGTTAAGTATTCTAAAATATTTGTAATATTATATATCAACTCTGTTTAGTACAAACTATTCAATTGTATACTCAATGATTGAATGATATAGTATGTGAATTTTATCTAAATAAAGATAATGATTTTGTATTATTAAAAATGTTTTACTTTTATTCATTTTTTTAGAGTTCCTATTACTGAAGATAGGCTGGGAGGGGGAGGGAGAGAGAGAAGGGGGGAGGTACAGAGAAGAGAGAATGACACTATAACCCCATAGATCTACCATCTAAAGCAAACCACTATAATAAGTACAGTGCTGACCACTTTCACCTCCAAAGAATGATATCATTATACTATAATGATGACAGAGATCATTAAAGTCTATTCTATATATGACATTAAAAAACACAGGATAAAAATCTCTTAAGAATGTTTTGATAAAAAACTTGAATGACTAATAATAAATACTTCATTTGTAAGACAAATGAAGTAATTAACTACAATGTGAAAAACAGTATGATGAGGTAAATACTAATTAAGCCATGTATTATCTGATTTGAAGAACAGAAATAGTGAAACCATCAATCTCCAACTTTAATTTTATAATTAGTGTCAAACAAACATAAAGTCAGAATCAAAGAATAAAATTACATTATATTAGTTTCTAAAATTACATATGATGTCAGGTGAGCTGTATCAATAGTAACAAAGGAGCTGGACTCAGGTACAAGCAAAACCCAACTTTATTCTTTTTCACTTTTGTACTTTAAAAGCACTGTGTTGTTTTTCCTTGTCCCTGGATTTTACTGAGAGGTTACTGTTGGGAGTTTAGCAGATTTCAAATACCAGCTATCTGGTATGGAACTTTACTAGATTATTTGATGATATTCTTGTTAGGAACTTCTGACTGTAGGTCACATTCTTTTTGCACAGATTCTTAACTGGGGTCACCCATAAGGTTTTTGAGAAGAGTTTCTTTTATCAGGTTCACAATTAGTTTCGTGGAAACATGAGCCTTTGCTTTAACAGATTCCCACTACAAACTTCTTCCAAATTCTACCAACATACTCTTTTGATGCTTCTTAGGAGATCAAGTACCAAAGTGCCAACAGCCCCAAGGACTCAGGAGATAGATACCAAGCTCCCTTAGGCATTCATTCTGTGAAGTCCTCCTTACTTGGCTGAAGAGATGTGGAAATTCCATAGCATCTTAAATCTTTGGTGCTAATCTTCAATCATTAATCTCAGATTCCTCTTACATGTGATCTCGGTGGGCAATGAACTAAGAGTTTCAGAAGTGGTTTCACAATATGTTGGCCAGTTATTTGAAATGTTGTGGTGCCTAATAATCTGTATTTATAGAGTCTCAGCTGAAATTCTATGATGGTTTAGAAAAAGACATGCTACAAATATATTTTAAGCAAATGCCATTAAATTACCTCCATTTTTCATAAATGGAGAAAATATCTTAGTTTATTAGAATAATACAATAAAAATGAAATTAATTAAAATACAATTAAAAAGTAAATCTAATAGTAGGGGGATGGAGATATGGTTCAGTGGTTAAGACCACTTGCTGCTCTTCCAGAGGACCCAGGTTCTATTTCCAAGGCCACACAGTGGCTCCTATCTGTCTGTAACTCCAGTTCCATGGGATCTGATTCCCTTTTCTGGCCTCCAAATGCACTGCACACATGTGGTGCACATAAATTCATGCAAAACTCTTGTACATACAGAATAATATAATTTTAAAAGTCTAAAAGTAAAGGATTATAGAACACTGACACAACTATTCTTTTATTTTTTCCCCCTTGGAGACAGGTTCACATATAGCTCAGCATGGCCTCCGATGTCTCTGTAGCCAAGAAGATCTTGAACTTCTATGGCATCACTTCCAATTTAGGTGGCACTGAGGGTAGTCGAACCAGGGCCTCATGCAATCACACTACCAACTGAGCTACATCTCCTGCCTGCTCTTTTCTTTTTCCTTTTGTTGTCCTTGTTTCCTACTTCCCTCCTCCTCCACTTTGGTTCCTTCCTTTCACACTGCTAGGAATACAATTCAGGGCCTTACACATATTAAGGAAGAATTTTATCACTAACTTTCATTCATAACTCTTCCACATTTCATATGGGTGTATTTTAAAAGTTCAAAAGAAAAAATAACAGAAACTAAAAGCTCTTCCACTATGCCAGAGGTATGAAAGTTTGATTTTATGTGCAAATGTTATAGATGACAGGTTGTAACTTTGTAAAGAAAGATTAAATATTTTCAAACGTGCATGCAGGCCCAAAGATCTTTGTTAGAATTACATAACCTTTTAATGTAAAGGCAACCATAGATATTACATAAATAAACATGGATATATTCCAATAATTTATAAAAACAGGTTGCTACCTGAATTTTGTCTAGAAGTCATTGTTGACCCTACCAAAAATTAAAATGGTCTGAAGTTATATCATAGTTCTTATTCCCAATTCCCCACTAGAATTAAAGATGAGTGCTGGCTAACTAAAGAAGGCTACCAAAATAGTTAACATATCATAGCATATTGCTTATTTTAATATATACTGTATTAAATGTAATAATCACAAATTAAAAGTAACATCAAAAGCCCAATACCTGTATCTGGCTTTGTGGATTACTGCTAAAGATTTTTTTTTTCCTGGTGCGTGCATAGTGCTGGGACTGGAACCCAGGGCACTATAGATATGATGAAAGCATTCTACCACTGAGCTACATGCCACCCTATTAATGAACTTTAGAATAAAATTTTAAAAAGGAGAGAATTGAATTCAATACATTTGCTGAAATGAAGCAAATTCTTCCTCTTTCAAAACTTAACTACCTTTTCCAAATTAGTCCTTGCATATAAAGAAAAAAAATGAAATTTACTTGAAAAGGACTTAAAAAAATTGAACATTTTTATTTGTACTTGGGATTAGACCTTGTCCCTCCTAGATGCTAAGCAAGCATTTTACCATTGAGCTACTACCTCAGCACAGAGATGGTATGTGCATGTGCATGTGTATTGTATGTGTGTGCACACATGTGAAAACTACAGGTTAAGTTGGAGCAGGTATCTTTGTTTATTACTATCATTTTTTGAGACAGTGTCTGTCATGGCTAGACTGGCTAGCAAGTGAGCTCAAGGTTCTGGCTGTCTCTGTCCCTGAAACATTGGAGTCAGAGCCACATGCTTACATCTTTGAGCAGTAAGAGGTTTTCCCACTGAGCCATCTCTCCAGGTCCCTTAGCCCAGAGGTTCTAATAACTCAATGCCTACCTGGTAGTGATACGCAGGTTGCTGATAAACCGGCTGAGCTACCATCACAGGAGAACTAGATATGGAACGTGACTGTGGGAAAAAATATAATTTACTTTAAACTACAATAAAATTTTATCTTAAACTATTACCTAATCTCAGCTCAGTTAACTTTTAGTCATTGATTAAAATATTATTTTCCTTCTGCTTACTGGTATTATTACCAACTTTATTTAAATCTACTTATTAAAGCCATCAGTTTTCCTAAGTAACACTAAACAAACACCAGCAAAATTTCTTTAAGTCTGAAATTTATTATCCCAAAGATTATGAAAATATAGGTTTGTGAGATTATTTAGAAAAAATGGCACCTGAACTAAGTATCATGGACAATTTTCACTGTGGAAACAGAAGTGGGTGGCATTTACAGAAGTGTTTAGCACCAAATGAAAATCATATGCTGAATTTCCCACTATTTAGAACCAACATTCTATTCCATTACTCTATAGTTAATTAAATATTTTTTTACTGAAGCACAGTATATTTATATATAATATAAATATATATTCAGTATAATATTTATTTATACTATATGTTATTTAGCATATATATTTAGTATAATATTACTAAAACAAATTGTTTTAGTAACTTAATTTGATTACTCAAAGTGACACAGTAAGCTCCCAAATAGATTACTTAAGACCAGGTAATTAATAAAACATGTAAGTTAATTTAATATAGGCAATATAAACTAGTGATACTGATTAAAATTTAATTTCTAACTTTGGAAGTAGTATACCATTATTTTGTTTTAATGTTCACAGCTCCAAAGCTAAGAAAAATATAGTTTTAGACAATTCAGATTTGATATGCTAATAAAATTATAGGTCAGGTTATAGGTAGAAAATAGTATTGTATTTTACTATTATTAATAGATTAAAGGAGGAAAACAACTATCTCAGAAGATTTTAAAATGCAGAGAAAATGCATTTTAAAAAATTTGCTTTTTTTATGATGAAAATTCTTAGCAAGCAGAATAGAAAATAATATAGGAGAATGCTTTTCAACCATGAGTGATTTTGCCTCATAAGGAACATCTAGCTATGTTAAGAGACATGCTTTACTACCAAAATTGTGGGGAAGCAGAGACACTTCTAACCATTTTACAATGCCCTGAATAATAATTTACAACAAGAAAATGATCTGGCCCCGTGTGGAAATAACGCCAAGATTTTGAAACCTGGCTCATAGTGTCTTCTCAAAGTCAATGTTGGGGCCACCCAGAAAAGACCATGACTTAGAGCTAGCTGGGTTGGGGACAGCTGTTAGATGTGACACAAGTCTGCTGCAGTGTGGGAGTGGTGGTTTTAGGAGATAGACTTTGACTCTTGAGGCCAGCTGTTGATATAAACAAGGTATCTGCAAAAGTAGGTACAAACTCATCACAGTAATTCTAAATTAACAAAAGGACAAATGGATATAATAGAAAAAACTGCAACATGCTTATAATTGTGAAATGTGCTTTAAAAGGCCAAGAAGAATTTAAACTGGATTTAATTCCAAATGCTACAATAATCCAGTCTATAATAACTCTAGAAAATGAAGAATTTATTTTAAATTAATTCACTCAACTCTTTTGTTAAATTAGCTAAAATTTACTTATGTATTTTAAACTGGAAGACCTAAAGAAGCTATAATTAACCCTAAGGAGTATTCTTATATATGATAAAGATTCCCATTTGATGTTCAGCATGTCACATGAAGAATCATGGCATCCAACAAAGAGAATTTGGACGTTGAAGATGAGTAAGTGCTAAAGTAGAGTCCCTTGATTTTTTTTTTCCTGAGAATACCTGTTACTTAATTTACCAAGGTTGCTATCATAAACCAGGACTATCATGATTCACTGTCAGAATTAACTACATTATTTTTGACTTAACAATGAGGATAAATATAAATTTCGTAACACATATGAGGTTGATATTGCATGAAACATTAGGTTTGTGATAGGTTTCCTGTGGGTTAGATATGGAACCCACATACTCCAGTATTCACTTTTATTTATATTTTCACATATATGTGTGATATGTATGTGACTATGGAGGCCAGAAGTTGCTGTTGGGTGTCTTGATTGCACTCCACTTTATTGAGGCGGTGTCTCTTGCTGAACCCAAAGCCTGGAGATTCTATCTAGCCTTGTAAAGACAGTTTGTCCTAGAGATCCTTTATTGATGCTCAAGTGCTGTGATTACAAAGAGTCACCATGCCTGCCCAGCTTGTATGTAGGTTATAAAAATTGGTGCTAAAATATTTCTCCAGTCCACAAATTCATCTAAAAATACTTATTTTTACTATCTTAATTATGTGTTTAAGAGTCTGCTTGTGTGTGAAAATGAGTGTAAGTATCTGGAAAATTCAGAATAAGGTGTTGAATCTCCTGAAGGTAGAGTTACTGGAAGTTACAAGCCACCCAACATAGGTACTGGGAACCAACGCAGGGTCCCCTGAAGCAGTACCTGTTAACTGCTGAGCCATTAATCTTCTGCCTCATTTTACTTTTAAATGAACAATGTATAATGTAAGAACTTAGCCTATTTTAAAACTAGTATAATTCTCATCATACTGTTCAATACACTTGCTTTGTAAAATAAGTAACTACAACTAAATTCTTGCACATCCAAGAAAGAGTTAATCTTTCCTTTCAGTCACTTACTAAGTAAATTTTGTTTACTAGATGAGTGCTGATAAAAACTATGAGTTGAAATGAATTTACAACCCAATACAGTCTTATCTATGAAATGGCCATACCTTCAAATTATAGGCATAGATAAGTGGAATGAATCCCAAGCCAATGGCATGACCAAATCTTCAACAAGATCACAGAAGAAAACTTCCCCATAATAAAGAAATACCCATACAGATACAAGAAGCACACAGGACACCAAATAGACAAGACTAGAAAAGAAAATTCCATGGCATATCATAGTTAAAGCACTAAGTATACAGAACTAAGAAAGTATACTTGATAGCTGCAAAAGAAAAAAACACCAGTAACATATAAAGGAAAACCCATCAGAATAATAGCTGATTTCTCAATGAAAAATTTGAAAGCCAGAAGAGCCTGGAGTAATATATTATATATCCTGTAAGACCATGATGGTCAACGTGGACTAATATACCCAGGAAAACTATTTGCAATAGGTAAGGAGAAAGAGAAACTTTACATTAAATAAATAGCCTAAGAAATTATACCCAGCAAACTAAACCTAAATAAAATGTAGGAAGTAATATTTTGGGGTGAAGAAATGGATGAGTGTAGCTAAGAGATCATAGTTACTAAATTACAAAGAATACAAACACTACCAAAAGTCAACACAATGACCACAATTAACAGGTACTTTTCAATAACTTTAGAGATCAATGACCTTAAATTCTCCAGTCAAAAGACTGGAGACAGCATTCAGGCTGTCTGAATGCAACCAAGAAACAAAACCCAAATTATATACACAAAATACACCTTTGTTTTATTGCATTGTGGTTAGTGAGGATACAGAGTTACGTCAGTGTTTTTTAATTTATAAATATTTGTTTTGTGTCCCAGAAAGTGGACTATTTTGTAGAAGCTTCTGTATGATTTGGAGTATTGGACTCTTTGGTGTTTGGGTGGAATATTCAGTAGACATCTATGAAGTCCATTTGAAGTATGGTGTCAATTCTGATGTTTCTGCTTATTTTTTCCCCCAAATGACCTGTCTATTAGAAAAAGTGGGGTATCAAAATTATCTACTATTATTGGTTGAAATTAATCTCTTTTTAAATCCAGCATTATATTTTTTATGATATTGGGAGTGCCAGAATTTTGTGGATATATGTTTAGGATAGTAATGTAGTCTTAGTTCAAATCTTTTTTTTTGGTCAGATACTAGGATAGCAACACTTGTTTGCTTCCTGTTTCTATTTGCTTGGAATATTACCTCTTAGTCTAAGGTGGTGCCTATCTTTAAACAACAAAATTGACAGCAAACAAATCTCTAGTAAATACAGGGCAAAGGGCTTTTTATTCTTTGGTAAATTCAATCACTGTTTCTAGTCCTGGAACCCTGAAGTGTTTTGGCCTCTGTACAATCTAAAATACTTAAGCCTTTTAGGCTTACTGCTGACTGAGCCATTCTGATTAACTCTTTTTGAACTCAGGGCTGTCCTGAACTCAACTGACTCTTTTGATTTAGCCTAACTCACTGTTCTGGCTCCAAGCTGACTGGTTCAAACTGACCTTCTGAGCCAGCTGACTGTTTCTGATTGAACTCTTTTGAATCTGATTTACTCTGACTGACTCCTGTAACTTCTCTGACTGAACTGCTTTGTTCAGCTTCAAACTGACTCACTCTTCCTGTCTGATACTGACTTCTTCTGCCAAACAGTCTGTGTCTCTGCCTGTTTCTTATCATCTGTAAGACTGCTTCATTGTCTTGTCCTCTCTCTTCCTCTTCTGTGCTGTCTCTCTGAACTCTGTGAACTCCCCTTATCTCTTTGAACTCAGAGACTGCTTTTATATCCTGACAGTTGGGTGTGTCCTGTGATTTAATCTCAGACTTCACTCTGCTGGCTCTTCACTCTGATTCAACCTCAGAGTTGAGATTAAAGACCTGCACCATGACTGCCGTCTGAATACAGAGATTAAAAGTGTGTACTAATGTTCTTTCTACATTCCATCTGGCCACACAGGCCTCTGAATGTGATCTCTTCATATAGATCCCTGGATTTGATTCCTTTATCTAGACCCTTGGATTTGATCCCTTCCTAGCTATCACATAGGCCTTTAATGTGATCTCCCAGAGAAGCCATGTTGGTGGAGTAAATGATTAAATATTCCACTACATATTCCTCCTTTTTGTTTGAAATATAAATTGTACTATGAAAATAGCTTTAACAATTTAAGTATTACAATAGGAAAAATTATCAATCCCATAAACTTAACAGTCTGAATGTCTTTTTGGAGATCAACTTCAGCCATAGATGCCATGATTTGCCATAACTGCAGCAACCATCAGTCCTGGTCATCTGTAGAGTTCTCTTCAATATTCCTTCAGCAAATGTCCCTTTCAACATCAAAGTTTTCCAGTCTGAGGAACTATCACCTCTCCTTCAGCCAGTTTCTTGAGCTGTCTTTCTGTGTCTCTTCCTTTCTTGAATAGTGTCTTTCATGTTAGCAGTTGGTATCTAGGAAGCTTCTTACTCATATCAAATCTTTACAATTTTTGATGGAACCCCACTTTTGGAAATAAGATCAAATCCTCTTCCCCAACATAACACATTCCCTGACTTCCATTCTGATATTAACACATTCCTAGAGTACACAGGCTGATTTAATTCAGCAATTTTTAATACAGTCCAGTGTCTCAGCAGCTGTTGTTCCTGATTCATTAGCATTAAAAAAATTTAAAGTTATGCAATCTAGCTCTTGGAGTCATTATTATTATCTTCCTTTTCTGTTTTTGGCTAAGTCTAGGGCAACACTTTCTTCTGTAGCATGCATTAAATCTCTAATACCAAGTTTAGGTTCCTCCAGTTGTTCTGTTGTTGAGCTATTCCATTGCTGACAGGGAATGCCTGGTTGCTTAGCATTTTGGTTGGTGGGAACTGAGCAATCCCCTTAGGAAGTTTCCTGTCCATAAGGGATTATCTTGTATCTCTCTTGTTCATCTGCATTCATTAGTCCAATGCCACAATGCCTTACCACACCTTCTATAAATTTCAGGAAGTCAAGGCTTTCTTTTTGGATTAGCTTTAGCAACACTCTACCTACAATCCTTTTTGCAAATGACCTCATCTCCTACAATTAAAACAAGACTGTTGCTTGACCAATTACGTAAATGTTAGGGCCTATTTTGGCAGTAGTTCTAATCCATTCATCCATAGATGCTAATCATGCTTTAAGCTCTAATATCTTTCTTATACTCTGCATTTGAATTTTCAAATGTGAAAGATTCAATTAATATCTGTCTTGTGTCTGAATCTGATATTACCCTGTTTACAGCTGCAGTTAATCATTGTAAAAAGTCAGTGAAGGCTTCTCCTGAGCCTTGAATAATCTTTATAAATGATGTAGACCTCTTTCCTGGCTCCTCAACCTTATACCACACACATAAAGTTACAACACGATATTGTACTACCACAGAGTCATCAAATTGTATCTGCATTTGTAAGTCAGCATACTGGCCCTTTCCCTAACAATTGATCTTTAATGATATTAACACCTTTTGACCTATTATGATTTTCCACAATTGTTGGCATGTCA
This sequence comes from Cricetomys ansorgei, assembly GCA_026225945.1. Classification (NCBI taxonomy): domain Eukaryota; kingdom Metazoa; phylum Chordata; class Mammalia; order Rodentia; family Nesomyidae; genus Cricetomys; species Cricetomys ansorgei. Next base: position 3,358,203 of record JAMJFZ010001562.1, on the reverse strand, counting down.
GCCATTGCAGTTGAGGACCAGATTCTAGTACAATTATCATCATATCTCTTCAAACTTGTGGGATAATTCTGTTTTGGGTAGCCTAGGTATTTAACATCTGTTCACATAGGGTGAGTGCACTCCATGTTACTACCGCCTCTTTAAATCATCTTAGTTCTAGTATTTTTATTGGTTTCCAGCCTAACTCATAATTTTGTGAATTTTCACAATTTTTAGTCATTTGTTCCACAGTAACTAGGAAAGCTAGTGGTGATGGTCACCTTTCCTCAATTTCATTAAGAGATGGAGCCATAAGTTCATAACTAAATGGGGTGGTTGCCTTACCTTTACCGAATGATGAATGGGTCAAAGAAGAAACCAAGAAAGAAATAAAAAATTTCCTTCAACTAAATGAAAATTTCAACACAACAAAACCCCTGGGACACACTGGAAACAGCCCTATCGTGGAAATTCGTAGCTAAGTGCCTACATTAAAAATTAGGAAGAGAATACATAAATGGCTTAATGATACAACTCATAAAATTTGGAAAAACAAGAACAAACCAAATCCAAACCCAGTCACTGGTGGAAATAATAAAAATAAGAGCAGATATTAATGAAATAGAAACAAAGAAAACAGTTCAAAGAATCAAATGATTAGGAGCTGGTTCTTTGAAAGATAAAATTGACAGACCCTTGGCCCATCTAACCCAAAGAAAGTAAGAGAGGACTCAAATTAATGGTTTTAGAAATGAACATGGAAACATTACAACAGACACCAAAAAACCTCACAATATTATAAAGGAATACTATAAAAACTAGTACTCCATCATGTTGTAAAACCTAAAAGAAATGGATAAATTTCTAGATTCAGCCAAACCACCAAAAGTCAACAACCTAAATAGACCCATAACAAATGACAAGATTTAAATAATAATAAAAATCTTCCAACAACAAAAAAAAAATTTCCAGGACCAGATAGATTCACATAGAATTCTACCAGTCTTTCAAAGGAGATATAAAATCAATATTTCTTAAAATATTAAAAAATAGAAACATAAGGAGCACTCCTATATACTTCATTTTTTAAGCCATATCACTCTAATATCCAAATCAGGTAAAGGCATACACACAAAAAAGAAAACTACAGACCAATATATTTGATGAGCATAGATTAAAAAATACTCAATAAAATACTTGCAAACAGACCATACAAATACACCCAAAAGATTATTCACCACAACCAAATCAACTTTATCCCTGAAATGCAGGGATGTTTCAACATACTCAAGTCAATAAATGTGTAATTAACCATATAAATTGACTTACAGAAAAAAAATCACATAATCATCTCAATACAGAGAAATCTTTGACAAAATCCAATTATGCTTTCATGATAAACGTTCTAGAGAATGTCAACCGGAGGGAACATACTTCAACATAATAAAAGCTACATATAAAAAATCCACAGCACAAATCATCCTAAATAGAGAAAAGATTGAGGCAATCGTACTAAAGTCAGAAATGTGACAAGGCTGTCTACTATTCTACTCCTTTCAAGATTGTGCTCAAAGTACTAGCTGGAGAAATAAGGCAATAGAAGGAAATTAAAATGATATAAATAGGAAAAGAAGTTAAACTCTATTTGCACATGACTTAAGAAATCACAAAAATTCTACCAGAAATTTTCTAGAAATGATAAGCAAATTCAGCAGTGTGGCAGGATAAAAAAATCAACTTGCACAAATCAATAGCTTTTTCATACAGAAACAATAAACATACAAAGAGAGCAATCAAGGACACACTTCCATTTACAATAGCCTATAAAAAAAGTATACAGGAATAAACCTATCCAAGGAAGTGAAGTACCTCTACAATGAAAACTTTAAACCTCTGAAGAGATATAGAAAGACACTAGAAAATGGAAAGGCATCAAACATATGGAATTGTAAATTAATATCGTAAAAATAACCATTTTACCAAAATTCATTTACAGATTCAATGCACATTCCTAATCAAAATTCTCATCTCATTCTTCACAGAAATAGAAAAAACTATCTTAAAATTCATATGGAACCATAAAAAACCCCAGATAGCCAATAATCTCCTGAGCAAAAAGAACAACACTGGAGGAATTACCATTTCAGATCTCAAAATATATTAGAAAGTCATAGTAATAAAAATAATATAATATCGGCACAACAACAGACGCATAGACCAGTAGAACAAAAATGAATGTCCAAACATGAGTACATGTAACTTCAGCCATTTAATATTTGACAAAGATGTCAAAAATATACTCTAGAGAAAAGAAAGTATCTTCAACAAATGATGCTAGAAAAACTGGATGCCTACTTTCAGAAAAATGTGTCTATCACCTTGCATAAAAACTATCTACAAATGGATCAGAAACCTAAATGTGAAACTTGAAACACTGAAATTGCTAGAATAAAACAGGCAGTACCCTACATAATATAGCTGTAGGAAATGATTTTCTGAATAGGACTCCATTTGTCCAAGAATTAAGACCAACAATTCACAAGCTGGACCTCTTAAAACTAAAGAGCTTTGACTCAGCTAAATAAAGAATCCACTGGGTGAAGAGTAAGCTCACAGCATGGGGGCTTTGCCAGCATACATTGGACAGGAGATTAATATCCAGGATATACAAAGAACCGAAAAGCAGAGTTAAAAAAATGACCCACTAAAAATATGGTCCTGGGACTTGAACAGAGAGTTCCTAAAAGAAAAAAAATGGCTAAGAAATATCTCACAAATGTCTTAATTCCTAATAATTGTGGAAATGCAAATCAAAACAACTTTGAGATTTTATCTTACCTCAGTCAGAATGCAAAGAACAACAAAACAACCTACAACAAATGCTAGACAGTATAGGGGAAAAAGGGAATTCACATTCACTGTTGGTGGGATTGTAAACTTGTGCAGCCATTATAAAAAAAGTAAAAATAAATCTATCCTATGACTCAGCTATACCACTCATTGTTATATGTCCAAAGGACTCAACATCCTACTTCACAGATACTTGTTCATTCAAGTTTATAGCTAGGAAATGGAAACAACCTAAATGTCCTTCAACTGACAAAAGGATAATGAAAATGTTGTACTATGGAATATTATTCAGTTGTAAAGAAAAATGATATCATGAACTTTGGAGGTAAATTGATGGGACTACAAAAGATCATATTGAGTGACATAACCGAGAACCAGAAAGACAAAAATCACATATTCTCCCTCATCTGAGATGTGAGTATTGAGTAACTGCAGAAACCAGGAAAGTAAAAAGGGATAAATTGCTGGTGTGTGTGTGCAATAGAGAAGGGAATAGCAGGGTAAAAGTGATCTGAAGGGGAAAGCGGTAAAAATGGGTGGCTAGGACAGGACTCTAATTAGGGAGGGGGAGGGAAATAAATACAGAAGGAGGGTAAAATAACAGTAAGGATGTCTGAAAAAGCCATACAGAATCATACTAGTAACTATCTTCCCAAAATACCTATTATACATGTAGATAAGTATATACAGACACATACATATTTTAATGACATATTCCTATCTAGGATGACAATGCTCCCTCTAGGAGCCAAAGATCATCTAGCAAAAAACCCCAACACCAGATATGAGAAGCCCTCTTTTGAATTGTTGGTCAGAGTTGTCCAAGAAACTCTGAAACATTATGGACTATTGATAATGCCCCTGACTGTCCCCTAGAAGTGGAAGGTAAATTTCTACTGCTGAAGGATACCATGCAGTTTAGACACAGGGCCCAGAAGCCCCTTAGGTGGACCTGACATGAAAGCTTCCTTCCTTCCTGAGTTCTAATTTTCATGGTACCAGAAGTTGGCATGGTGTTTCCAATGGAAGAAAGCAACAAAGTCCTGTGAGACTTCTGAACCACAGCAAGGACCAGAATGGCATGGCAAGTCTAAAGGTGCAATAGTGTCATGTATAATTCTCTATTTGGACTTATGACCTACCCAACAAGAGGGAAATCATGCCCGATACTGGAAACCTAGTCAACTACTCAGGGCTAGTTAAGTCATGGATCTTGAAAGAGAATTTGTAACTGCTACTTATTAAACTGGCATAATCCCTAACTAAATTATAAATATTTGTCCTAATACCCACAGAAACATGTAGTTGTCATGCCCTCATCAAGGAAATTTCTTTTTGCAACAACAGAGACCATTACAGAAAACCATAACCAATTAAAATTAGTTGTGGAGCCAAATCTCAAGTGATATATTTACAAGCCAATTCCTGCACCTAAGGTTCAGGGTTTGTTTTGGAAGTTGGGGTAGAAAGGCTGTTAAGAGCCAGAGGAATAGGAAGTTTGCTGTGAGATTGTGTCTCCTAAAAATTTTTAGAAGAAAATGGTCAGCCTTGAAAACATATAAACTGAACAATAAACTTCTGCAACAGGTACAAAGTATTAATGAAGACATATTTATAGCAAATCTAAAACATATGACATGCCTATATCATTTAAACTTAGGATTTTTAAGCATAGATGAATATATTCATAAATTTTCAAAAGCCATCTAGAGGTATGTAAGTATAAATGTTGAAAACCAATGCCGTAGAAGAGCTTACATACATACAAGATCTGGATGTTCCATATACCCTTATTTGCAGAAAAATTAAACCTAGAGAAATATAAAAATGAGAGTATACCAAAAAATAGAATACCATAAAATATTAAAATAAATGGACAAATAAGGGTTACCGCAGCATTGTCCACAAAGGGTCAAGAGATTAACTATCAAAAATATAATGTTCAGTTAAAAACCAGATTATTAAAAACTACCCAGAGGTACCAATCATATATATTTGTAATACAAAAATACAAAATGAAGACGATATTCTGAAAAAGAAAGGGTAAAATGTATTGAAATAAAGAAATTTTATCTGAATTTACCATATTTTATTTTCTCTTTGAAAAGAACTTAAATTAATATGGTAAAACAATAGCATTTAAATTTGGGTAGTAGGGATGTAAGTATATTTGTTTTTGTTTGTGTTTTAAATGATTCAGAATCAGAGCCAGTGAGATGGCTCAGTGGATAAAGGTTCCCAGCCCCAACATGGTGGAAGAAGAGAAACAACGCCTACAAATTGTACTCCTACCTCCACATTCATTAGTGACACACACAAAAGTAAGTAAATGTAAAAGAAAAACATCAAATATGTAAGAATAAAAGCAAATCTTAAAAATATTCAGTAAAAACTTTTCTAAAATGAAAATAACTTACAGGCCAAGATGGTGGGACAGAAGCTACTTCTGGAGTATGAAAATATGCAACTCCATTATGGTAGGTGTAAGGATATCCAGTTGAAGTGGTTAGGTACATTGTTCCAGCAGCTGGCATTATACTAGAACCTAAACCAAAGAATGAAGAATGAAAATGGAAATTTAATTTAATAAATGTGATTTCTGAACACAATTTGAAAAAAATATTTTAAGGTTTCTACACAGCTACAATAAAAATTAAAATATTTAAATTGTATGTACCATAGTACTAATTGAAGAATCCATTTCTTTTAAAAGAAGAACTATGCTCAGTTTTATTGAACTTTAATATTTTTTAGTTTCATTGATTTATACCCTGATATTAATCTTTTCCTTCTATTTACTTTAAGTTTAATTTATTCTTTAAAGAAAAATTTCCTTTTTTTTTTTGGCTTTTTGAGACAGAGTTTTTCTCTGTATAGACCTGGTTGTCCTGGAACTCACTCTGTAGAGCAGGCTGGCCTTGAACTCACAGAAAGTCACCTGCCTTTGCCTCTAGAGTGCTGGAATTAAACGTGTATGCCACCACTGCCTAGCTGAAGAATCCCATTTTTAAACTTAATACCTCAGAGCTTTTGTTAAATTATAGGGACTAAGTGAAAAACAAAGTAAATAAGAAGTATTAAAAATCCCCCAGTTTAGATTTGAAAACCAGTCTAATGAAACAATTTATATTATTTTTAAGTAAATTACTATTTTTATAAATATAAATTATGTAATTTTGAGACATCAAAACTCAGACACTAAAGTTCCTAAGATGTTAGCTGTACCTATTTATATACAAAATTTCAAGATAGCTGGGCAGTGGTGGAACACACCTTTAATCTCTATCACTTCTCAGGTTGCTGTAAAGATTTCACGAAGCAAATGAAAATCTTTATCTCTGGCTCTTTTGCTCAATAGTTCTGAATAAACTATTTGTATATTTGAAAACAACCAGTAGACAATGAGCCAAAGAACTGTTAATACATTTATTACAGTCTAACTCTTACAAAAAAAAGCCAATATTCAGAAAATGTCAAGAATCCTGCTGTATTTACTACAATGTTTTCTGTTTGTCTCTGTGTGTCTGAATATTTATGAACTTGCATGTAGAGACCAAAGGTTCATAGCAAGTGTCTTCCTCAATCGTTTTCCACTCTATTTTTAGAGATGGGTCTTTCATGAACTTGGAGTTCACTGATCAGCTAGATATCTGGCCAATAATCACCAAGGACCTACCGGTATCTGCCTCCACAGCTCTGGATTATAGGCACATGCTGCCAAACCCTGCTTTTTACATGGGCTAAAAGGGATCCAATTCAAGTCGCAAGCACTTTACTATCTTTGCAGCCCAAAATACATTCTGCAATAACTAAGTTAATAAATGCTGGGTCAAAGTTAAAATTACTATTTGTTAACTGCTGTCAACAGAACATTTCAAATTAACATAACCTATAAATTTGTTGACAGTGATATAGTAACAGCCTAATGTTTATTACCTCAGTAGACATGATATGGCTACAAAATTAAATTAGTAACAATTTATGTGAAAATTTTCTTTAATAAGCAAAACTAAAGAGGTACCTAATATAAAAGTTGAAAGGGGAAAAGAGTCAAAGGATTGCAGAACTTTGAGGAAGGAATATACATAATTCAACCCCAAAGCTTTGGCGATCATTTCCTCTGATGATTAGGACACATGCTGTTTAATTGAAGAATATACTACGTACTCACTTTTTTATTAGTTACATATTTTTATTTTGTATACTTTTGATTAATTTAAAGTAATTCTATAACCACAAACACTTTTACTTAGTAATTCTAAATTTCTTTTGCTATTTTAAGTGATATTATTATTATAAATGTTTTTCATTTGGATGTATGTCCAAGGGTGAAAAGATGGGTCTTTATTGCTGTTCTGTTTACAAAAACAAGGACACGGGATCAGCCTAGAAGTCCATCAACAGATGAATGTGTAATGAAAATGTGGGTACATCTGCACAGAATTTTATTTGGCTGTAAAGAAAAATGAAATTATCAAAATTTCAGGAAAATGTATGTATCTGGAAAATTAGATTAGATAAACCAGACTTGGAAAGACAAATAAGGTTGTTCTCTCTCATATACTTAGCTTGGCTTTAAATGTTTAGATATGTGTGTGTGTGTGTGTGTGTGTTTGTATGAAGGTCATATAAGCAGAAAGGGGTCTGTGAGAAGGGAAAAAAGAGAAGCTGAAAATTGAACAGGAACACAGGACACAATAGATAAGAAGCTAGCAGGGGATGGAAGGATGGAGAGAAGGCAGGGAGATGTGGTTTCTGAGAAACAAAGGGCTCAAAGGAGTATCAACAAGACTATGTTTAAAAATGCTATTACATAGAGTGTTAATATCTAAAATATTTAAATAACTAAAAAATTGGACATCAAGTAAACAACCCAATTAAAAAATGGGATAAAGAATTAGAATTCTTAAAAGATGAAACACAAATAGCTGAGAAAAACTTTAAAAAACGTTCAACATTCTTTGTTATCAAGGAAATGACAATCACAACTACTTTGAGAGTCCATCTTACACCTGTCAGAATGGCCGAAATAAATAAATGACAGATCATGCTGTAAGGCATGGAGTAAGGGGAACAGTCATCCATTGCTGGTTGGAGTGCAAACTTGTACAAGAAATCAGTATGGCAATTCCCCAGCAAGCTAGGAATAGATCTATCTCTACATCTAGCTATACTACTCTTGGACATATACCCAAAGGACTCCATATCCTACTACGGAGTTGACTGCTCATTCATGTTCATTGCTTTTTTTATTCATAATAGCCAGAAAGTGTAAACAGCCTAGTTGTTCCCCAACACATAAATGATAAAAAATGTGGCACATTTACACTATGGAATATTATTCAGCTATTAAAAAACTAAAACTATGAAATTTGCTTGTAAATGGATGGAGCTAGTCATCTCAAGTGAGGTAAACCAGTCCTGAAAAAAGAAACATGGTATGTATTCTCTTGTATGTGGATGTGTTAGCTTTTAAGACTTTTAAGTAGGCATGCTATAATTTGTATAATCATGGAGCTTAGGTATAGAGTAAGGGCTGAGGGGAGAAGAGAAGGATCCCCTGGGAAGATGGGATATATAGTTATGAAGATATGGCAGTGTGGGGAGAGACTGAAATGGAAGGACTTTTTAAAAGGAGGGGGGAGAGCAGTGTGAGAAACATGGAGAGGAATAAGTAACACTAAGGGCCATTTGAGGGATCGTACGGAAATCTAATACTGTAGAAGCTTCTTAAAATATATACATTTATTAACAAAATCTAAATGGTGTCACCAAATAATGGGGGATATGATGATGTACCAAGAAATCTCTAGCCACCAAGTAAAAGCTACCAGGCCAGGAATGGGCTACATCTAACTGAGTTGTTGGCCAAAGGTGACCCATGGAAACCCTTAACAACTCAGGCTCTTGCCAAGGCTACTGATGGTAAGGGCCTATTGCTGAACACAACATTTAAGTATCTCATTGATCATGGAAAAGTCGAGCTGGTACATAACTTTACTCCTACTGACTAGTGTTTGTGGTATTGGAAGGTACTCTGCATGCTAACCCAGCTACAAACCCTGCGATCTACAATACTGAACTGCCTGCATGATACAGTAGTGCAATAATAGCACAAATGTTGTGAGAGTAACCAACTATTATCTGACTGGATTTAAGGCTGACTACATGAGATGGAACTCATGCATGACATCACTGGGGTAGCCAAGAACCTGTGACTAGATAGGCCATGGACCTAGGGAAAGACCAAATACTATTGTTTTGCTAAAGGAATACAGCAATAAAATGACTCCTAGTAACATTTTTCTATACTCTTAGATTAGTGCCTCACTCAGTCATCATCAAAGACGGTCATTCCTCCTGCAGGAGATGGGAACTAATACAGAGACCCACAACTGGACAACATACATAGAGTGACAGACTTTGGAACATCTTAAATGGGATGCCTTCATCATCTCCCTGTCCCCTGCCATCAGGACTCGAGGAGCTATGTGGGAGAGGAGGCAGAAAGATTTAAAGAGCCATGTGGGATGAACTGACACCAAGGAAACTGTGTTAGATACAACAGGACTGTGAATTCACATATGAATTCAGAGACAGTGGCAGCAAGCTCAGGGCCTGAACAGGTTCAAGACAGATGAGGTCCCAGCATTGAGGGGAGAAAGTGGACATGAGCTCCCATCATGAAACAAGAAGCTATCTGCAATTGACAACTGCTTACAAAGGAAAACTTTGTTTACTCCAAGAGAGTTTCACTGGTACAAAAACCACACTTAAGAGTAGGCTCTATGCCCAGCACAGAATGAACTCAATGGTATTTTTGTAGATTTTTTTTGCCTCATATTGCGTCATTTGGACATTAAAAAAATCTTGTCTTTTGCTTGTATATTATGGTTTCTGACTCTGTTTTTATGGGTTTTGTTTTTGTGCATCTGTTTCTTGTGTTTTGTCACTGTTTTTTTTAAAAAAGTTGCTTTTTTATTTGCCTGTTTGTCTTTCAAAGAGAGAAAAAAATAAGGCCTGGAGTTAGATGGGTGGGGAGGATCTGGGGGAGGGTAAACCATGAACAGAATATACTATATTAATTTTCAATAAAAAGAAAATGTTATCATGAAGCATAGGACTTTATATGCTAATTATAAATAAATAGACTTTCTTTAAAATGTAATTATATAGAATATACTTAATATTGTTCATGTATATTTTCCCTACACTCTCAAACTAAGAAACTTAATTTCTGGTGAAAATATTTAAATGACCACCAACTTTGCTAAAATAGCTTTCCTACATAAAAGAAACTGGATATTTTAGTAAAAGATCTATAAAAGTCTAGTATTTCATTAAAGGACCATGCAAAATATTAAAAATATATATTAGTTTTCAATACATACGAGGAATCCCTACTTGTTGTTTTCTTATTGCTGGACCAATGTTCAGTTTCTTGTCCTTATAATTCAGTTTTTCAGCCTAAAATAAAGAAAAAAAAGGTCATTTTTATTTGTAAAACCAGTATGAAATTAGCAGATATTGTGCAACAGTTTTTCTTCTTCTTCTTTTAAAAATACAAGGCTGCATGGCCTAAAACCTCCTATGTTATCATATGACTTCAGACTTCTAATCCCCCTGCCTCTACCTCTCAAGTGTTGTGATTAGGGTTATGGTTAGGGTTCTGTATCACACTGCCTGGTTTAAGTGGTATTGGGAATCAGTATGCTACCAACTGAGCTATATCCCCAGTCTTAGATGGTTTCTGGGTTCAAAAAATCTGTGTCTTTATCTTGGTGCTATTGCTATGAATCTAGGTGATGTAGTAATCATCATCATTAGTTACTGATAGTGTATTTATAACTTATGTATTCTTTAAAATTTATTTGCAATCCCCAAACTACTATTTGCAGTTATTTCAAGCGTATTAGACATGTACAGAAAATGAGTCCAACACACAAGTACCCCTGGTAAGATCAACGTGATGTTTTCTTCTTGTTCCAGCTACCTTATTATAATCAAGGTCCTTTTGTCGATATATAATAAATATGTAATTTATAATAATTTACATAATAAATATAAAATAACAAATATATTTATAATAATAAATATATATTTAACTAAAATAGCTCCCAGGTGCTAAAGTACTAGTTAGTGCTCCTAAGTACATGAAGATTGCTATATACTTTATGGAGAAAATGTGTTGATATGCTTAATTCAGGTCTAGATTATAGTACTATCGGCCATGAATCCAATGTGAATGATTCAACAATTACTAAATATGTATTATGGCTTGGATCTGAAATGTTCACCCTCCTCGCAAAAAGCTTCATGTTTGAAGGCTTTGTCTCAATTCATAGATCCAACCAGAGGAGGTCATCGGATGATAAAGGACCTGACTTAACAGATTACTGATGGGCTAATAGTTTCATAGCATTATTGGGAGATGATAGAACTGTTAAAGATAAGCCTTAGTTGGAGGAAGTAAGTCATGGGATATATATTCTTGAGAACTATAGCGTATCATAGATCTCTTCCTCACTCTCTCTCTTCTTCCTGGCCGTGTACTATCATAATGTTCTGCTTTGCCTAAGGCCCAGAGCAGCAGAACCAGACAGCTATGAGCTGAAAACTGCGAATTCCTGAGTTAAAGTAAGCTATGCTTTAAACAGTCTCTCTCAGGTCTTAGTGACAAGCAATAAAAAGTTTTGCTAACACGATTTCTTTCAACAGAAACAAATGACAAGGTTATCTGTTGATTTATTGGTAGCAATACTGCGACTAGAGGTTCTTTGGAACTTTATCTTATATCTCAACTAGAAACACCAGAAGTTCAGAGGTCACTAATTCAGTGTTTATGGTGACTTTACAGTATACAAAACTACTATGGATAAGAATTGTGCATGATCTTAATAATATATAATTAAACTACTTTTTTTTCTAAAAAGATTAGTGTTATACTTGCCATTAAGTTAAAAGCTATCAAAATCAACTACAGGCTATAGACATTTTATTAATGAATGTTCTTGGTTTATGTCAAGTTTTCCATAGGAAGGAAATAATCACAGTAATCTTATGCTTGTAATCTACATTTGTAGTGTTAGGAATTACAAAGAACTAAGCATTACAGAGATACATTCTTAAATTACTAGTTTAAGCAAATAAAGTAAAAAATACTGTAACTTAACGACCATCCTCATGTAATGATTTGGAATATATTGTTCTTTTGACTGATTATCTTAGAGACCAATGGCAATCTTACAATACACACACACACACACACACACACACATGTTCACTGAACTTGTGCTCTACAATTGTACTATCATAAAGGATTACTTTCAAAGAAAAAGAGTTCCAAAACAGAAGTTAAATATACTAAAAGATCTTACCTCTTGTAAGATTTTTTGTGCATCTTCTTGAGTTTCAAAAGTGATGAAACCATACCTAAATAAATGCATCAATCATTACAATTTTCTTACAACATTGAATTATATTTTATTTTGCAGTTCTGAGGATTGATCCTAGGGTCTGCAAGTTTTTTTTTTAATCACTGAACTATATGCCCTTACCCTGTATTAGCATTTTTACTTTTAAAGAATTGGTCCCTGTAGGAGTAAGCCTTTCTGTGTGATGCATCAGCATGGGAACCATAGATTAATAGTGTCATCCTTGCTTGAGACTGAAAGAATAAAGAACTCAGGAATCTTCAAACAGTTTTTGGCATTTTGATGCAAACAAATGAAGAGTCATATTCTGGCTTAAAGATTGGGATACAACAGATTCCAGACCAGAAGAATCGTCTTTAGTTTCTTTCTCTTTCTTTCTCCCTCCTATAGTTTGTGGATGAAACCCAAGGCATTGTGCATACAAGGCAAGTGCTTTACCACTGAATATATCTCTAGCCTGTAATTTCCTCAAAAACAAATCCAAATAAACAAACAAATAACATTTAAAAATAACAGAAGTCTGCTTTAGAGGAATCAAAGTAGAAAAAAATGTCAATAAAAAATTTCAATACAAAATTTCTTATATTTGTATAGATCTTTAAAAAATTATCAATTATTATTGTCACACATAAACTAATAATATAATTTTTAGTATACTTCTCAAGTAACAGCAACAAAAATATATCCTAGATTGTATTTTTCGTATTTGAATTTTACATGCAAATAATCCCAGCAATAAAAAAACAGAGGCAAAAGAATTGTGAGTTCCAGTTCAGACTGGGATATATAGCGAGACTGTTATCAAAGGGAAAAAGAAAAAAAAATATTTTTTACTATAGGTTTTTAGTACAACTTGAAAATGGGTAGTGTGACATGACACCTCGAGCATTCTTTTTGCTCAAAACTTCTTTGGCTATCTGGGGTCTTTTGTGTTTCTATTTTAAGTTTTTTTTTTCTATTTATATGAAAAAAATGGTGTTGGAACTTTGATTCCGCTTGCATTGAATTTGTAGATCACTGGTGGTTGTATAAGCCATTTCCCACAATATTAATTCTTCCAATCTATGAATATGGGAAGTCTACTATCTAGTAGTTTATGTTTAAAATTTTTTAATTTATGTTTATTTTATGTATATGAGGGGGTTTGCTTGCATGTGTTTGTATACCTGGTGCTCACAGAAACAAGAAGCTCTTGAGTGTCAGATACCCAAGAGCTGGAGTTACAGGTGATTGTGAGACTCCTGACATTGGGTTCTAGGAACTAAACTTGGGAGTCCTCTGGGAGAGAGCAAGTGTCCTCGCTGAACCATCTCTCCAGCCCATTCCCACTGTTCAGAAACAACATTAACAACAACATCTTAACGTATCTTATAAATTCATTTAGGCTTTTGCTTTTTTAAATCTCATTGTTGTTGTTACAACTTGTTCATCTTTTAAAGTAGTACCTATGTTATATTGTCTGCAAATTCAACATTTCTTTCACATTTCCAATTTGGTGGAATATATGCTTTAAAATATGCTCTAATAGCTTTCTGAATTTTATTGATACTTATTGCAATCGCTTCCTTTTTATCTCTAATTTTGCTAATTTAGGTATTCTTTTTATTAGTTTGGCTAAGAGTTTATGGATCTTATTTATCTTTCAAAAATACTGTTATACTGGTTCTTTTTTCCCTACTTCCATTTTATTAATTTCTGCATGATCTTGATTCTTTGCTTCTACTGACTTTTTTTGGTTCGTTCTTACTCTTTGCCATGGCTACAAAGTGCATTATTATTTACCTGAAATTTGATTTCTTAATGTTCAAATTTCCAGTTGTGAATTTCCCTTTTTATACCTTCATTTTATTTAGTAGGGTTTTTCATGTTATGCTTTCATTTTTATTAAATTACAGGAATTTATAAAATTTCCTTAATTTTTCGATGATGCAATAATCATTATATAGTTACATCTCCATGAGTTCATGAATGCTCTTAAGTTTCTCTATTTATTTCTAGCTTTATTCCACAGTGCTCAGAATATAAAAAAGTTCAACTTTCTTATATTTGCTAAGCTTTTCTATTTTAGAGAAACTTTTAGTGCCAATTTGAAGAATGTGTATTCTGCAGTGTTTCAATGGAATGTTCTGTAAATGCCTGTTAGGTAAATTTGATCTATGATGTCCTTTAACTCAGATGTTCCTCTATTTTCTGTTAGAATGATTTACTGCTGAGACTAGAGTTCTGAAATGACCCATTATTATGATGTTAGGGTTAGTTTCTGTCTTTGTACACCAGTAGTACTGTTTTATGAAATTAAGTGCATCAGTGTTTGGTGCATATATGTTTAGAACGTTTTCTCTTGATGAATTGTTTCCTTAATTAGTATGAACATTTGTTATCTTTTAAAATCTTGTTCTGAATTCTTTTATCAGATGCGTTCTAGTTTTATTTTCTTGGAGAACCCTTCCTCAGCCTTTCACCCTTAGATTACATTTGTCTTAGATAACAGGGTGTGTCTTTTAGGCTACAAATATTTTGTTTTTTTTAACTCAAATCTACTACGTTGTTGTCTTAAACTTAGAATTTAGTCCATTAATCCAATGTTATTATTTAAAGGTGTATTAATCCCCATTTTTGTCAAACTTCTAGTGTTTGGTCTTCTTTCTATTCCTTAAATACTTTTCTTTTGTGGTTTATTCTTTCCTGTAGTATCCTGAATGTATTTGTTTTTTGCTTCCTTCTGAAATATTCAAGTATCTTTGTAGTTCTGCTTAAGTGGTCAAGATTTCCTTCTGCTTACTATGATCTATTTTGCTGGATATAGGTGTATGGCTTAGTAATTATTGCTTTTCAGTGCTTGAAATACAGCCTTCCATACTCTCTTGGCTTTAAGGGCTTCTGTTGAGAAATTGGCTATTAATACTGACAGGTTTGCCTTTATAGCTTATTTGGTGTTTCTTCTTGTGACTTTCAATATTTCATTCTCTATGCTTAGTGTTTTCATTGTAATATAATACGGAGAACTTTTCTGTTCTTGTCCATTTTGTTTTATATGCCTCCTGAGTACAAGACAGCGTTGTGAATTTGACAGAATCTAGACTCACTTTAGATTATAGCCTCTAGACACACCTGTAAGGGATTAACTTGGTTATGACTGCCTCTGTGCATTCCTGTGGATGACTGTCTTGATTAGATTAGTTGAAGTAGAAAGACTCGTCCACTGTCAGTGGCACCATTCCCTGGATTGGGATTTTGGACTGTATAAAATAGATAGTGAGCTGAGCACAGCATTTTTTTCATTGCTCTCTTCTCTGATTTTGTGATGTGACCAGCTGTTTTAAGTTGACTGCTCCCTTGAATTCGCCACTATGATGGACTGTATCCTTGAATTGTGAGTCCCATAAGTTGCTCTTGCCAGAGTATTTTATCACAGTTGCAGGAAAAGAAACTAGGACAGGTGGTTATCTGTTTCCCTAGATTTGGGAAGTTTCCTGCTATGATTCTATGGAGTTCTATCCCAACAACTTGCAAAGTTTTTAATGTTACACAGAACTCACATCCTCTATTCATACTTTATTATTTTATCTTTGTTGATATAGGAATTCTAATTCATCTCTCTTGTGTTTCACTTAATCCATATATTGATGAAGCTTCCTATTGAGATTGTTTGACTTACTAAATTTTTCATTATTTCTTTTTAATAAATCCCTCTTTCATATCCTGTACTAACTTTATTCCAGTCAGCTGTTTATTTATATTCTCTTTGAATTAATTTAAGAGTTTATTTCCATACTGTTTTGCTTCATTAAACATTCTTATCCTTCCTTGTCTTGAATTTCACCTAATTCATTCTCATTTGGAGCCATTTATGATGAAATTGGTATTTTTCTGAGATGTGATGCTACTGTGATTTTTCATGTTTTTTTAATAACCACATTAAGAATTATGCATCTGTGGTGATTTTGTTGACTGGAGTTTTATCAGCAGTACCCTTTAACTATTTGTAATGTTTAAATGGAGCTAGATTGTGTTAGAGTTGAAATGCATAGTTCAGAGTTAAACCCTGAGTCTATGTGCTCAGGGCACTTGGTACAACCTCTTTACTACTCCCTGGAGTACAGTCTTAACTGCAGAAATAACCATAAATGCTAGGTAGATCAACAACACAAACATCATACTAGCTAGTATAAATATAACATAAATAACTATTGGAGGATCAATAAGCTATGATGGTACAATGAGGATATTAGTTACTAAGATTATGGGTAGAGTAACTGTAGGCTGGTTAAGGATAGAGATCAATATTAGATCGAGCAAAAATTTTGAGGTAGGAAAAATATCTGGGAAGAATAAGTTGGGAAAATGTTAGAGTTTAAAGTTTTGAAGGGTTATAGTGAATAAGTAAAGATGGAGTGGGCATGGGGATGAGAGAAGGGAAATAGATGGGAATGAGAGGGAAACTGTATGGGTTGAATGTAAGAACTGAGAGTATAAAATAGGAGGTTGAGTGGAACAGCATATACAACAGTCATACAGCCTAACCAAGCACAGCACAAACTAAAGCAAGATCATTACAAACAAGACATTTTTTTGCAAGAGTAAAGACTAAGAAATGAAAAACAACAAAATGACAAAAGTACATTTAGAGTATACTGAGTTTTAAAAAAAATCACATCAGATAATATTTCATTTTTGGTAGGAT
Source organism: Cricetomys ansorgei (assembly GCA_026225945.1). Lineage (NCBI taxonomy): Eukaryota > Metazoa > Chordata > Mammalia > Rodentia > Nesomyidae > Cricetomys > Cricetomys ansorgei. The sequence continues at coordinate 3,341,256 of JAMJFZ010001562.1, read as the reverse complement.
GAGTTTTGAATTCTTTCCCTCCTTGTGATGATTCACATACTGCACTGTACTGATGGGAGAGATACAGCTACCAATCTCAGATCACACTAATATATCAGATTTGGGAATGCACAGGCCCAGTAGAGTTTGGACCAGTTACCTTTTGGACTAACTTCGTGGCTCAGGACTAACTTCTGTGCTGAGTCAAGTAGTGTATTCCTCATTTCCCTCCTTGACTTGCTCTTTGGTTCAGTAGTGCTGTAGTGATAGTGTTCCCCAGGGTTTTGAGAAGTACAGAAAGCAAACAGAGCACCTTGTTGTTTGTTCCCACTGATCTAAGTGGCAGCCTTCGGAGCCTGCCTCATGCTTGTTTCTGATTTTGTTATTTAAGTCCTGAGTTGAGTTTCTTATGTCACTCATTTGCTTGTCTATACAATTTGAAGTCACTGGTCATTTTACAAGAAGATTTTTGAATTCTTTGTCCAGTATTTTACTTATTTATTATATTGTATAATATAATATATTATATTTAGATTTGATAATTAAGGAGTTATGATCTTATGGATGCTCCATGTTGCCTTGTATTTTTATGTTTCTTGTGATTTATACATCTTGGTATGGATATCTCTTCTATTTCTTAAGAAGAACCTTCTTAGTGAGTAGCCTTGTTTTCAAGGCTCAGTCCCCACTACCACTCACTAAAGAGAAAACAAATGGATTTAATAGCTAGAACACTAAAGCAAGGAAGATGAGAAATATACTTAAAATTGCTCGACACCAATATACTGCCAGTGACCACAAATCTAAAATGGAAGAAACAATGTACAAGCTGTAAGTTAAAAACTTAGGGTAAAAATAAAAATAGTATGTTATTGAAATGATAGGAGACTGGGAAAGGAGAGAAAAGAGGCAAGGTTACATGAAAGAAAGAAAAAAGGATGCAGAAGTATCCTGTGAAGTGGGGAAGGACGAGCAAGAGATTAATTCTGATTGTACAATAAAGGAAAAATGCATAAACAAAATTAAATGTAGGAAAAATAAAAAACAGCTTAAAAAAACAAAGTAAAAACACTAAACTATAATAGTAAAAAAGAAAACAAAAGGGCAAATAGAAGGTCCAAGCATACAAGCAAAATAAAACAACGAAGATAAAGCATTGGAGCAGTTCCTTTCTGGTTCTCTAATATGTGAAGGGCAGTGTACATTTGGAAGTGGAGTCACTCATCTTTCCTAAAGATTAGGCTAATGCGAACCTGCACTAGCCAAATATCAAATGCTCCAAGCCGTCTTCACTTCAGGACCTCTGCTTTTATTGTGTACCAGGAGCCTGTACGGCCAGAGTTAGCATTGCACTTGTAGTCCAGGCAGATTTTTCCATGTTTTAGCAATCCCTAGTTTGGATAACCTGACACAGCTGTTGTCTAAGCCCAATAGTGCTCCCAAGTGTTTTGAGGAGTAGGGAGACAAATAGCACTGAGATGGAAACTGAAGATCTTAGTCCCTTCAAATCCCATTACATATTAATTACCTCTAAGAGAGAGGAGGCTGCAGAAGCTGAGGGCTAAGCTTGACCTGAGATGTGGACATCCTCTAGCCTGTCAACAGTTAGACCGTAAGCTTGGATGTGGCTCCAAGAATTGAGTATGTGCTAACATCAGGCTCAGAACTGTGATTCTCCACTATTTATACTCATGTATGGCTGTCTCCTAGCCACACAAGATTGGACCATCATAGTCTTCATTGTTGGGAGTCTCCTGCTATCTGAACTTAGCAGTGGGCACAGCCATTCCTTACCCACAGCTCTTTCTGATTCAAGAGCTGGGGCAGGTTGTTCTCAGGCTCCCTGACTTGTATTTGTTCCTCATTGGGCCACTCTTCTGTTCTATATACTTTTCAGCTGTCCTATTACTTCTTTTGTAATTTCTAATGCTTTTCTAATCTTTCTCTCTGGAACAGAACCTATTCTTTATTATTCCAATTCTCATCCTCTGTGTCAAAGAGATTTACCTCCCAATTTAACATCTCACTGTTTTTCTTTCTCTCTTTTCCTTCTTTCTTTTCCCATGAATCTAGGGCCTTGTGTATGCTAAGCATAGCCCCAGCTTTTTTTTTTTTTCTTTTTTGGATGGAGGGCACAGTAGCCCAGTCTGGTTTCCAATTTGCAAGCCTCCTATTTCATTCTCCAGGATGTTGCATTACATCTGACTTCCCATGCTTTTCAATGACAAAAAGTGAATATTACCAAAATAATATAAATTCTTCTAGCCAAACAAAAAGGATATAATCTCAACTCTTCTTAATATTGTTTGGCAGTCTCAGAAAGTTTTGTTAAAATCAATCAGTCTGTGAAAGCACCATCTCTTCTTCATTAGTCCCTGCTATGCCATTTCTCATTAATACTGTTTTCTATTTTATTGGTTCTGTCTATTAATCCTGTAAATATGTGTCTCTATTTCAAGAAAACAAACAATCCTTTACTCACCTCCACTGCCTTATCTATTTCCTTCTGATTTTGCAACAAACTCCTTATGTGAACACACTATGAAAACTACCTTTCTCATCTCTGAAAATTTTGGCTTTGTATGCACAGAAATCCCAAAATAGCTCTATTATTCATTACTTAGTCTACGACTTTCAGTGTTAATTCTTGTTTTAGTCATTGTTTCATTGCTGTGAAGAGACACCATGATCACACAACTGTTAAAAAGAAAAGCATTTAAACTGGGGCTTGATTACAGTTTCAGAGGATTAGTTCATTGTCTTCACAGTGGGAAGCATGGTGGCACACAGACAGACACTGTACTGGAGAAGGAGCTGAGAGTTCTACATCTGTATCTGCGTACAGCAGGAAAGAAATGCCTGGTTTGGGCTTTGGAAAGTCCAAAGCCCACCCCCAGTGACACACTTCCTCCAACAAGACCATCCTCCTAATCCTTTAAAATAGTGGGACTCCCTGGTGACCAAGCATTCAAATATATGAGCCTATGGGGACATTCTTTAAATCACCACATTTCTTGATTTGACAAAATCGTTCTTAGTAGAGAGGTATTTCTCATTTGTTACTTAACTATATTCTGAGCCACAAACCACAGACATTCTTGGGATAAGCAATTTTCAAATAAACTCTCTTATAGTTTAAAACAAGAATGTAATTCCAAAGGTATCTGTGCTTTCAGCTTCTGCTTCTTTAGTTACTATACATTTGCCCCCTCAACATTTTTTTTCATATTATACTAAATGGCCCCTTGGTCCACGCAAAAGTAAGTTTCTAGATTAAGAAATATTATAGAGTCCCTCTTTAGCCTACCAACACACACATACAGTATGAGAAAAAGAGGGCATAAAATTCTCTACTAAAAGTGGAGATAAAGTGTATTAGCATACAAAACCTAACCCAACAAAATACAATTCATTATTCTAAATATTATGTGCAACAATACTAACCCTTTGGACACTCCAGCTCTGTCATTAACAATCTTCACTTCTTTTACAGACCCATACTGGGAAAAGAATTTTCTTAAATCATTTTCATTTGTCTAATGGCATAAAAAGAAAACATTAAGAAACATTCAATCAACAAAAGATTAACAACCCTGAAGCTTGTTGTGAAGACATAAAATCATAGGAAACAAAGTAAAGTACCTCTCATCATTAAAAATAGGCAAGGCCACTGAGTTACTAAAATCTAGTATACTTTGCTTTATGTAGTAGCTAGGCAGCTAAGTAATTATATATAAGCCAAAGTATTTTTAACTGAATTATTCTAAATTACACTGAATGCTAACCGTGTAAAGGATCTTTTAGTGACTTTAAGAATGTTAACTTGGATTATGTATACTAAACCCATAGTTCGGCTGCAGTGCTATTGGCTCTAGTATCTAGGGAGAGCAGCAATTGCAGCAGTGAAACTAGGTCACGATGGGCTATTCCAGTCACTTTATGACAATATAGTCTTTAGGAAGACTTAGATCTTAGGAAATGAATACACCCCCTCCCCCAATACTTGAATTTGCCATAACAAATTACAAAGTGATTGTAAGATTTCAAATTGCAATATATTTTATCTGTACTAAACATACATTTTAATTAACCAGAGACATTATGATGATACAATAAAATTAGAATAACAGACATAATGTTCAAGATATGCACAAAGATGGTTGGGGATATCTGGTTTTATCCAAAGTAACATGATAAGACAATAACAGCTAATTTCAGAGTATTTACAGTGAATTCATTGCAGTTTTAATTTTGAGTTCATTTGCCAAGAGTTTGTTTCTAAGTGTATCTTTAAGTTTACCTAAAGGAGAACCAAGAGATGTTTTAGAGCACAGCCACTCACTTTGAGTTCTAACATTTACTTAAATACACCACTTGTTATTTTAGGGGAAATCATTAAGCATGATAAATTGGACAATGATAAACAATCTAAAAATAAGTGAAGTACTTTTATCCTAATAAACATAAAATGGAATCAATGTTAGAATAAGAACCATTATTTGGTATTAGAAACAAATTAATTCAAGTTATTCTTTGGAAGAAAAATCACTAACTTAGCCTTGTAGAGTAAGAAAAAAATCAAGATGATTAAACTCGAAGAGAACAGTTGGTAGACGTCTAAAACTAAGAGGTTTAAAAAGTCTGAGACTGTTTGCTACTATAGAAAATTATTTCCTCACTGCAATTATTGTGACTTTGAAAACAATACGTCTCAAGGGAAAGAATTCCATTACCTTAATGTTATGCTGCATAGAATTAAGGACCTCTAAAATTCATATTGTCCTTGATGTGCATCAGTGACACACATGAAAATGTATTTTTTGAATACTTACTTTAAAAGTACACTAAGGTGTTTAACATGAATGAATTCTAAGCAAGAATATCAATATTTTCCATAGATACAAAAAATCTTTTAAAAGCTAAGTATCTTATAAAGTATATTTATTTATATGTGAAATGATCACATATTTAGGAATCATTATTTTGGCAAATAGACTAAGCATAACATTTTTCTTAAGCAAAAGAAGAGTTACCTAAATTGTGAAAGATTATATAGAAATAAAGTGAGTGTCAAAAATCATACATAATAGCAACTTTGTTACAAAAGGCATCTCTCCCTATATTTTCTATTATGTAAACTTAGAAGTGTTTTATAAATTCATAGGGAAGGGGTATGTGTGTATGTGTGTAGATTAACTGTATGGCCTCATAAGCTTAGCAAACCTCTACCACCAAGTTTTGTTCTCAGTAAAAGTATTTGATTAAAAATATCCATGCATGCTTTTCCTGCACAGGCTTCCTACACAGGAAGCCTGAAAATCATTTCAAGTATAATTTACTGAAATAGTGAAATAGCTGATGAGGTAATAAAGCATGCTTTTGTACAGATTCTTATTTGGACCACAAGGTTGCTTAAATTATCAGACTATAAATCAAATCAAACTATAAAGAAAGCAATCTGTAGGAACCAAAGTCTAGGACTTTGCTTAGGAATTCAAGATAAAGACTTGAATGAAGAGGATTTTTATGAGACTAAAATCTTTAAGTTTTTATTTGAAAATTGAAATAATCAGTTACCTAGCCAACTAGTGCATTATATATGAAAGCATAATAACCGAAGTATGCTGAAAATGAAGAATACAGAGCAATGAGTTAGAAAATTACTTAAAATGAGTTAGAAAGATTACTTAAAAATAAAGAAAAAAGGAAAGGTAGATTCTAGTCTCATTCCACCAGCAAGTAACAAGGGACATACAGCAAGTAAGCAAGCTTCAATTTCCCTGTATGTGAAACTGGACAAGCATACACACTTAAAACAAGAATGTGAAGCCTGTTAACCAATATGCAAATGCAGTTTTTATAGTTGTGTGAGGAAATAGTTGCTGAAAAATCAAATATTCTATTGCAAAGAGAAACAACTCATCCTTATCCATCTTGTACCCACACATAGATACCTTAAAGTCAATTCCTCCTACAAAGATGCGATTAGGGATCACAGTTCCGTATCGTGGGGCACTTGTTGGGTTATTCAAAGGCACAGGTGACACAGGATTAGGGGATGGAGATAATGAATCTGTTTGCGTCTGATTTGTTGTTTGCTGTAAAATAAAGTTATTTTAAACTTTTAGCACTGGGCATGATTTTAATGCAGGACCATCTACAAACAGTCATTTAGGCAAAAATGTCATGTACTAGACTTTACTTTTATTCCAAAATTATGAAGATTATGATTAGAGTTCACAGCTTTTGGGTGAAATAAAAATGAAACAAAGTTCTTCACTCTAGAGAAGTGCTTACTATTAAATGTATTACTCAAATATAAGAATTATGAGGTATGCTAGTTGTTAAGGAAGACCATTAAATCATAAATAAGTCAGAGAACTAAGAAGACCCAGCAGCTGGGAGAGGCTTTGCCCCAACCATTCTGTCCAGGTACTGAAAGTTGGCATAGCACTCAGCAAGTGGTGCTCTCTTGTTAATCAACATCAGACAAGGCTACTCTGAAATACGATAGATCAAGAGAAAAAGAAGCATTCTTTATCTATGTCTGAATACTGATTAAAAACAAAAGCAATGCCCACACCCCAAGAATTACCAAACCATCCCTTCATTCTGGACAATCTGAGCAACTGCTCCTTTATCAACCTTACCTTTAAAATACTAATTAGCACACATAATCATATACACATTCCTATTTCCTCACAACATGATTTCCAGGTAAACCCCTTCTACCTGAAATTCTGTCTAAAAGTCTCAAGCCTGTATCATATAAATCAAGTTCTTAACACTGAGAGGCCCATGGTGTACTTTCTTACTTTCATTTTATAGACACAACTCAATTACAAACGTGTTCTTGGTGGTCTTTGGCTAAAGAACATCGACAAGTTAATAAACTTGGATAATTTTAGCCTGAAAGTAAAAATTTTAAATGCATGTATCTATTTGAAAATTAGACTAATCTTTGAAAAAATTACATATCTAAATACTTAAATATACATTTTCATGACAAAGAATTGATCTCAGTATATACTATGTTCATATTTCTAAATTGGAAGGCTTAATACATTAATATCAGTGTATAAGCCTTATTTGCTCAGAAACATTAAAACAAAGTTTCAATTTAGATAGCAGAGTTGTTCTTTTCTACATTTGCCCTTTTCCATTTTATTGCCAACAAAACACTATTTTAGATGTTCCTGTGATTAAAATAAAAAAAGCAAATTCTCTGTCCTTGTGAATATTATATCATATTACAAAGTAACAGATAAATATGTGGTATGTTAAAAGGTAAAAAAATAGACTAATAGTAATATGTAGTACTAATAGAAATAATAGGAATTTTATTTCTCTTTCAACAAAGGAAACCTCTAATTGTAAGCAGTACCAATAATAGTCTAGAAAACACTGAATTGCCAGAGAAGATCTACCAGCTGTAATAGACATAACCTTGTCTGTCTGGTCATTTCTTTATAGTATACAGAACTTGTTAAATAAGTCTTCACAAAATTCTCTAAAAACAAAGGAGTTGGACGGAAGCATTAATTCGTTCTCAAGTATGAGAGCCAACTCCGTCTTTCAGGTAGCTGAAAGAGTCCCAAGTGAAGAGTCCTCAGGCCACGCACTGAGAAAAAAACAAGAGTTTTTTTCCAACCAATTCACTTCCTTCCCTTGTTTCTAAGGTCTCCATTCTGCTGTGGATGTCAACGGCCTACTTTTCCCTTTATTATTTACCATTCTCTAATACACGATATATTTACCTGTCGCTTTGCACTATGCTGCAATAACCATGACAGTGAGTTTGCCTATTCTCTTTTCTTTTTAAATCACTGAGACATGTAAGACAGTAACATTACACAGCAAGTGTTCAGTGAGTACTTGTTGAATGTATGAGCAAATGGATCACTGCTTCAGGAGAGACCTGCTTAGCGTGTGCCGAACGTTCGGATGAGGACCGACGCGCCAATAATAACCTAGAAAACATTTTACTGTTAGCGGCAGCGTGGCTCGGGTCGTGGTAACGTCTAAGTTCTGAGGGATCTCGGCAGCGGAGGCAACCTGGGATTGCCAACCGCTGGAAAGCCCGCCTCGTTAGTATGCGTCCTCCGCTTCCGTGGAAAGCACGGACGCTCTTCGCGAGGGGGCCTCACCGCCTCCTTCTCTGGGACTTAGCCCCGAACGGACCCTCTTTGCAAAGACAACAGGAAGAGGTGGGCTAACCGTCGCAGTCACCGCCTCGGCGCTCCGTCCCCTCTGAGGCCAGCAGGTTGAGGCGATGGGGGAAATGGCCGAACTGACAACTTCCTCAGGTTCTCGCTCATCGTGAACCGGGGCACTGACGCGAGGATCTCCCCCCTCCCCACCAAAGTGCGGGAGGGAAAAGAAGGCCAGCCAGCGAGAAATTTTGCCAGGCAAACCCGCCAGCAGCGGTGGCGGGAACCCTCAACGGCACCTACCACGCGCTGCCCGCCTCGTGCGCACCGGGCCGCGGCCCTGCGCTGGCGCTCGCTGATTGGCTGTGGGCCGGCCGCGGGGCGGGGCGCGGCGGCACGTTACCAGGCGGCGCTGGGGCCTGCAAGCCCCAGGCCCGGCCCAGGCCTGCCCCGGGCGGGAGGCGCGTGTAAGCTCAGGCCTTCCCGAGAAGGAGCGTCGACGGCCGCGCAACTCGTGGCCACGGGCGGCGAAAGTGTGTCCCGAAAAGGGCGAGCGTCGAGGGCGCCGCAGTTCGAGCGGCGGACTTTCACGGCTGCCGCTCGCTGGGCACGGAGGGCTGCGCCTCTCCGCGCTGGCACCCCGTCCCGGGCCGTTTCCCCCGGGCTGCCCACCGGCCCCCAGCAGTCCAGGCCCGGGGCCGCCCCTTCTCACACGCCCCGACGGGCCGCTCTTCGCAGCGTGGGGCCGGCACCGCGGCCCTTCCCAACCGAACAGCGCGCGTTTCGGCGCCAAAGCACACCCTTCCAACCCCTCGGCGGCCGGGTCGCGCAAGGCCCAGACCCCAGCAACTCACCGCCCGGGACTCGGTCTCCATCTTTCCCCTCCACTCTTGAGAGACGCAGGAGGCGCGGGAAACTCAAGTTGGAAGGCGCGTTCGCGGGAAGCCGGCGCGTCTCCCGTCGGGGACTCGCTCCCCCTGGCGGCGGCGGCGGCGGCGGCGGCGCAGGCTCGGAGCTGGGCTCCGCCTGGGGGGCGGGGGAGGCTGGCTGCGCGGCAGGGGCGCTGTGCGCAAGTCCCGGGGCGCCGGCGGCGTGCGGTGCGCTCTGCTCGGCTCCGGAGAGCCGCCCTCGACCCTCGGCCACCGTGCGCCCGTGAGGACTTCCGAAGGCGCTTCGAGGACAGGAAGACAGCCTCCACGTGCACACCCTCCCGCTCCCGCCGCCACACGCAGAGGCCGCCGACGCCGCGCGTTGCAGCACCTGCCGTCGCCGTCACTCATCCGGGCGGGCGGGGGGGCGGTGCGGCTGTCCTGCGCTCCGGCGGGCAGCAGGGCCCGGAGCCGGACATCTTTAATCCTAGCACTTGGGAGGCAGAGGCTGGAGGACCGCGGAATTCAGGGTCGACCTGATCTACAGAGTGAGTTCCAGGACGGTTAAAGGCTACACAGTCAGACCCTGTCTCCTCCCTCCCACCACTCTCCCGCAGAGAGAGGGGGGGGGAGTGAGAGAGAGAGACAGTCTGACTGAAGGAACCAGTTTCATTACACTTGGCCCCATAGCTTTAAGATCTCCTTAGCAAGACTGCTTTGCAAGGACTAAAGGGCTGTTTCTAAAAGGTGGCCAAGAGCCTGTCTCTTAAGTAGTATGTAATTCCAATTATGCAAACTTGTAAAAAGGACTTCTTATTGTAAGCCACCATCCATCATGGACTCATTTTGTTTCAGGCAGAGTGCTTTCTGATCACTTCTCACGCTGGTCCACCAGGTGAATAAGCAAGCAGGTGGATGAATGCTCTGGTCAAGGTCTAAAGCTATATGGCAGGTCTAACCCTAGCACTCTGCAACCCCAGTTCTTCAGCTTAAGGGGTTGGCCTATGTTTCTAAGCCGTCAGCATCGGCAACTGTAAAAAGTTAAATCTGTGATAACTTCTGTAATCTGTACTGTAAAATTTGTCCTCAAAGCAAGCAGTAACGATATTAATGTTAATATGTCCGAACATTAGTTATCAAAAACAAATACCTAAAATCTTAGTTGGTCACCAAAAATAAGATGAGAAACAATTTTTGTTCATTTTAGGTGAAACATCCTAAAAGTTTTTTTATACATTTCTGCATATAATTTAAATTCATTTTCTCAAGTTTTAGTTTCTGCGGAAAAGGAAAATAGAAATGTATGCAGATTAAAATGCACATTCTAGAATTGAGTTTTGGTATTACTTCCCCTCAGTAGTAATGACGGATTTGAATAGCTAATACTAACGTCTTCTCCTCCTCCTCCTCCTCCTTCGCTCAAGTCTTTTTCTTCCTACTAAAAATAGTTTTGAAGGCTGCATCTTGAAACGAGATACTTGTCACAGAAACTGAGAGACTGTGTCCTAAGGCTTGTATCAGTGTCAGGGAAGATACTTATACTTCTCTGTTCTGCTTCTATTTTTGCTTTTTATCTAAAAGGAACTTAAGAAAACTTGGATAAATCACAAAAAATTATATGATCCAACTTAGTACACAAATGTAAATTCTTCTTATGCTCAGCACATAATGGGATGTGCCCCCAGAAGGTAAAGTTCAAGCATTAGACCTCAAGGTGTTTTGAATTTAGCAGAGGCCAGGCATGGTGATGTGTGTCTGTGTTCCCAGTTACCTGCGAGGCTGAGGCAGGAGACTCTCTTGAGCCTGTAGTTTGAGACCTCATCTCAATAAATAAATAAATTAGAGGGGGAGAAAAGCCTAACTTGTACAAATATTAATTATATCTAAATATGCTTACAATAAATATGATACAAGTGAAATAAGATAAAAGATACACGAACTGTGATCAAAACGTGGGAATTCAGATGATAATATCATAGTATACAGGAGCAGGGCTGGGAAAGGTCATAATTAAGGGAGGAAATAGGAAGATTTTCAGAGCTTATTATGTACCCATGGTGGGCTACATACAGTTTATTTTTTTAGGCCAGGGTGGCCTCTGACTCACAGAGATCCGCCTGCCTCTGCCTCCCGAGTGTTGGGAGTAAAAGGTGTGCTTACATACATTTTTATAAAATCTTTTTTAAAAGATCAGACAGGGTTTCATAGTGTAGCTCAGCTGGCCCAAAACTATATAGTCTAGGCTAGCTTGTAACTCATGATTCTCCTGCTTTATCCCTTAATTGCTGCAATTACAGGAGTGTGTTCATTATACTGGGCTTTCTATTAAAATCTCATCTAAACATTTAGAAGTAATTACATTTATTTAGTCTCTGTGTGTGTGTGTACAGGGAGGTCAGAGGACAACTTGTGGGAGTTGGTTCTTTCTACTGAGTGGGTTCCCCAGGATCAATCTCAAGACTGTCTGGCCTGGTGGCAAGTGCCATTACCTTCTGAACTATCTCAACAGGCATTGCTTTGTCTCTCTCTCTTTCCCTTTGGAATTTGAGTCTTACAGAGGTAAAAGTGACTCTTGTCACATTGTTGGTAAGGACTGGATGCAGTTTTCAAGACGTGATTCTATTTGACTCCTTTGCCCAATATACTCTTCTATGTTATTTATACTTGGAAATATAAGGAGTTACAATTTCATTCTGGGAACCTTTGCAAATTAGAGCTAAGAGAGGTAAGTAAGACATTATGTAATCTGTGGCAAATTTACAAAGATTTTATTAGTATTTGGATCTTGACTGTCCACCAAAGCTCATGTGGTGGCGGTTGGTCCCCAGCTGGTGACAGCACAGGAGGTGAAGGAAAATATAGGCAGAGGGTCCTCACTGAAGGGAGTTAGATAATTAGATAATTAGATAATCCACTCCTGTAAGTGGATATTGGGAGCCGCCCACTCTTCTCATTGCTTTTCTGCTCCTATGAGGTGAAGAGCTTTCCCTCATGAACGTCTCCATCATACATTTTGCCTATGATAGGCCCCAAATGATGAGGCCAAGTGACCATTGACTGAAATACCTGAAACTGAGTCAAACTAAATCTACCATTCTCTGTGTTTCAGATATTTTATCCTCTCAAGGTAAAGCCAACACATTCTCAGATCAGAAGGGAGTCAGAGTTTGTAGCTGGAAACAGATTGTTGAATTGGGAGAAGAAAACAGCTCAAGTGAAAACAGCACTTGTTACCTCAACGAAAGTGACAGGAGTTTTAGATATTAGAGATGGCATTTATAAAGGTAAGGTACATAATAAATAGCACAGTGTACGGGCGCTGGGAAGATGGCCTGTTGGTGAAGTGTTTGCCTTTCCAGCATGAAGATGTTAGCATTGGTCCCAGAACTCATGTGAAAATCCAGGTACATGCTATAATCTCAGAAATACGGACAGAGAAATAGAAGGATGCCTGGGACTCTCTGGCTGCTCAGATTAGCTGAAGATAGAAGCTTCAGGCTCAGTGTTAGACTCTTGTCTCAAAAAATAAGGTAGAAAACACTTGGGGAGAACACTCAATTGGGATTCTGGCCTCCACAAGTTCCGCAGGCATATGCACATATGTCCACGCACATCCATGCACATGCACACGTATCCACACTGAGTGTATTACAATCTGCAAACCTGAGCATCTCATTTTTTTCAGTTTCTGCTAGGATCCCAATGCTACTCTTTTTTTTTTTTTTAATCAGCCTGCTCAGACCGTAGTTCTTGTGTCTTAGTCTGCTTTTTTTTGCTAATGAATAACACAGTGTGGGTAACTTTTTAAAGAAAGGATGTCTATTTTGAGTTATGGTTTTGGAGGTCCAAGGTCAAATGCTGCATCTGGTGATGGCAGCCTTGCAGGGAGAACCCTGCAAGAACATTCTCTGTGCATCACTAAAGAAAGCTTCAGCTATTTTTTTAACTTTTATATGTTATATATGAATTTTAGAATTTTTTCTATTTCCGCAAAAATTCCATTGTTATTTAGATAGTTATCAGTTTGAATATGAGAATTGCTTTGGGCAGTATCAACATATTAACTATATTAATTCTAACTCATGTATACAGGATATTTTCCCTTTATGTCATCTTCAATTTCTTGTTTTATAGCTTCTAATTTATAGATCTTTGTTTAGTTAAATTTGCTTCTAAGTTTTTTGCTATTGTAAATGGAAATACATTTTTATTTTTTAAAAGGTTGTTGTTGGAATATATATATATATGTATTAATTGATTTTTTCATATTGATTTCATATTCCACAATATTACTTTGTCTTTATTCATTATAGAAGCATGGCTTGAATAATTATATACATGATTTCAATTGCCTTTTAAGGGAAGTCCTATGTTTAGGAATATCTTTGAATTATATATTATCAGATGTCTCCTTAAAAATAAATCTACTATATGTCACATATAACACATAAAAGCAAGACTTCACTGGAAGAGTTATTCCTAAGAACATGGTATTTCCTCAAAGGCTCAGCACACAGTGTTTGCTTCAGCCTTTCCTTTTATATCAATGTTCTCGCATCTCAATCACCAACTTTGTTGTTTTGTAATGTCTTCCCATTTTTATCTCATCTTTCAATTTGATGCATGAGATATTTTCCTGGATATTATGCCTCTCTTAGTTTATACTTCTCATGCTTTAAGGTGTTTTGTCAATATTTCTAGGAAGATGTCTCTTCATACTATTTCAAATACTGGATATGAACATTTGTTGAATTATTATCGTGTGCATTCTCCTCTAGCAACAGCAGTTTTCCTGAGTGGTGGTCAATTGTTGCTGTGGTGCCCACTGGTCTTTTTATATCAAGAACATGCCATCGTGTACTGCGGTGCACAAGGAAGTCTGGCCAAGGAAGTGAGCAGGCTGATATCCACCCCTTGCTCTTTTACTCATGTAGCCCCAGAGCCCTGTACATTCAATGGGCTGCTGTTTTCACTAAAACGGTGCTTTATGGGATATATGGGATAGTTAAAAGCTTTCACTAAATTTAGCTTTTGTATTCATAAAATGGTATCAGGGAACACTGATTTGCAGTCATCATGTTTTATTATGACATTCTAAGACATATATAATTGCTTGGCATTTAGAAAGAAAATTCATCCTGGTGAGTGTTGCAAGTTGGGTTCCTCAGGAAACAGATTGTGACCTTTGCATGCAGGAAACTTTTTATTGTTTTTGGCACCTGGTCCTGGGAACAGCACTTATGAGAGCAGAGGAAGCAGGGCTGGCCAGATGAAGTTGAATGGTATTGTGGTTGCACCAAAGCCTTAGCTAAGCCTGGAATGGCCCTTCGGAGTTACTCCTTGGAACCAGGCATTTCAAACACTCCCTTTGTTGCCTTCTATATTCATCCACACTAGTTGGATTTAGGCTGTTTCTTTGGAAGACAATTGACTGTGAACAAGATGGTACTATTTATCTAATGGCAGTTTCTGGGAAGGGATTCAACTGACTGTAGTCACCATGCCTAGCATGTGGATGCAGTGCTGAAGGAGTAATCTGGTTGGCTTGGCAAAGTATATGTTAAAGTGAGTTTATTTCTTCTGAACGACTTTTTTCTCCATACCACTAAGCAGGTTACTGTTGCTTGCTTTAGGTTGGAGGAAAACAGGATCAAAATAGAGTGACTTCCAGAGAAAGTAAAATTAATTTTGTTGTCTTTAGAGAGAGTCCTTTAGTAACTATGAGGAAAGAGTGAATATTGGGGTCATAAAACTGGTAATTTAAGACTGTACTCAGGAAAATATTCATATTCATTGTTGTGGGGGAAATAGAATTAAAAATAAAGTCTCCTGACTGAAAAAGTCTTGTCACAAAGGTAATAAAGATAGGAAACAGTTCTGTTATTGAATAAGCTTAGAATGTGATGTACATCTTGAGCAATTTGTTAAAGATTGTAGATGTAAAGGAATTTCATCCCTTCTCTAAACTTGCAGACAAAACCTATTTCATCATACCTAGTTCTTCTGAACGTCACCCGATGATATGGTTTGAATGCTGCTCTGACAGACTCACGTGTTTGTACAATAGGTCCTCAAAAGGTGGGAAGTAGGCAGAAGTAGGCCACTAGTGGTAGGCCTGTGATGGTTACTCTTGCTTCTAGTTCTGTCTTGTGTTTCTGCTTACTGGGATGTGCTATACGAAGACTTGCCATCACGTGCTCCCCTAACATGGATAAAGCTGTTCCCAGTATCATTCCCTCCTTGCTGTGATGAACTAAAATACACCTGAGTCTTTGAGCCAAAATAAACCTTTACTCCTTTGTTTCTGAAGAACATTTTATCAAATAGATGAGAAAAGCACAAATACACTGCTAATAGTGGTGACTATCTGTGTTAACATATTGGCTTTATCTAGATGTAAAAAAAACTTCTTCTATCTTTATAACAGAAGGAAGTTTTGGTAATTGGAGTAAGGTGCCTACTAAAGTTAGGGTCCTAACCTCTCCTTGAGACTGGGACTTAGGGCAACCCACTGCTTTGATGTTTGTATACTCAAGATCACTTCCCAGTCTTTGGGAAATATTCTGAGTCGTGAGACTTTCAATAGGCTTATTTATGCTTTACTAAGACTTAACACACATTAGGAAAGAAAAAGAAATTATGAAAGGAGAGAGAAAGGGAAAATAGGTACCCCGCCTTATTTTCTGTATGGAGGAACCTCTTGTTCTATATTAAATTTGTCATTACATTATATGTCTAGACTCATTTAAGGCTGAGTCTCCTTGAAGCACTAAAATGTTTTTAGAAACAGTTAAAATTGAAGTCCACCATTTAAAGCATATAAGGTAGCATCGTTGATAGACACCACCTGAGCTTGGGTTCAGGCCATGTAGTGCCATACAGTGACTCAGAGGTGTGTATTCCGTCTCCGCTGTGTGCTCTTGAGGAAGCAGTACAACATATATTTTTCACCTCCAAATAAGGATGACAGCATTTACTACATGAAACTATTGCAAGTATTAAATTAGATAATGCATATAAAGCCCGTGGTTAGTGATTGATCACTGGTTCTTTTTCTTATTTTTTTTCTGAATGTATATCCTTGTAAGTAGAGAAAAAAATCTATAGTTCACAATATTGTTATGAGACGATTTCATG
The DNA here is from genome assembly GCA_026225945.1 of Cricetomys ansorgei. NCBI lineage: Eukaryota > Metazoa > Chordata > Mammalia > Rodentia > Nesomyidae > Cricetomys > Cricetomys ansorgei. Next base: position 3,325,121 of record JAMJFZ010001562.1, on the reverse strand, counting down.
TTAAAGTTTCTTACCATTATCAAATAAAGCTTACAAGGCAAAAAGTGAATAAATTAAAAAATGAATAGTAAAAAGTTGATTGGCTTGTTTACAAATACATCACTAAACTTCAGCTTATGCTACTAGTTACTTTGGCTTGTGGCATTAAATTTAATTTGGATTAATCAATCAATCGAGCTACAATTTTCATTTTTTTGCTTGGATTATTTTAAATTTTGTTTTTTGTCTGGGTTGTCAACTCATTTGATTATAAATTCAAAACAGAAAGCTTTTTGTTTTTGTCCCTTGTAGAGTGTAGACATGAACAATGGCTGTCAGTGTAGGAGAATTTCTTGGGTAATTCATGGACAGAATTTCATGGACAAACCTGAGTTGTTTTATGTGCTGAATGTCCTGGTTACTGATATCCTTTGGGATGGACCAGTTCTTTCTCACAACATTTGTGCTTTGTTCTGTTTACTTTCCTTGACTTGTCTTTCTCGTGATTCCCTCCCATCATTGCCTATTCACTATAAGGAAATTCCTTTCCTCTTCATTGCACTCAGTGAATGGTTCCTCTACTTTCTTGAAGTTTTTGTTCATGTGAATTGTTACAAACAGGCATGCCAGTGTGTCAGGTGAGGGTGGGAGAGGAGGCAGGCTGGCGCAAGGAGAGGGAATTCTACGCTCTTGATAATAAATCTTCAGGTTCATTCCATTGTGTACTCTATTTTCTTGACATAATAAAATGAACATGCTCAGCAGAGGTTTTTGTATGTTTTGTTTGTATACTCACTGGGTTTCCAGGATACACACCTTGTCCGTCTGTCTGTCTTACCTGTTTTTATCATTTATCTGTCATATACATTCTTCTCTATAGTAGGATTTATGCGCATTATAAGTCCAACAATGAAGAACTTTAAGGTGATGAAGCAAACATTGTCCTGCTAACAGCGATAGCTTCATTGACTAGTATGCTAAGGCAGCATCTGATTAAGTTCATCATCTATTTTCAGTACATGACGCTATATCAAAGTGTTGTTTGGGGAGGTTGGTCTTTTGTGTATATTATTATAGTCATTATTTCACGATATAACGGTGCACTGTGAACTGCATTTGAGGAGTTGGCTCAAGAGGGCTGACGCAAATGCAAGGCCAGCCTGGATTACATCGTAAATTCCAGGCTAGCTTGGGCTAGAGAGAGACCCTGTATCAACAAAACAAAGCAAACGGTTCTACTGGTGCCCTCACTTTGTCCAAATGTGGGTAAAAATTCAAGATAGTTTAAGAGAAAACTGAAGTTTCTAGAACATGAAGTTGTCAGGTCCAGTTCACATTTGGTCTGTGAGTCAAGTTAAATGAATTTAAAATTACATAGTTTAAACTAAAATGACTCAGAGTGTGTGAATGGCTTACACACTGCTGGGGCACCTCTGCTATCACACCTTGTTAGACGTCTCACAATGTCGTCCCGACTGGCCTGGGACTCAGTGTAGATCAGACTGCTCCCTTACTTTCAAATCTGTCTCAGCTGCTTATGTTGCTCGGCTTATGGGCATTGTGCTGGTCATTTTTTTTGGGGGGGGTGTTAATTTGACACAGTTAGGATCATCTTGGAGGAGGGAACATCAGGTGAGAAAATGCCTCCATCAGATTGGCCTGACAGCATGTCTTTAAGGCATTTTCTTGATTGTTGACCAATATGGGAGGTCCCAGCATACAGTGGGCAGTGCCACCCCTTGGCTGTGGTCTTGCGTTATATAAAAAAGCAGGCTGAACAAGCCGTGAAACAGTGTGCCTCCATGCCACTGCTTCAGTTCCTGCCTCCATGTTCTCTGCCCTGACCTCCTTTCATCATGGACTGTGAATGGGACATGTAAGAAGAAATAAACCCTTGCCTCACCAAGTTGCTTTTGGTGATGATGTCCAATCACACCAATGGAAAGCAGTCCAAGACAAGTATATGCCACCATGCCTCAAAGCCACTGATATCTTTTAAGCATTCACCAGAATTGTCCTTGATTCATGATGCTTTCCAGTCACATTTAAGCAATTCCTCAGTCCTAGGTTATTTTAGTTTATACAATTTAAAAATTCATTTGACTGGGCTCATGAACCAGACAAAGAGTTGGGGTTGTAAATCTCTCTGTTTTCTGGATCCCCAACTTTCTCTCAAAATATGCCCAACCTACATCCCCCAACACACACACACACACTCATTTATAGTCAAGGTGAGAATGCTAGTAGAATCTACATCTAATTGGTTTTTTGGGGACAGAGTCTCATTGTGGTATGGAACTCATTATATAATTCAGGCTGGCTTTAAACTCACAGAAATCCTCCTGACTCAGTCTCTCAAGTACTGGGAGTCACAGGCATGAGCCAACATACTCTTCTAGAATCTGCATATTGAACACAGAAAATATCCCAGTTTACTTCTTCATATATTTAGATGAATAAAAATGTGAGCCCTAGTATTTCCCACAATTTTTGGGGACCATTGCTATGTAGTCTTTTGTGGAAGCAGGGGTGTCCCTGAGGTGATGAATGGTGGTGGAGTCACTAGCCCACGAAATTCAGACTCCAGAGACCAGCCTCATGGTACAGATCTACTTTTTATGAAGGAAGCAGGGCTTTTATAGAGGAATCAGAGTGCTGCATAAGGGAGAGGCCCAAAAGCTTTGGTCCATGCTTACTAGACACTTCGACCAGCTACCTAAAGCTTGCTGTGGTGGGGAGGAGTGGGCAGTTTGGGAAGAATTCCGAACTTGTATGTTCAAGCTCTCAGCCTATCCATTTTGCCAATGTTGGTGAACAAGGCTTCTGTAAAGACAGGAGAAGTGGGCACTGCCCTGTTGGACTTTTCCATTTTGAAGTTCAACCAGTTTGCCAGCATCTGCCATTTTAAAAGTCCACACAATGTGTCACGGGCCGAGGTACTCGCTCTGGCACAGGTGCCGATGCCTGTCTTTCCCGCTACTGGGATTCTTTAGCCATCAACGATTGCTATAGTTTAAGAGTTGGAGAAAAATTTATTGAATTGTATTATATGTCTATTAATTTTACACTGTACAAAAGTGAATAAGACCCAAATTTTAGTCTAATGTAGAGACAGATACACGTAATGAGACAGACCAATATTGTACAGCAGATGCAAAAGGTAGTAATGAAGGGTATAAAGTAACTTGGGATTTCATACAACCAAGACATGAAAGCATGAGATGACATTCAGTGGGCTCCTAATAGCCTGATGATCCTAGAGTACAAGGGAAGAGAAGTAGAGCAGCCAGAGAAGAGGAAGCCAGGGTTGCAGACAGTAGCCATGGCCACATGTGTTAACATAGCTGGGATCTATTCTGCTGACATTGGAAAACTGTTGTAGAAGTTTATTTTTAGTTATATATAAAATAATTGTTTTATGCACTGTTGGGTGAGGAGCTCCCTAGGTCTTGGCATTCTGTATTGTCTTCAAGAGTAAGATTTATATGGGGGATGTTTGACTGCTCATGATCTGCATGTGCTATCAGTAGAACACCTGAGAAGTTCTGTATCAATAAAAACACCTGAGCTCAGATGCTCAGGGTTCCACTGAAGGGTATGATGCCTGCCATGACAGTGGTTCCCTCTGCTAAGGTCTGGAATGGTTTGCAATTATGAAGTATGCCTCCTTGTTGTCCTTGGTAAGCCACCACAGCAGCCTAACTACTACAGAAAATCAATGAAGTATTATTGGAGAAAGTCAGACATACTTTATACTCATTCCTCTAGCTACAGTGTGGAAGAAGAATAGATACTAGAACATAATATAGGGTCAGTATAATCAAATTAATTGGTACTAGATGGGACTATGAATAGATAATCTAGAAATAAAGTGAGGTATGCTTAAGAATTTATGATGGGAAATATAATTGTTAGGCAGAAAACTCATAAAAATTGATAAGCCCTTTAATGCACACATATAAATCAGATTTTAAAATAAATACAGAAAGAACAGCTAATTACATATTTTAAAAACAATATAAAAAGATTTTATTATAAAAATTAACATTGTACACCAAAATTAATCAGACCTAAAGTGTATACATCTCAATAAACTATATAGTTAGCATAGCCATGCTGAAGCTGTGGAGCTTCACATTGGATTTTACATTTTCACTATCAAACACATTGTTTTTGCACTTAGAAAGTAGCATAATAAAGTTTATGAAATTAAAGGAAACAAAGTCTTACAAGAAAGGTCAGGAAATAATACTTACAATCCAGAAGTGGAAAAGTTCTTTCCCTTCCCCCAACACAATGGAGACTAAACCCAGGACTGAAAGCAAGATGGATCCTGAGCCAGCTCTCCAGCCTGAAAAGTACTTTTAAGCCAGAGACTCAAAAGCTGTGAGGTAAGAGATATATCTTTGTTGTAGACATTTATTTTTAGTTATGTATAAAACAATTGTTTTATGCACTGTTAGGAAACAGTACAGACAAACAGGGATGACACACAAGGCTGTCACCTGTAATGTGTTGGTTGGACATATGGGAAGCATGCAGAGTTAGGTGTGAGCAAATGTAGGGATGTGGAGGAGTAACACAAGGGGCTGTCAGCTCAGCTGTGATCCGACTCAAACAGTCCAAGCTGTGGAACAGTGATGTGGGAGGGATGCTGTGATGGTGGGCATGAAGTGACTCAGTAAGGAGGACACACCCTCAGCTACCAATGCTTCTCTTACCCATAGCCGTGGACTGCCCTGAGAAGACTGTCATGCCAGCATTGAAGGTGAGGTTGACTCTGCAAAAGTGAATAGTTGAAGGCTGTCAGGGAATCGTACCCCCAGCAGATGGAATCTCTACTGAAGCAGTTCCGTGTTTGCCACAGAACTATTACAGACAACAAAAAGGTATTTGATCTGATAGAAAACTGGACAAAGTGTGTGTGTGTGTGTGTATGTGTGTGTGTGTCTACATATATACAGGGTATTGTATAAGACCAAATGGCCAAGAAACATTGAAACGATGCTTAGCAATCTATAAAGTGAAAACTCAAATAATGGTAGAACGTAATCTTGTAAGACTGGCAGAAATTATTGAGAGCTACAATGACCATTAATGGGGAGGGTCGCAGCTCTCTGGGAAAAGTGTCCATTAAAATAAAAAATGTGTATCCTTAGACCCAACCATTCTACTATGTGAAGTCTACCCTATGAGAATAAACACCCAGATTAAAAAAGACATGTGTGAAATGATTATTATAATGTTTCACTTTTGGAATCTGACAGAACCGCAGAGCTAAAACAGGGGAATGCTTGGTGAATACAATGTAGCTAAGCCATAGAACAAATACTAAAAGAATAAATTGGTAGCCTTTACAGATGAGATGGTGGGGTTTTGGTTAGCTCTGATGGATGAGAAAAGAGAAATATAAAAGCATATGTATAGAATTAACTCTCATCTCTTGGTTAATGGAAGTGTGACAGAACACAAACTTTGTTTATATCAGCATGGATACATACTTTGAGGGTTAATTTGACTTACCTTGTAAGGAGGTGGAGGGTTGACACGAATAGGAGAAACGAGTAAGGCAAGCAAAAGATGAGAAAATATTATGGTGAAAAACATGTTTGTAGCTTTTATGTTATGATTTTTCAGATTAAGAAGAAAGGAGCTCCAGGGGCTTGGCCTTTGGCTTGCAGGAAGGAAGTGATAAAAATAGGCCACAGAAATAAAAATACCCCAAAATTTGTGGGAAATATAAAAATCATTAATTTTTACTATTTTAGTAGGGGCCAGCTCTATTCATTTATTTATCTCATATGACTCAACCAGTACCTGGCCAGAAGAGCAATAGCATGGTGTGGAAGGCATACAGCTTTCAGTTCATACGCCTAACAGAGCCTAGATTATTCTAGAACAATGGTTCTCACCCTTCCTAATGCTGCAACCCTTTAATATAATTCCTCACGCTGTGATGACCCCCAACCATAAAATTACTTTTATTGCTACTTCATAATGGTAATTTTACTACTGTTATGAATTGTGATGTTAAGCAGGTGGTCTCAGGCCATATGAAAGAGTTGTTCAAAACCCAAAAGGGTCGTGACCCACAGGTTGAGAACTTCTGCTCTAGCGTCACTCAGCCCCCAGATCCAAGGGGCTTATGATAAATGTTGCTTCCTTGCTGATGTTATATGTACATCGTACATATAGATGCACATACATAACAGACTTCCTCTCTGTTTTATGCCACTCTCACTTAAAATTCAACCCCTTCTGGTGAGTAATTAATTGATAAAGAGAAGATGAGATCAAGGTTAAGCTTCTCTGCTCCTTTCAGCTTCCACTTAAAAGGGAGAACAGGTGAAAAGAAGGCACACAACAGAGCCTACTGTCAGGGACAGGAGGATGTATAGCCCTTTCCTGGGGGAGGATCCATGAACACCCCTTACCTACTACAGACAAAGATTGTTAATGGTGTGCTTTCCTGTGATCTCATTAATGAATATTATTAATGATGGATGCATGCAGAGGATTGAGAGAAGAGAAAATACAGTGTATGTGCTACTTTTTGTAACTAAGTATTTTTTCTCATCTACCGGGTCTAGTAGAAATAAGAGACACTCCTGACTTTCAATCACAAACCACAATATCTGTATCTTTTCAGAAATAAACAAAACCATTTTAAACAAATGTTTTAAAGATAGGAAAAACTGAGCTAGGTAAAAGGGTGCAGTTCTATTGCAGTCACATATTTTATTTTTTCCAGTGTTTGGAATTCAAAGCAGTGTGTTGATAAAAAGTGTAGCAATGTAACAAAGTTAGAAAATACATCACTTCCTTCAGAATGATAGCTTAATGATAAGTGTATTTTGTGTACTTTGGATGCATTCTTCAGGGAATTCCTCAAGTCAGGTCTCCTGCAGCTGTCAGGTTAGTTCTTGAAATCCCACTGTGGTCAGGGTAAAGCCGAAAGAAAAAGCTCTTCAACCTCATTATATGAAATAGAACATTGAACAATGTTGTCCATATCATGCTACTTCATAGGGCAAATTTAGGTTCTTCATGGCTGCTTAATATTTGAGGTGTTTCCTGGAACATACCTTTTAATCTATCTCAAACAATTGTGATGTTATCTGAACTGTTTAACCAGCACAATTTATATGAAACAGAACATGACACAAGTCCTAAGTGTGGCTCAACATCTGTTGCTGCTCTGCTGCAGGCTAAGGGTAGAGGCGGTTGTATCCATGGTGACCCATATGACTCAGGGAGAGTGGGAGATTCAGGGTTCTCAGAGGGATTAATAACAGAGCAAACTCTGGCCATCCAGCTTCATTAGACATTTGGCCTCACGGATTTTTTCCTTAAAGAAAGGACTCATTTTCATAGGGATTCATTTTACAAAGTAGACAAACATATTATGATTAACAGAAGAGCTATATGTACCTGAGAACAAAAGGGGCCTGACCAAAGAAACCATTCTTTAGGGCTGCTGAGATGGCTCATCAGGCAAAGGTGCTTGCTGCCGACCCTGACAACTTGAACTTGATGCCCAGAACCTGTATGGTGGAAGGAGCAAGTTGTCTTCTGACCTCCATACTACACACACAAATAAGTAAAATGTAAAAAGGAATTGAAAAGGAAACCATTCTTTACTAATGTTTTATCATTTAATTAAAACTTCCATTAAAATTTTATTTTTTATGCTTCTTCCTCCCGAAAGACTTGAGGTAGATTGTAACAATACGATTTATAAAACAAATGTGAGAGTAACTTATCCTGACTGAATGTAAAGGATGTTTGGACAAGAGATGATTATGTTATCTCCTAGTGGAGTCTATGATGCTAAAGGAATTAGTAAACTCCATGTCTTGGCAAAAGTTGGAGGAATCCTCCCCTACAATCTGCAGATGTTGAGGTATGTACCTGGGATGGGGAGAAGGGAAACCACTGTTTATTTGTTCCCGCACTGAAAGAACCAGACATCAGATTTATGTTTGATTTGAAAGTTTTAGCTATAATCGTGTACTTAGAAAAGATGCCAGTCGTCAAATACAAGAAGTTCTCACAGGAGCTTTATTGACAATCCAGTGGTACTTTTTTATAATGCCCTTGTGGCTTCTGCATCAATGGAAACATAGCCATGACATGAGCTTGCACTCTAGGATCTATGTCAAAGGAAGTTAATACATAGAAAATGCGTCAATATCGCCTGACATCTGCCATGAATGTACAGACCTTTGCCAGGTGGCTGGCCTAAGGCTCCTGATAGTGTTTCTTAGCCATAGAGTCAACTAGAGTCGGTATGTTGTACTAATGGGAAGAGGCCCGGGCACTCTGCAGGTAGTGTCACTTTCCCACATTCGAGAGAAGTAGCAGTTACCAGATATTGAAGAACATTTTTGAATTTACTAAACATATTTTGAATTTAGTGTTTTCAGTCCTTTAATGATTTATTAAACTGGAATATTAGATCTATTATAAACAACTTATAACGTCTCATTTTGTATGCCCTATCATGGAATGGAGTTTATATGTACTTTGAGAAAAGTTAGTTGATTTTTGTAGCTTTATTAGTGAAATTTCTTACTTAATTCCTTTTTTTCCTCCTTTCAAGACAGGGTTTCTCTGTTGTTAACTCTGGCTGTCCTAGAACTCACTCTGTAGACCAGGCTGGCCTCGGACTCATAGAGATCCGCCTGCCTCTGCCTCTTGAGTGCTGAGATTAAAGGCATGGACCATCACTGCCCAGCACTTAATTCCTAACATAAGCAACACTGTGTCTTAAAGATAGTTTCCAAAAAATTGAACACTCTTTAAGTTTTGCTTATGTTTTCTTTACTGTATATGTATTTATTCATTATAATATTTTTATTACAATTACTCTACAAATTTTGTTTTCTTGTCCTAGTAAATTACGATGATTATAGGGTGTATTGGAAAGGACCATGACTCAGTTCAGTTGCTGTAACTCAACTGAAAGTGTTGTATTCTTCCTGGATCACATTCAGTGGAAGTGATCAAGAAAACTGGCCTATCATGTTAAAGTGTTATACACAGATGAGAGAATATGTGTGTTTCCTCATATCAATCGACTGTGTTGATACAAGCAAATTACACTAATCAGCTCTAAAGCACTGTATTAAATAACTGAGATAAATCGACATGTGGAGAGAAAAGGCGATTTTGTTTCACAGTTTTGGAGATTTAAATCTTGACTTATTGACCTTGTTAGTTTGGGCCTACTGTGGAATGCACAGTAGACTGTATTGCCCAAAGACAATTCTCCCCCCTGGCTACTTTGAAGACTTTGTGAAGGGACATATTTAGTTAAGCCAGAAACTAGAATCATGTTCTTATTCTTATCCCTACAATAATAATCCCCTGACTAAATGATTTTTACCCACAGTTTTTGCCTCCTGCCCTTTTATGAACCATGTCATTAATTACTGGATTGGTAGATTGGAAGATGGGTTCTGGGATGTCCTTATTATGGAGATATTTAATTGTGTGGTGTGTTATAATGACCCCTATTTGTCTCTGTGATATATAGGGTGTAATTTCTACATGAAGTAAGACTTGGCCAATTTTAATCATTAGTGTATCATTAGCTCCCAGAACTGTGCCTAGCACAGAGTAGGTGTTCCAAAAATATTCACTGGAAAGATTTCTATAGTGTTTCAACTAGACAAAACAATCACATTGGTTAAAAAAAAAGATCCTATCACTTCCCACACAGTAGGATTTCTAATACTCAAGGATCCTAGCATTCCATTCGAGAGTAGAAATCAAAGATCAGAGTAAGCAGGGGCAAAACACGAGGAGCATTTGTAAATTGGAGTAACTAAAAATCTGAGGCTCAACTGGATGACCACTGGACGGACACCTAGCCCAGTCTAATCAACTTGAAAACGTGCAGCTGAAAGTCCAAGATCAGATAGGTCATCTAGGCAAGTCACTTCAGAACTCTGGACCTGAGAAATAGCCGGTGAGAAAACCAAGTCTTCCTATACTGCCAAGAAATCAATAGTGGGAAGAGTGATTTTGATAACTCCTTTTTATGTGCCAGGATACCCTCTGCGAATAATTCTGAACTCCACTTTACAGTAAGGAAGCTAAGAATCAAAAGTTTCAAGAAGAGGCTTGCAAGATGGTTCAGTGGATGAAGACACCACCAAACCTGATGACTTGAATTCAATTCCTGGGACCCATGTGTGGAAGAAGAAAACTGATGGCTGCAAGTTATCCTCTGACTTCCACATGTACCTGTGGTGCAAGCATGCACACAAAATAAATGAATAAAACACAATTAAAATTAAGTTTCAAGTCACTTTATGAAAAGCTTCAACCAGCTAAAAAGCAGTGGAGCCATAGTTGCGTTCCAGACGGTGATTTCAAAGCCTGTGCTTTTCCTGCTACACGGACTTCTCAAAAGATGAAAGTCCCATCCAGTTATGGCTATCCTGGAGACTGAAAAGTCATGCCTACACATCTAGCACCCACTCATGTTAGCCATAAGGACCTCTGTAGCAACACCAGCCTTATTTCTCCTATAGTTTGGATCCTGACTGTCCCTCAAACCCCACATATTAAAGGTTTGGCCTGAAGCTTTGCTTTCTTGGGAGATGGCAGAACCTCAAGAATTGGGACCTAGTGGGAGGTTTTTTTTTCTACATTGGGAGAATGCCCTTGAAGGAATTTGTGTGACCTTGGTCTCTTCTTTCTCTGATTTTTAGCCTCTGTGAGGTAAACAGGCACACAGGGCACTTTTAAATTTAAAATTGCAGGCATGGGAAGCCTTCTGAGATTATGGCAGAAGACAAACAGAACAGACTTTCTAGATATACTCCAATATTCTCAAGGCAGAGTGAATTAGACATCTTCATGAAGAGATGTTTAAAGTCCTTAGCAGTTGCTGTGCATTTGTGTTCACAGGAAGGCAAGAGGAAAGACCATGGAAAGAAGGAAGGGGAAAGGAAGGGAAGGAAAGGGCAGGGAAGGGAGGGGAGCCTAGCTGAACATTCTTGAATTGAAACATAAAACATTTTGCAAACCGTATGCTGAAGGGTCTGGCTTCTCCTTATATGAAAGTCACTGACCTTTAAATGTTAGATGAAGCAATTTAGTACCTTAAAATGAATATAAAGATACATAAGATCATAGGATAGGAAATTTTGGTAAATAATATTCATATCAGAAGATAACATGTAAGGTAAGTGCAGCTTTAGGATTTTAAAAGGTCAATGCACAAGTGGAAATTTTATTAAAATAACAAAGCAGAAACACTGACATCTATAGAAAACAAAATTAAATGTACTAACCATGGAGTACCACAATAAGAATAGCCTAAAATAGGTTATATTTTTGAGGACAAAATAAAAATATTTCCTATGTAACACATTTGTGAAGCAGCACTTGCTAATTTGGATGTAGTTCTCATCATCTCACTAGAGGGTGCTGTTGCTTCTAAAGCCAGAGGTCGCTGCTCATCTGTAGGACATTCATTTCTGGGTTGCACTTATATTTAAAGAAAAGGTAAAGTCAAGTCTTCCCAGTCTTTCCTAGGAGATGGTAAATGTCAAATATGAATCCTCCCAAGAGCTCCATCCAGTTCTAACTGGTTGTAGCCCCAGGGGAGCTAGATAAGAAAGTGAAGAGACAAGGGAGCTAGGTAGCAGATCCAATTTCCGTGTCTGCACTAACCAGTAGACAGGGCTCCCTGGGCCCTCATTTCATCTGTTAAAAGAGCTGCCCTGGATGATCCCATGACCCCAGTGCATCCTTAAAATGCTAGGGTTCTAATAAAATTCTGGGTCTGAAGGGCTGAAGAATTTCTTGCTGCCCTTGCCCATGTTAAGGAAGAAGCAAAATCTTAAATTATGAAATTATTAGTAATTAGTAAACATCTAATACTCTTAGGTTTAATACAGACCTCGATGCTCCGAATCTTTTAAATGAAAATGCCGTCCTGTCCTCCATTTCTCAAGGGACCTTAAAGCCATTGTCTGCCTTTGCTCATAGTGTAGTTAATTCCATCGACTCCCTGCTCCACGCAAAGATCTCTTGGTTGCTAGCTTGGCAGAATGGATTTATTTAGAATTATCTGAAGAAAGGAGGCAGAACCCTTGTCAGATAAGAAAGTTTTAGGGTAGAGACTAAACCTGCCGATCACCTTGTAGTTATGTGGCTTCCACCCTACCTATGTTTCGTTAGACGTCGCCCCCAGGGCTTTATTTGGTCTGTTTCCTCTTATTCTTATTCCCCTTCTACCCAACTCCTTGTTCTGTTTACTCAGATTGCAGAGTGAATGTAGAATCCACTCATAGAATTTGAGACAAACTGTGGAATTCCAGGGTCCTAGTGAACCCTTAGTTTATCTCTGCGTGGACTTGACTTCTAAGGATTGGCAGGAGAGCCTGTTGATTAACCCCGGGCAGTGCCAAGCATCCCGCCACACCAAACGCTCGGACATTCTCACTCAACACCACATTTGCTGTTCTGCGGAGCCTTTCTCCCCAACCTCGCACCTCTGGCCCCCCTGCCCCCTTTCTGGTGTATCCCCAGGCTGCTCCCGCGTTTCTAAACTTCCTAAAACGGACGCCGAGTGCCCGCGGCTGCGCCCCGGGCGCGCGCCCCCTCGCCTGGTACCGGGCTCCAGAACACATTCCATTCTTCGCGCTCGGGCACACCCCTCCGCGGTGAGGATTGGTCAGGCCGAGCCCCCCCCGGCGCGGCGCGGCTCCTGAGAGGCCTAGGCTTCTGCCAATCCCCGCGGGCTGTCAAAACAAGCCTTCCCTCCCTGTCACCAGGGAGCCGAGCCGAGGCCGCCGCCGCACTTCCTGGGGCCGCCGCGGCGCGGTCGGTGGGCAGGTGACGGGCGGCCCGTCCGCAGAAGCCGCCCCGGCCGCGCGCGCCCGGCCCCGCCGGCTCCCGGCCCGCCGCCCGCCGCCTTTTGTCTGCGCAGAGCGGGCGTCCGCGTCGCGTCTTCGGTGCCTCCCGCCGCTCCTCGCCCGCTTCTCCCTCCCGCTCGCATCGTCTCCCCGCCCCCGCCGCCGGCCCGCGCCGGCCCACTGACCTCCCGGACCGTAGCCCGAGGACGCCTCTGCCGAACGATGTCTCTCCTCCGCAAAGTTGCGGCCGCCGCTGCAGCCGCCGTCGGACGCGGAGACCAAGTCTAGCGAGGCTGCCCAGAGGTGCCCGAGCGCACCGGTGCACGGGGCTGGACGCCGCCGCGGGTAGTGCTGCTGTCTCGTCCGGAGCCCGAAACGTGCTTGGCCATGGCCGAGGGCGCGGCAGGCAGGGAGGGTCCCGCGCCTCTGGACGCTGCCGGGGGCGAAGAGGACCCCCGCGCCGGCGCGGATGCTGCCTCCGGGGACTGCCGGATACGGGAGCGTCGCAGTGGGGTCGCACTGCCCGGCGCCGCAGCGACCCCCGGGGACGGCGAGGCTGGCCTCCTGGAGGCTGCGCGGGCGACCCCCAGGCGCAGCAGCATCATCAAGGTAAGCGGAGCCGCGGCGGCCCGGAGCGCGGGTGTGGGTGTCGGGGAGGCAGGGACTCTCGCAGGACGTTCGTTGCCCCGGGCATCGCAGGCTGGGCATTGTTTTCTCCCAATCATGGCCAAACCTTCTTGCCTAGTCCGGAGGTTTCCAGACTCAGCTATCGGCCTTGAGAAGCAGAAGTGACTTCCCCTCTGACAGCGGAGGAAAAGTTCCTCTCCGTGCTTCTGCGGTTTGATGGATGCTTTCCCTCATTTTCCCTGCGAGCCTTTCTAACCGGTGGATGGGAGGAGGGAGGGCGGACTTGAGATGAATGCAGACCTGGGGGGCTGGCAGTGCGTTCTACGGCGGAGGGCTAGCTCCCCTCGCCCCAACTGCAAAGCAAAGCACAGCTTACTTTCAAGTGTGTGTGTGGGAAATCTCCCCCAGATACAAATGGTCCCGAAATCCTGAAACGCCTGAACTTTGCAGGTAAGCAGGCGGGAGTTTGCAGTGGATGCTGCAGCATAGAAAGAATGAAGAGCTCAGAGTTTTCGCGCTGCAGAAAGCACACATCCTGGAAAACATTCCCAGACTCCCCTAGCATCCCTAGAAGTTTTGCCTTTATCCATCTGCCAAGGAATTGTAAACCTATGTTCGCCCCTATTTATTATTTCTATCTTCCATTTTGAACTTGTTTCCCCTGTTTCAAAGTTCATCTTTGGGTGCATGACTCTAGAGTAATTTTTTTTTTCTTAAGGTGAGAGACCTGGCGTTGGCTCTGGAATAAGGCCTCTTAGCATGGATCCATGTGAATACTATGTACATGTGAGATCAAAGTTGATCTTGGTCAGTGTGAATACACACACACACACACACACACACACACACACACACACACACACGCAGACCAAGACTACACACCACACACAACACACCACAGACCAAGGACTTGGAGCCACATACTATTCCACCTACTGATTTACTGAGTAGGCTTGCACATTCAGAAAGCTTGCTTAGGTTTAAACTGAGCAACTGCTGTGTAATACGTGTCTTCTTTCCCAAGCTGCCAGAACCAGATTTGTGCCCACGTCTGCCTAGCTCCAATCACTATCTATGCTTTTAATATGGACACATGGAAATTAAAAAACTATAGGGAGATTTCTATGTTAAAAGTGGATGGTAATTTCGAATAACCTTTAGTTGTTTATTTTGTGGCCTTTTCATAATGTGCAAAGAGAATTATATTGATAAATGGCCCTCTTTTACTACAATAAGTTAGAGATTATATTGCCTTAAAAACTTAATAGTATCACAATTAGGAAACAGATACATTTGGATTGCAAGATATTGATTCTACGTGTGGACCTGTGTGTATGAAAATAGGCACTGTAATGTAGTATAAATTTATGACGATAAAAGCAGTGGTTCTTTATAATAGTGTGAAAAATACAAGTCATGAGGTATAAGGACTATGCAAATTCTTGCAGCAAGTTAACCACTCTGAAATTGTTCTGTGCTGGCAGGTTATGCTACTACAGGTTGGAAATCCCAGGGATGTGGTCATGCAAGCTTGGCGCTCAAAACTCAAGAGGTTGATACAGGAAGATCTTCATTTCAAATGTAGCCTCTTGTACACAGCCATACCAGGTCTCAAAATAAGCAAGCCCCACCCCAGGTCATATAGATGGCATATGGTTTATATACTCCTAAGGGTCATCACCGAGTAATAGTGTCTCTTTTACACTGAAGTTTTTTTTGTGACAAAAGGAAGACATCAGAATATTATATTTTCTCTGTTCAATGGTAGATTAAACAAACATTTAACAAATGGTGTTCAAAATTAAGGATACTGCAAAATTAGAAAACTATTTTAAAGTAGATTTATTTGAAAAATATGTGTATGATTTAAAACAATTAAATTTTGCAAAGGAGTGTGAAAGTAGGACTTTCTGCTACTCCACGTTCCCTCTTATGTAGCCTGCTCTACGGCTATTAGCGTTTTCTTATGCATCCCCCAAAGTAGTTCATGCACTTGGAGGCATATATGTCTGTGACTACACTTCTGTGACTAAATGCAGAGGTTCTCCATATGTACAGTGAAATTCGGCTAGAGTTCTATTGGCTTCATACCATCAAATTTGCATCAATCATTTTTGGTGCCTAGAGGATTGACTAAGGTCATTATGATGAGCAAATTAAACTTCAAAGACGGTCTGGTAACTGGTGGGCGGTGGTTGCTTTGTTCCCGGAGGCTTTTCTTTGCTTCTTCTCAGGAATTAGAGGCAAGTTGACATTAGTCTACTCTTTTTTTTAGATCGAGAACATTTTTATTTACACCTTGAATTTTCTGTCTCATGGCTTGGTCAAAGATGAGAATTTCCAAAATGGTCGAGATCATGTGTGTTAGTTACTCTTTTATCACTATAATTAAATGTGTCGAAGGAGAAAAGATTTATTTTGGCTCATGGTTTCAGGGATTTCAGTCCACAATCACTAGCTATGCTTCTTGGCCTGTAGTGAGGCAGCACCCCGTGACGGAAGGGCATAGAGGAAGGGTGTCATTCAGTTAACGGTGGCCAGGAATTGGAGAGAAGGAGGGACTGAGGACAAGATGTACATTTCAAGGGTGTGTCCCCAGTGAACTACTCCTGCAACTGGGCCTCAGTTCCTGTTTCTCACTGTATCCCAATAATCTCATCAAATTATGATCCCACGATGGATCTACTGATTAGGTCTCAGCCCTTGTGATCTAATTTTCTTCCCAAAGTGCTATCTCTGAACATTGCACTGAGGACCAAACTTTCAACACTCTGGATTTTTTGGGGAAAGATTTTTCTGTTTAAACCAAAATACTATGTAAGAAATGCATAACACATGTTCTATATGGAGGGACAATACAGGTATTGTCAAAAATTATTTTTATTTGGTATTGAAACATGCCTGTAACAGAAAATTTCTTTTTTATATTAAAATCTATTAGATGCCATTCCAAATACTTATGGCACAGCAATGGCTAACATTGCTTACCAAACCTGTGAGCTACAGAAAGGTTGTGATTGGTTAAATATTAAATTCTTTTCAGGTTGATTTATATTATTGGTTTTAATTATTTTAAGGCTAATTCTTTAATAGCATGACTATTAGATCAGAATAATGCATTCCCCTATTCTGCCAGAAAGCAGACTTCCCTGTATGTTAATTAAATGAGTATTTCAGTTAATTTGCCCTTCCTCATTTGAAAACACGCGTAGGGCCGAGACAACCGTTTCCTTCTGAGCTGATGGAGACGACCGTCTGTGCCTGGCTCCACCAGGCCTTCCTAGTCATTGTGCTTCTTACCGCCTCTCTCTACTCGACTCTGCTCACTCTCAGGCTCAGGTTTTTAGGAAAATACTGTAAGAATTTACCTAGAGTCTCCGTTTACTTTTTTCCTGTGTGATTATTCTCAACAGAACTGCCATTGATTAATGCTTCATTTCTTGCTAAGTTGATATATTATACCATCATATTTATTGAGTCCATCTTAATTTCTTCTTGATGCACAATCTAAGATGAAAAGTCAGGAAAATACTAACAGGTAATGTCTAATATTAGTGTACCATTTGGTGTTTGATATACTTATAGCAAAGAAATCAGGTTGCTTGTCTAGTACTTGATGTCAATATTTTAACACTTAAAATATCTATCATTTTAAATTGTAGCCAATAGCACCATACCTATAATATTGTAGAAATAAGAAACAGTGTACCTTATTCTTTATATTAGTGAGAACTGAGATACATAAATATTTTTAAAACAGTTCATTTTGCTTCCAGTGTATGTAGCATATTGATGAATTCTATCTTCTTTTGATTCTGAATATATATATATATATATATATATATATATATATATATATATATCCATCCCAAGTAAGGAAGAGTAGAGGCTGTCACATCAATTTCACTGCATGGTATGTGGGATGAAGATAGGTGTTAGGAATGAGGATCTGAGACATACAACAAGCATCTAAAGCATCCAAAAGAACGATTGACATTGTTGTTATCCATACCTCATTAAGGTGTTATCATGCCCAGTCTTGTTCTATCTGGGGTTTTGTGAGCTGCAACATCAAAGATACACCTTGGGTACCAGCTGACTCTTGACAATGATATGACTCACCAGAGAGGCAAAGGGAATGGAATTTATGCTGAGTGTTGCCCACTGTGGGATAAATACTAAACTAGCTTTCATACAGTTTATATTCTCACCGTGAGTCCTCTGGAAGTGTAAGGGAGGTACAGAGAGTAAGAGTAGAGTCAGGATTCAAAGCTATGTCTTCTTAACATCTCAGATGCAGTAAGTTCACAATTCAACACTTCCTAGGTTAGAAACAGGTGGAACACACGAAGAATCCGACTCTTGGTCTTATGGGTGAGTTGTCCCTTTTCTGTGTTCCGTCTCCAAATACAAATATTTGGAGCTCCATGGCTCCAAAGGGAATCATAGCTCTTCCTGCCTTTGGCCAGTTTGTTAGGCCCATGCTGTGTGTGAAAGGGTAGTTTGGCAGGTGTCATACTGGCTAGTGGAGCTCACGTATCAGTTCATAGAACACACTCCTCTTCATGGTGTTAGTTTGAAAGTTCATACTTGTTTTACACTAGGCACACATCTCTCCCATGTTCCTAAAGACAATGGGGTTTTGAGTAGAACTGTATTTTCTTTAGATTGATACATAGAGGGCTTGGATGCCTGGCATGCTGAATATACATCATTCCAGGGGCCTGAGATGAAAAGGATTAGAGGGTTTCAGTTGCAACTCTGAATGTGTTTTTACAGTTATAACATGGGATTGAATACGATTGAAAAATTATTTATAATTTTTAGGCATGTCCGAATTATATATGCTTTTGTAGATTTGCCTAGAAATTAATCAGCATGTAGACTTTTGTTCCTGTACCAATATGCATCAAAACCTTTAAATAAACCAGTGGTGAGTTTTTGAAGAAACAGACCCTGACAGTTCACTGGAGCTGGCCTGCCTTTGCTACGAGGACAGCTGTTAGCATGTCATAGCATTTGGGGTTTCAGATGGGATTTTTGCCCTCAAGTGTGAGCCGGCTGTATATTTAGCACTGAACCTCTTTGGTGGCTTTGTCTTATTACCCCAGCAACTTCAGTCAGAATGCTTACTTTCTCTGAAATTGTCATAGAAGTATGATCACATTTCACCTTAGTAGTAGTTTTGTATTTCAGTGCTTTTCTGGTGTGGCTTTTTATAGCCCCTCTTGAGAGAATGAAGAATAAATCCCTTGGAAAATGCTTTGTTACATTTTGATGAAAGCTTTTAGAAGTGCCTACTAACCAATGTTTGTTACTAGGCTTAGAATTTATAGATTTGCTTTTCTTTTTGGAGACTACATTAAGGTTCAAAGAGTATATAATCCAATTACATAGCCATTGAGGGGTTAACACACATCATGTTTACCTCTGAATAGTTGCCCCAACTATTCGTTTTACAATGAAGAAAATAGGCAATTAAATTTTGTAGAGTAAAATGTCAATTGAACATTTATTGCCAAATAACACCTCAGGCACAGCAGGATGTTTTGAAAAGACAGGGGACAACAGACATAGCCTGGTGCTAATGAACAAACAACCCATTAAGTGCTTCTGGGTAATACTAGAGCAAGTGATCAGGCAGTCAGGAGACAGGGAGCACAGTGAACTCAACTACCTTCCCTGAATCTCTGTTCAGCTTCAGTGATAGTGAATATCAAAACAATTCCATATTCAAACCTAAGGGCCATAGCCATAGCACTGTATATTTAAAAACTATCCATCTTTAAATGACTCCAAGAAACTCAGAACACGGTGGCTTCTTGAGCTTCCCTTTGTGATGTCACCACTGAACGAACCACTGCTTATAAGATGAGGAGAGAGTCGCCGAATTGGACTTTCAGGACTTAGGTTTATAAACCTAAGGTAATACATCAATAAATATTTTAATAGTGAAATCTGTCAGCTTTGCAAAATCCAGTTTTTTGACAAGAGTTTTAATCATGTAATACGAAGGCTGCTTTGAAGTTCCATTGGACTTACTCACCTCCGTTTCCCAGTTCATCTTTGTGTCCCTATTCTCACAATGGAATAAAACAGATCTTATTGTATAATAACAGTAATAGTAACCGAGGGCCAACTTCTATATAACATTTTACCTTGTTTAAGTATTGGCCTGGGTATTGTGTTTTAGCAAACACTGATGGCAACAAGATTGTAGTATGACAAAATGTTGAAATTGTGTTGTGGATTTAAAATTGGGTTTATTTGCAGTTATATTTGTAATGTCTTATGTGGGCATGTTTGAGAGTGGTATTACCTGCTTTATTTTGAATGGTATCATTTTAGCTTACCTTATTTATGATCAGTCTAGCACTACTTTGAGAAAAGCAGGATCACATATGTGTGTAGAAAAGAGCCTTTATTTATATCATAGTTATCTCTCTAGAAAGGATAATTTTGAAAACAATCTAACCCATCTCAAACATTAAAACTAAACTGTTCAGTAAGCGCATTTAGCTTCTCAGTGTTTTTTGACTTTGCATGTATAAATTGTGAAAGTGTGTAGCGATTTCTTCTCTTTTTGTTGCAGCATCAGGGTTGGAGTTCAGGGTCTCAAGCCAATGAGCTACGTCACAGCCCTAGGCTGTAGCAAGGAGATTGTGTTTGTCCTTAAGTGTACATCTTTGTATTAAAAGTTCAAAATACCTTTGAAAGATAACATCTATTTTGTTCATTCTTTTTTGTTGACCTTTCTCAAGAGCCTTTTAAAATATGCTAATTCTGGATGAAGCACTGACTCAGCTCAGAAAGCATGTACAAGTAGCAAGCTTGTATTGTTTGTTTGGTGTAAGATCCTGGTTATAAGTGATGAGATTCTGATGCTACTGAGAGTTTGGGGAACCAGAGAAATGCAAATTCAAAGCACTTCTTGATGTGATATCATGGGAGATAAATGCATAAAAAATATGAAAAGAGACAAAAGAACACTCAATGATTAGCTGGGACCAACATTATAATGTGGAACTGGACCCAGCCTTGCTGTAGGCAATTTTTCCTAAGCATCAGTGTCTTCAAACCAAAGCAGGTGAAGAGCTTGTGCGTTTAAAGCCCACACTCTCTCAGTGACCAGTGTGATGCTCAGATGCACACTGGCCAGGTCAGAGGGAGCCATGGTCTTCCGTGGCTCAGAATGGGTCAGGTCAAATGCTTCTGCCAGGGACATTTTGTATCAGAAGAGTGACCTGCCCTCCCTTTCAGTCCATCTTGAGTGTTAGGTTGAGCAGAGAGAGACCACATGTGCACTACATGTCTCCCTTGGGATGTCACCCCATAAAATACAGTCCAGTCAGCACCCCTAAACTTATAGTTTCTTATTTATTGATCATGAGTGAATTTTGGAAAAGGCAATAGGGGCTCTGCTGTAAGGGAATAGAACCTTTTGCTCCCCCTAGAGGTTTTTGTACAAGATGCAAAGTCATTTTTTTAGCTTTAGGTGAAGCCCAGTTTTGAGATATTTTGGAGTTATTGATCTGTTCCATAACTAAATAGTGCATATTTAGAAATGCTATCGATAATTAAATGGTTTTCTTTTTCTTTTTAATATAATTGGCAAAACAGAATAATAATCTTGAATAAGTTATTCATCTGAGAAAATTTCTCAATAATAATAATAATAATAATAATAATAATTAGAATACTTACATAATTTATTCTTTGAGTCTGACATTGTTTTGAGCACTTAATGTGTATCAAGTACTGTAGTTCTCACAATAAGCATATGGAATTGTTAGTATTATCACTTCAGTGTTTACAGATGAGGTGTTAAGTGACTTTTCACATAGCTAGCAAATGCAGAGCCAGGCAAAGAACTCAAATTTCTACAGAGATTCACCTGCCTCTGCTCCACCTCCCAAGTGCTGGAACTAGTGGTATGTGCCATCATTCCTGACTGTATCAACTTTTTCTGCTATATGTCTCTTTAAATAATATTGATTAAACCTTAGTTGACATGCACGAAATATAAGGTTTCAAAAAAACAAAAACAAAAACAAAAACCCTGTTACTTTGCACACTCAGTTCAGCTGACAAATCAAGAAGAAAACATTCTATAAATAGTTTTGGGGAATTATCTTCAGGATTATTTAATCCTCATTTCTCTCCCTCAATTTTATAACCTTTCCCACAAAATATTGATGATTTTACGATAACATTGTATTCCATTTTTCCTTGAGAAGACTGGGCCTCCTGGTAGTATAGCTTTTCTTCTTGACAAAAGTGAGCATTAAGTAGCAGTTTATGATACATATTTAGAATAAATTATACACGCTAAAGATAGACCATTAATCATTGCAAACTGATATGATAATATATAGTTTGATAGTTTTGTCTTCCATCAATAAGTCAGTAAGGAGTGTTTGAGTTCCTAATCAATGGAAGTTGCCATCTTCTTGATAAGTGGATATGATGTTGTATAATTGGGATTTCCCCCTGTTATCCCTGAGGAAGGTATGGTTCCTCTCACACAGGAGGAACTCAGCGAGTATTTGATGAACTTTTAAAATTGCAACTCTGTCTGATGGCTTAATGCTTTTGTTTTGGTAAAGAAATCCTGAAGCCACTGGGTAAGGAAAGCCGAACATAAGGTTATAACTGTCTTTGCGACTACTTCATTGGGTAAAAGGTGATCTGCTCTGCTCTGCGGAGGTTCTGTGCTGTGACCGAGCAGGACTCACGGGCTTGTTCCCATCATTTGCAGATGGTGCGGTTGTCGAGAGTCTAATCAGTTCTGTTCAGATGGCTGTGTGCCAGCTGTGGCTATCTATCTGCAGCTACGTTGGAGCGCTGAAAAGATGCAGAAGCGTTCTCCCTCACTGCAGCATTCGTACAGCGACATATTTGGTCATATTCTCTTAAAGTGGAGTATTATTATTATTATTATTTGCTAAAAAGGCTGCTACCAAACATCTGAAATCTACAAAAAATACTTTAAAACTAATACTCTCTGACGTGCTGTTAGTATGAAGTCAAGCCTGTCCTGCAGTAAATGCAGTTGTGTTTTCTGGAGACACTGGGAATCAGCAGCAGGCAGCCGTTTTCGTTTTCTTTGAGACAGGGTCTTACTGTGTAGCCCTGGCTGTTCTTGAACTCACAGAGACCTGCTCATATGTGCCTCTTGAGTGCTGGAATTAAAGGCGAATGCCACCGCACCCTGCCCAACAGGTGACCTTTTAATTCACAATTTTCCATCTTATAGCCAGGATGACGATCGGCATCCAAAGGCAGTTCATTAGAAAAATAACCAGATGGGCAGTGGAAAGTCACACAGCAGTTAAGCTTTACCAGAAATTGAGGTTAGGAAGCTGTGCTAGAGAAGGGTGGGTCAAATGGGACTGAACAAAAGCACAATAAGTGTTCCTTTACTGGGTTCATTGTGCAGAAATTGGAAATTTGGGGACTCATTTGTTATGGATTTTGATTCTTTGTAGTGCATTTTAACTTCTCATTTTAATACATTTATTTATCTTCAAAATGTCTTAAAATTTTTATTTTTTTTGTTATTGATATTTTGGGGTGTGTGTGTGTGTGTGTGTGCTGTGCGCGCGCACGCGCGCGCGCGCGCACGTGCGCACGCGTGAGCACCTGTACGCTATAATACATGTATGGAGACCAGAGGACAACTTATCTCTTTCTACTGTGGGTTCTGGGAATTGAACTCAGATCCTCAGTCTTGAGTGGCAAACCCTTCTACCTACTGAGTCATGGATTCACTTCTTAATATATTTAATAACTGCTAGACACAAAACTATTTGAGTTTAAAGAACTCTGGAATGGGTAGAGGGAGAGTTGGTCTGAGTGTTGGTGGGGACACTTGGTGTTAGTAATAAGCTTAGTCTGCGTTTCTATTTTCTAGCCTGAGCCCTAGGAAATGCCGAACTGAGTCACCGTGCTTGCACCCTCAGCATGGCAGTTTAATCAGTACAGAGGATTGGGTTTTGGCAAGCAGGTCATGGTACAGATTGGTGGAATAGGATAGAAGTATTTGCTGGAACTAGTCATTGCAGTTCAGCCCTCTTCACTACCCCCCACCCCCTTCATTGAGACACAGCCTTCACTATTGCACCTGCTGTTACTCTTTTCCTTCAGGCTAATGAAAAGAACTAGGAGAGAGAAGGACTTGGAAGGAAAAATATGATTCCCAAAGAGAGCTTATTTCTTAGTCTTACCTCCTAAGGGGAAATGGCTCATTGTTAATTTTGAGGTAGGAGAGAAAGGACTCATAGATAATTTTGTTTTGTTTTGTTTTACCCAAGTAAGTACTCACATTAAAAATCAAAGATTGTATCCTGTCTGTAACTCATTGCTGGGAACACGGTCGGCAAATAGATATCTGGACTCAGTGGCCAGCCAACCTAAGCAAATTGATGAGCTCTCATTTCAGTGAGAGAGTCTCTCTCAAAATATAAGGTAAAGAGTGACAAAGATGCCTGAACTCAGCCTCTGACCTCCACATGCACATGCACACATGTGAGCATGCACTCACATGTACGTACCCACAAAGCATGTAGATAAGCCAACACAAACATACATAACACACCTTTTTGAAACCAATCTTACCATGGAATAAGCTACCTCAACTTCCCGAGTGCCTGGATTAAAAGATAGTTTTTGAGTGTAAGTGGGGTATGATGGTTGTGGCTTTCCAACATTTTACCTCTCCACCAAGTTTCCCTATAAGCCAAGACTGATGCGTATTTCTTCTCTGAGTTTCTAGACTATCAGAGTTCTCGATGCTGTTCTGTATGTAGAGAAAGTGGACACTAGGATGTATCCAGGCCTCTCGTTGCCTCATCCAAAATGCCATTAGGCTGCTTGGGTAAAAAAAGTCTAGTAAGAACAAGGTAAGGTAGGTTGAATGAACTGTTCTCCATGGTCTCCATTGTTTCAACAGTTGGTCACAATAGTTGGTGGTACTACTTTGGGTAGGTTTAGCAAGTGTGGCTCTGCTGGAGGAAGCATGTCATTGGGGTGAGCTTTGAGCTTTCGGAAGCCACGTCACATTCTCAGTGCATCCTCTGCTTCCTGTTTACCGTTTAAGATATGAGTTCTTGGCTTGCTGCTCCAGTTACCATGCCTGCCTGCTACCATGCTTTCCTGCCATGGTGGTGATCTCTCTGCAACTGTAAGCCCAAATAAACCCTCCTTTCTATAAGTCACCTTGGTTATGATGTTTTATCACAGCAAGAGAACCCTAACTAGGACACAGATAGGGGCTGATGAGGAGTGATAGAAAAGAACAAGATCCATCTCTAACACCAGGATGGTTAATGTGCAGAGAAGAAGCTTGTGGAGAGCGGACAGCCCTACAGAGAACATTAGATGTCTGCCTTACAGAGAGAACCTACCACTAGTTCAGGGTTAATGTAAGGGACAGAGGAACCAACCCAGAGGAGCCTGAGGCATCCCTATCAGAGTTCCATCCTCAGAGAAGCCTTGAGCTTTTCTTATTCTGCCTTCAGCACAATTCTAGAAGGGAAGTACAGGAGGAAGAAGAAAGGAGAAATGGGAAGAATAGGCTCATTCTCTGCACCCTCCACTACAGCCAACCTCCACAAGAGGACCTGGAAATAGGCAGCAAGTTGAAGCTTTAAAATGATTTGGACTGAGTTTTAAGGACATGAAAGAGGTCCATGATGACAGAAGAGACAGAAACATGGATTCTGATGGATGTATTGGTGATAACTGGAATACATGGGCTAAAGAGGATCTGACACGGGAAGCTAGGGTACAGTAACACACATGTGTACCCCAACTGCTTGAGACCTCTCAATTAACCAATTGCACTATTATACAATTGGAGATCTGAGTTGGAACTTAGAGATCACTCTGAAATTTGAGCCCCTCTTTTTTATTAAATGTGGATGTCTGCCATCCCCATCTTGCAAGAAGATGTTGATTTAGATTATTTATGACAAACAATCAAATTATAATTATATGTGATACAGTGGACAGACAGTGGAGGTTTCTTTCAAATGTTTCATATAATAGAGAAATGATGAACACTAACCCTGTCATGCTCTTATTTCGTCTCAGTTCTCACAACAGTCTGGCAAGACATAACTGTCATCATTTCCACCTCACACATGAGGAAGTCGAGGTTCTGAGAGGTCATGAGTTCCAGGTCTAACAGCTATTAAATAATAGTGGTGAGAAACTATGGGAAGATGGATTTTTTAATTAAAAAAACTATCTTGCAATATTTTTAACCTTGATATTCTAAAAAAACAAACAGCAACCAAACAAACAAAAAATCCATACAAACAACAACACACTCACGCAAACCAAAGGTTTTATTACATGGCTGGAATGAAGCCAGGAGGGGAAATGTTCAAAATAGTTCAACTTGCATTGTTTTTACATTACCCACCACCACTACTTAGCCTGGTGTCTGTGTGCTATTTAAGTTGCAAGTTGCAGGGATGTAGGAATCACCAGTGGGACTGAGGGCTCATTTTGGCTAACACTCAACTGAGGATTGGGGGAAACTCATATGTTAGAAATGCAAAGTATTGTCTTTGTATTGAAGCCATCACAATTCTGCAACGTCAGTGAATCACAACTGTATACATCCATTTTCTCACATTTCTAGCGCCATGATTCAGTTCCTAAGTGTATTGGTAATATAATGGGTTTCAGCCTATATGGCAGTGCAAGACCCTAAAACAAGAATAAAACTCAGTTCTCTCAGTGCTACTGAAGTAGAAGTGCGATTTGCATGTAAGCTCGCATCACTGAGAGTTAAGTTTTCATTTGTGTGAAGATTGTTAGATGTTCAAAGAGGAAAAAAAAGAAACACTTTATCCACTGACATTGGAGAATGTCAGCTGCAAATGTTGAGGGCTTAGTGGTATCAACTAAGATAAAAAGTTGGAATCGTAATTTAAAAATCTCTGGATTCAGATATGTATTTAGTTATATAAAATGAAGACTTTGTATTGTTTTTTTCTTCTGTTCTGAACTTTGGGAAGAATCTGGAGAAAACCAAACTGTGATTTAAGTTCTTTACTGGCAATTGGCCCTAATGTGGCTTGTGGTGGTTTGAATGAAAAAGGTCCCCAGAGGCTCACAGGGAGTAGCACTATTAGAAGATGTGTCTTTGTTGGAGTAGGTGTGGCCTTATTTGAGGAAGTGTGTCACTGTGGGCAGGCGTTGAGGCTTCAGAAGGTAAGCCAGGCTCGCTGTCACACACTTTTTCTGCTGCCTGCTGATCCAGATGTTGAACTCTCACTCACCTCTCCATCACCATGCCTACCTGCATGCTGCCATACTTCCTGCTATGATAATAATGGACTGAATCTCTGAACTCTAAACCAGCCCCAATGAAATGTTTTCCTTTATAAGAGTTGCAGTGGTCATGGTGTCTATTCACAGCAGTAGAAACTCCGAGATATGGCTCATATGCTTCTAGGTCTTATTTCAAAATTATGTCATATAGATATGTACTGCAAGTGTATATAAATTGTGAATTAAATAGATACCCCAGACAAGAACAATATAGTATGTCTTGAGTACAATATATATGTGCCAAGCACTGTGTGAAGGAAATCATTGGAGACTGTCTTAGGAGAGCCATTGGAAGTCGTTTTACAGTTAATTATATTAGGGCTGGGGCTTCTTTAGGTCTGCAGGAATCCATCTAGAATATAAAGTACAGATTCATGAAACTGGCTTCCCATCATCAGGGAGCTTCCTCTCTGATGAGCAAGCTAACCTATTTTCAGGCTGCTTTTGTTGCCTGGAAATTTTCTTATGTTGAGCCCAAATTGGACACATTTTCTAGACAGTCTTATTTCCACCCTCAGGAAGCATAAAATGTAAATTTAAATTTCATGTAACAGCTCTTGACGTGTTTGAAGGGAATTATGTGGGTGTCTTCTCCTACACTCCTATCACAATGATGACCTTTGACATTATTGAGCATTTACCATGTTCTAGACATCATCTAAGCACGTTATGTGTGCTAACTTATATGCTTCTTACTATTGTCTACTCCACTTCATGGCTCTGTCTCATTGATCCACAGACAGGTTAAGTAACATTCTCGGATTCACACCCTAACTTACTGGCTTGTTATGATTTGCCTGTGTTTCATGTTCCTAGACCATAGCATGGTTGCTCTGCTAGAGCTCCCGCAGTCTACCGTCTGTTCCGCACCCTCTTCTTTTCTGTAGATTCTGGAGAACTTTTCTTCTGGGGAAAAGTTACTATTCCACTGACAGAAGTTTAACAGACTTGTTTTTATACTCAAGAAACAATGCTTTTAAATTTGAGAGGATTTGATAAACTGATCAAAGACGTGCTTGGATCTGGTAGGTGGGTTTGATTTAATGTGTCAGGCCATTGTGCTTTTCTTAAACAGGGAAGTAATTGTTAAAAAAATAGTTAAGAAAAGTTTTTTTTTTAAGTTTATTTTATTTTATGTGCATTGGTGTGAGGGTGTCAGATCCCCTGGAACTGGAGTTACAGACAGCTGTGAGCTGCCATGTGGGTGTAGGGAATTGAACCCAGGTCCCCTGGAAGAGTAGCTGGTGCTCTTTACTGCTGAGCCATCTCTTCAGCCCACCAAAGAGTTTCTTAACCCTAAGAAACAAATGTAAGATAAGTTAGGGATGCCTGGAAGTTCCTCAAATTAGGTGGTAGGTCCAAGAGGTGATGCATACTGCCATTAAAGACTAGAGCTGGGCAACAGGAACTGAACACTGCTTCATCCAGCTGCATGGTGCTGCATCTGGTGCTTATTCCTTTTGCCTTCCAGCTTTGTCTCTGTGGCAGAACCTACCTTCGAGAGTTGTTGAGATTAAATACGAGATTCAGGTAGCAGACTTTGCTAGGTGGTTACAATTTAGTCTGTAAACACTAAGGTTCATCTTGAAGGATGGATTGTCAGGCCTTAGATGTAAGAAGGAATCAAGAAACAAAAATAATTCTCAGGGTTTTGATGGAGGGCTTTGAAAAGAAGAGACTCCTTGAGATATGGAGCAAAACCCATGGCTGTTAGGTTATAACCTGAGTGGGTTGTGTGGTCACCTTTCTGGTGTGACAGAAGAACTTCACTGTCTGCTTATGGTCTCTGAGATCATGGCTGTTGGTTGCCATTGGTTTTTCTATGATAATTCTTGCAGCATTGTAAAAATTAGCATAATCATAAGTTATTAAAAAAAGAAAGCTTTTCATTACTTTCAAAAAAGTTATTTAAGCCAGTTAGCTCCTTCTTGACAAATAAGTGTACAATTTTATTAGAATTTATTCAGGTTAGCTCAGAAGTATTTCCTATTTTCTTGAATTCTAGAGTGAAAAAGTTCTAAATTTATTGTCAATCCATTAATGTGGCAGAGAAGCTTTAAATACTTACACATTTGACACAGTACTATGCTCAGCTTTGATTAATCTTGTCTAAAATTTCATTTTAATGAGCAGTATAGAATATAGTGCCTTTCTTGCTTTGAGCTGATTGTAACTTTAGAAAAGCACTTCTTCTGATGCAATAGTCTCATTATTAACTGAACTGATTATACCTCAGAATTCAGCTGCGTCTTTAAATTTTGTTTTTTAACTGACAAGAGCCTCTGCTAGCTAATGACGTCAGACTCCTTTCCCACCTCCCAATTTATGCTCATTTTAGTAAAGTTTGTGCCTATTTCCAAAATATGAACGAAAGCTTGAATATTGTAAACACTTTTCACTACGGCTTGGGACTGAGCCCAGGGTCCTGTGCCTGCTTGGCAAGTGCTGTTCCACTGAGCCACACCCTTCGCTCTCAACTTGAGATTCTGTTTTCTTGACCAGTTTGTAAAGTCTGTCAAAGCCAGAACTCTTTCAGACAGTTTGGTTTCGTGGTCTTCCAAGGACAAGGTGCAGTGCTTTGTAAAGATGTGGCATTAAATAAATAATGACCAAGTTTAAAATAAATTCTTAAAGTGAAGGACAGATGCATAAAATTTGGCAACTATTACTTACTTTATTATGAGTTATTATGGCTGAGGGTAAATGCTGGCTGTTTCTTTTTCTGAAGCCCATGGAGCTTCCCTGTGGTTTGTTGTCTTAGGTGCTTGCTACCCACCACGTTCCTATGGAGGAGGGAGGGTCAGCCAGCAGGTGGAAGAGGACCCAGAGGATGAAAGTTCTCTGCTGCTTTCTTTTTTAACTATTGGATTTAAAAGCAGCTTCTAGCTTCCTAGAGGAAAGAATCCTGAAAGCACTGGAATCTTGGCTAAAGTTCTCTTGCAAACCAGTCATAACTTTGATCAGCATGGTTGTAAGAACTAGAGACAACCAATGTGTTGCAGCCGAATGATTCCAGGGCCAATTCTAGCACCCCACAGTAAATTTAGCCTCTTGGGGTTAGTGTTCCTAGAAGTTTGCAGATTATAAGCGTTTCATAGAACACATAGTGTTCTCTTAGCCCAGTCACTTACAACTGTGTTTTTCAAAAGAGCAGAATAAATTACAAGCTGTCCTGCAGACACCAGGGGTTCTGTGTCCTTTGTCTTTCTTTATTAGTTTCTCCTTGGCAGTTTTATGAAGGAAGGGACCGCAGAGTACTTTTTTTCATGCATTTCTCTAGCTCTTCTGTGTGTTAGATAAAAACTTAGCTCATGCCCCACCAACTGAACTGAGATAAATCCTTTTCTTGCACCTCCCTAAAGAACCCTGTCCCCTGTCAGTGCAATCGCCATTGTTAGGCCCACAGTACTTAGTGAGAACTTAATCTTTGAGTGGGTAAACCAGGGAGGTAAAAGGATACAGACTTGAATGTGAGATTCTTCAGTCTCATGTTTTCTTCTAATTATCTGTGCTTCATTGGTAAGATGGGATTTTTTTCTTTTTCTCCCTCCCTCCCTCTCTCCTTCCTTTCCTTCCTTCCTGCCTTCCTGCCTTCTTGCCTTCCTTCCCTCCCTCCTCCCCCTCCCTCCCTCCCTCCCTCCCTCCCTCCCTCCCTCCCTCCCTCTCCCTCCCTCCCCCTCCCTTCCCTTTCTACCTCCCTCTCTCCCTTCTTCCTTACCTTCTCTCTCTCTCTCTCTCTTTCTCTCTCTCTCTCTCTCTCTTTGTTTAGACAGGATCTTGCTGGATAGGCAGGTTGGTTAAACTGTGAGTGTTGGTTGAGACTGCAGGTATGTGAGGTCTTAAATTGAGTATTTTAAAAAATAGATGTATTTATTGAGTGTTTTGCTTGCCTGTATGTAAATGTACCTTGTGTGTGCCTGGTGCCTGCAGAGGCCAGAAGAGGGCGTCTGATTCCATAGAACTGGAGTTACAGATGAGTGTGAGCGCCTTATTGGTGCTGGGAACCAAACACTGATCCTCTGCAAGAGTAGACAATGCTCTCAACTTCTGGGTGTCTTTCCAGCCCTAAGATGGGGATTGGATGCCTTCTCTGCAAGTTTTCTATAAAACTTGTAGATAAAGAATTGTAGAATTGTGAACAGAGACTAGGGATGCACTCAGTTGGTAAAGTGCTTGTCCTGGGTTTAAAGAACTGCATTCACTGGGTGTGGTGAGCTACATATGTAATCTCGACACTCAGGAGACGTAGGCCAGAGAATTGGGAGTTCAAGGTTATGCTTAGCTACATATCCAGTTTGAGAGCATCCTGAACCTGTCTCACCAAATAAAACAAACAAACAAAACCAAAACAACAATAATAATTCCCTGCCCAAATTTTGTATGTATATATGTGTCTATCTATCTATCTCTCTTCCACTTAAAAAAGAAATGGCTTTGAAATAAATTTATCTACTACTAATAAGCTTTCCCATTAGCTACAAATGGAGAGTCTACAACATATGAAACATTTACAGCAGTGGTCATATATACCCTGAACTCTTTAGCCAGGGTTTCCTCCTTAGCTTCTACTCACACAGCCTCATCACAATGCAGTTTCACTGCTACCTTTTTCTTCCTCTCTCTCTTGAGATAAGATCTTGTTATTTAGTCCAGGATGACCTCTGACTTAAGATAATCTTGCCTCTACCTCCCGGAATTATAGGTATGTACCACCACGCAAAGAGACTGTTATCTTTAACTCCGTATGACATATTCAGTCAAATTACTCTTCGGTTATCTCAAGATGCCTGGCCTGTGGTCCCTTAGGTGATATAAGTGCATATGAACTGCATCTGGCACTGGACCCTACCACTGTCATCTATGTTTTAATGCTTGCACTTTCATCCTGTGAATGAACAAGAACTATGTTAACTCCTTAGGTCATAATATATAAAAGAATTTCTTAGTTATGCAAGATTATATGACTCATTCAAATATTGAAAACTGAGTTTTACCTATTAATGTATATGGCAGGCGAGGAAGTGTGTAGGTCTTGCCTCCTGTTATGCAGTGTTTTATATTAAATCTTTAAATATATGCTCAGTAGTGGTTTGGAGCCAAGGCCATTAAAATTTAACTCTACTAACATTTTGGCAGTGCTAATCTTTTTTTTTTTCACACTGTGACGACACATTTGGCAAAGTTACTTTTATTGACTGATTTACTCATTTATCTGTTCATTGATGCTTAGAATATTCGTGACAAGATTGTTTTGCAGTATAGGAAATCAAAGGTAAACAGACACACTCTGCATCCAGTATATCATAACCGTGTAGTCACACATAGAAAGTTGGTGCTGTCCCAGAAATATGCCTCTACCCATGAAGGTCGATGCTTAGAAATGTTTAACAATTGAATGAATATACTCAGTTTGCTAAGTATTCCCAAGCCCATTTGTGTTCCTTCATCCTGTTTTTTTTTTTTAAAGATTTATCTTTACTTTGTGTGTGTGTGTGTGTGTGTGTGTGTGTGTGTGTGTTGCCACATGTGTGCAAGTGTCCATGGAAGCCAGAAGAGGGTGTTGGGTCCCTGGAGCTGGAGTTAGAGGCTCTTGTGAGCTGCCTCACATGGGAACTGGGAACTGCCCTGGGCTCTCTACAACAGCAGCAGGTGCTCTTAACTGCTGAGCCGTGTCCCCAGCCCCGATTTTCTGTTCTTTGTCTCATCAGTAGCAGCACCATCCCGCACTTGGCATTGTACCAACCTGGAGCTCATCCTTTGTTCCCCTCTTCCCTAGCACACCCAGTCTGCTGCTGGGTTCTGTCTCCGTGGATAGTTTTCATTTGTACTTTGGTTCTGGTTATAGCTGTGCTTGGTTTCTATTATTCGAGTGTCTTCTTAACTGGCTGTTTTGCTTCCAACCAACTGCTTTTTCTTAATACATTCCCCAGAATAGGAACTATTATTTCAAAATGGCAAACCTTATTACACCAGTTTCCTGCTTAAAACTACTTGATCTCTTATTGTTCTAGGGATAAAGCACAGGTT
This sequence comes from Cricetomys ansorgei, assembly GCA_026225945.1. Classification (NCBI taxonomy): domain Eukaryota; kingdom Metazoa; phylum Chordata; class Mammalia; order Rodentia; family Nesomyidae; genus Cricetomys; species Cricetomys ansorgei. The sequence continues at coordinate 3,292,269 of JAMJFZ010001562.1, read as the reverse complement.
CTTCTCCATGTCCCACGAGGCCCAGTCTGACATAGATAATGCTTATCTTTCTGGCTCCAACACCTACCACCGTTACCTCTCACATCCCATTTTATGCAACTACACTACATATAAAGCATAGCGCCCTGCTGACCGCCGTTCAACATGTGTCAACTATTCAACTGTCCCCAGTATGCTTTCTTAGAAAGAACACAGCCAGAGAAAACGTTTTCAGTAGCATTAAACAAGGAGATTGGAAGGAGAGACACTCAGAGCTGACATGAGGATACACTGTAACTGAGTTGCTAAACTAAATTGATATCATGATAGTTAAACAATTATTCAATCAATGGAACTTGTGGAAAATTTTGGGTTGTTTTTGAAAAATTAATTTACTGTGTAGCATGTAAGAAAGGGCTCTGTAGAACCTTGCGATGCTTTGTTTCCTGAGATTATGATCTGGTTTAGAAAAGTTACCTGACATTTGCTCTTCCGGTTTAACATTGTTTTCTAAAGTGCCCCCAGTGGTGGTGGGTGGCACTGTTGTTAGCTGCTTAAGTGGCTACAGAATTTCCTTGAATTGTGACTTTTAGTCAATGGAATATGGTGACTCATAGGGACTGTTTTCTCTTTTAGCTTTCTGATCTTTATCTCTATGCAGACAAATCTCTGTTTTTATTATCCTAGATTAACAAATGTATTGTTTATAAAGTGGGGCATACAATTTAACTTTGCTAACGTTTTATGTCTGACATGATAGCTATTCATGACTTGGAACTGAGTCAGGCCATGCTGAGAGATGAATAAGAAAAGGTTTTCTTGTTATTTTTTCTGTTGTGCTGTAATAACTATGGTTGGAAAAAAGTATTTTAATTTGAGGGTAAATAGATCTTTGGAAAACAACCAGTGAAACCGCTCACAAGAGATTTACCAGTTCATTTGATGACTCTTCATTTTGCTTTAGAATGGTGCAAAACTACATGCACACCTCCCCTATATTGTTGAAATGTTTCTATGATCAAAATTACCTTTGGATTAAAAAAAAATTTTACTGACAATAAAAAGAAAAGCTTAAAACATGTTGTTCATGCCTTTATACTTTTAAATTGAGCCTTAAAATGTCGTTTCAAGGTTTTCATCTTTTTTGCAATATCAATATATATCTTTGATGAAGTAACAGAGGCTTCAAAATTCTTAGTGGTAGGATGATTATAATTTAAAAATCAAGTATAGATTTTGAAAAATTATTCAGTCATGCTCATTTGGAAGTTTCAAGATTTATTTTTATGTTGGAGTGTATGTTTACCCGAGTGAGTTTATGTGTACCAGATGTATACAGTGCTTTTGGAGGCCAGAAGAGGGCGCTGGAATGCCGGGAACTGGAGTCACAGGTGGTTGTGAGCCACTGTTTGAGTACCGATTGCCCAAGTACAAGAGCAGTAAGTGCTCTTAATCATGAGGTGATTCTTCCATCCCCTTAAGCTGGAAGTTTAAATTCACAGGATTGCAATGCCCTGGGATTTTATTTAAAAATAAAATCCACACTGTGATGTGAAATGCATTTGTATGGGCAGAGAGTAAATTGCTGTCACCAGTTTCATAAGTATATGCACTCTCATAATTAAATATTCTAATCACCACCAATTATATAAAAGCAACTCCTGAAAACTTTTATGTCCCTTTATGAAGCATCAAGAACAGAAAGGAGCAGAGTATCTTTGACTATTCTGAAACAATTCCACAAATGGTTACTACGTTCTTTCAAAAGTTAGGAATCTTATTAAACCCCTTACAGTTCTTCACAAGAGCTGCCAGCTGATTGTGTAATTAAATGCCATATAGCACAAAGCGTGATTTATGGTGCTGTTGTTATAGTGTGCTTATTTAATAGAAGAATGGAAAACAGCTAGTACTAGGAGAAGTGTAATATGTAGGGTTGCCAGATGAAATATGGGATGCAGAGTGAAATTTGCATTTCAGTTAGTCAACACATATTAGTTTAGTATATGCCCTGTGTGAATATTATTCACTGCTTATCTAAAATTTAAATTTAATTGGCTATCCTATACTTTCGTTGAATCTTGTGGCTTTTGTTGTAAGTGATTGGATAGATTATGAATAACAGTAAAGGAATAGCCTTTTTCTGATGGATCAGAATCTTTCCTTAAAGTTCCCTAAGAATTAAATAGTTTCTTATTCACCCAGTTAATGAGCTATGTCCGGAGCTGAGATTGAATCTAGTTAGCCTTCAAAGGTATGCTTTGATGTCCAAATTACGCTTAGAGCCAAACTAACAAAACCATTATGGCGCTGCCACAAAGAGATGGAGACTGGTGGAACAGAAGACTCAGGAGCAAACCCACATGTGGTTGTCACCACAGGCCCTAAAACACAGGTACACTGGATATCCACATGTAGAAAAACAGTGAAACTAGATCCACAGTAACACCCTGTACAGAAATCAGTGACATAAAAGGGATCATTCCCTTAATGTAAGATTTGAAGTTTTAGAACTTCTAAAGGGAAAAAAACACCTCAAGATGGAGACATAGCATGGACTTTCGGTTATTTCCATAATCATTAAGGAAATAATAACAAATTGATAAACAGAATTGTACAGAATCAGGAGCTTCTGCACTGCAAACAATTGCCAGAGTAAGGAAACAGACTACAGAATGGGAGAAAAAGCTTTGGCAGCTTTTCATTCGATTGGGGGTTAAAATCCAGAAAATTTAAAGAACTAAAAACAAAACACACCCCCAAATAGCCCAGTTGTAAGTGGACAAATGAATGAAACAGCTGCCAAAAGAAGAATATACTCATAAATATATTAAAAAGTTCAACATCCTTAAGTATCAAGGAAATACAAATTGAAAGGACATGGAGCATCTATCTTGCGCCATTCAGAATGGTGATTATCAAGGAAACAACGAATACTGGAGAGAATGTAGAGAGGGTGTTGAGTGAACCCTTGTTCATTGCTGGTGGGGATGTAAGTTAGTTCAGCCCCTATGGGAATGAGTTTGAAGATTCCTCAAAACCCTAACATGGATCTGCCATAGGATCCCGCTGTACCACTCCTACACATGTGCTGAAAGGAATCCACGTTAGCACACTACAGAGAGACCAGCACATCCTCTGCACTTTCAACAGTAACTGTTATGAAGTCAGCCCAGGTGACTATCAACAGATGAAGGAATAAAGAAAATCACACACACACACACACACACACACACACACAGAGTAGAATTTTATTTGGCAACAAAGAGGCATGAAATTATATAGCTTATAGGAAAATGGATAAAATTGGAGACCAGTTAACATGAGTTAAGTGAAATAAACCAGGCACAGAAAGGTGGATACCGTCATGCCTTCTCATGTGAAGAGTCTAGATTAAAGAATGTGTACATGAAAGCAGAGGGGGACTATTTGAGAAGAGGCAGGAGAACAGCAGGAGAGAATAAGGGGAAGAAGAGAGGGTAGTGAACCCGTGTATGAATATGATCCAAGTTCATCTAAAACAAACAATAAATAACACAAATAAATAAAAACATCCTAAAAAGGGGAACCATGCTCTTAAATGACTCCTCACGTACCAGATTTGCTGTGAAGGTGAGATCAGTTCTGGTGTTCCACAGTGCTCTTTATCATGCTGAGGCTTTACACTATAAAGTCATTGAATACATTTAAATTCTGCATTAAGAAATTTGTTTGGTAGACAAATTGTTTTTTCTTCATTTTTATAGTCTGTTATTTTCCCACGCCCTGTGCCATTGTCCTTCCCGATTCTGCTCTTTTCCCTTTACTGATTCCTTCTCCCCAGACAATCCTCTGTCTGCTCTCATGTCGTTGTGTTCTAGGGCCTTCTCTCCTCTCCCTTCAGCTCTCATCTGCTCTTACTTCTCCTTTCATAACCTTCATAACCTACACCTGCAAACACGCCATGTGAACCTCTGTCTAGATTCCACATAGGAGAGAAAACATGGCATTTGTCTCTCTGAGCTTGGCTTTTTTGCTTAATATAAGTAAGTTCGCTTTATATAGTTGAACCAGTCTCAAACTCACTGAGGTGATTTGAACTCTTGACCTCCCTGCCTCCACTTCCTGAGCCCGGGGACAGTCACATGAAGTCGCTTTTTTTTTAACTTGAGAGGCTCTTTTTTTTTTTTTTTTTTTTTTTTGAGAATAGGTTTCACTGTATAACCCTGACTAGCCTGGATCTCTTTGTACATGAGGCTGGCATCAAACTCACAGGGATTTCTTAAGTGCTTGGATTAAAGGAAGGTGTTGTCAAGCCTGGTCCTAAATTCCTGGGAAGAAACATTTAGTAAACTGAGTGAACAGCTGGTTTAAATGTACAAAGTCAATGGAACATCGTTAGTTAAAGTTAGTGTCTTAGTCTTTGAAAGTTTCTTACACCGTCTTATTGCTGTGAAGAGAAACCATGACCACGGCAACTCTTATAAAGGAAAGCATTTGATTGGGACCAGCTTACAGTTTCAGAGGTTTGGTCCTTATTGCCATGGCAGGAAGCACAGTGGCACACAGGCACCATGATGTGCTAGAGGGGTAGCTGAGAGTTTCAACAGGCAGCAAGAAGAGCAAGTGAGCCACTGGGCCTAACTTGAGCTTCGGAAACCTCAAAGCCCAGCCCCAGTGACACACTTCCTCCAAGAAGTGTACACCTATTCCAATAAGCCCACGTGTCCTAATCCTTTCAAAGAATACCACTCCCTATGAGCTTACAGGGGCCATTTTCATTTAAACCACCACAGTTAAGTTTCTGGAAAATTTTCATTTATTCCAAAAGCTACACCAGTCTTTAAAAATCATAGCAATCATTTGTTCTGAGTTGAAAGTTGAGAAGGACATGCATATAGTTAAAACATTTGTAATTTAGTATTGCTAGGGAAAGGAAATAGTGTTTATGTTTAATTTTTGAAATTGGGGGTTCTTTTTTCCAGCTGAGTTTTTTGTTAATCCTAAAGATGGAAGGAGAAAGACCACTGATCCCAGTCATAATGGCCAAATTAATTAAAGCAAGCCTTTTTAATCCTGTACATGGACTGCCTCCCGCTAAGGTGGGATTTCAGATGTCAGCATTGGATATAAGGAAGACAAGGTTTTTATGTAGGGGGCTTCCAAACGGGGGAAGGTAGGTGGGTTACAGGAGTAGAACATGAGCATAACTTTAGGTATAACAATCTCCTGAAGCAAAGACATGATTTCAAGGTGGTCGTATGTAGTCATAACAACCTTTTGAAACAAAGGTAGAGTTGCAACATGATTATAGACAGCTCTTTGAAGCAAAGGCATGGTTGCTTCTGGAACAGGCAGTACAGAGCCATTTGTAGTTAAGGTTACAGGTGAGGCATAGCCCAATCCTTGAGAAACAGAGGTTTAATCATAAACAGGAATGAACCTAGTTTGTCTTTACTATAAGATGGTTTTAAACCTAAGATGGAGGCAGGCAGGTTCATTTCCTCCCTCCCTCCCCCTCTCCCTCCCTCCCTCCCTCCCTCCCTTCCTTCCTTCTTCCTTCCTCTCTTTCTTTGTCTCTGTCTCTGTCTCTCTTTTTTAGACAAGGTCTCCTGTAGGCAAAAATGTCCTTGAACTTCTTGCTGTGTGGCAAGGATACCCTTGAACTTCTGATCCTCCTGCTTCCACCTCCTAAGTGTTAGAATCCTGGTGTGTGCCACCATGAATGACTTGCCAATTATGTTTTTCAGAGATGGTAAAGTTTGAAGAAAAACAACCATATTAAGATTGAATTCAGCTATTTAATAATTCCTAGATTCTTGGATATTGATGTGTGGCGTGTCTCTTTCCTCAGTCGCTGAAACTGATAGTTCGGGTTGAGGGTGGAGACATGTAGGACCCACACTGGACTTGAAGCAGGCAGCTAGATGCCAGTGCCCTGGACCTGTGAACTGAGTCCTGTTGATAACGCTGCTGCTGAGCAGGCATCTTTCACACTTTTAGTTTCCCTTCCGTTATCTCAGGAGATGCATCTGATAAACTGCCTTCTTCCCTCACTTGTAGAGGAGGCCCATGTATTTTGTTTTTAAGGAGCCTTTAGTTTCTCCAAACACAAGCACTTAACCAACTAATGTATCAGAGAGGACTAATGGTTTTCACTGTTAATATTTATGTTTTACTCCAGAGTGGCAGAAAAATGTAGACAGCGGTTATTTCCACAGTTTCAAAGTTAGAGAGGGGGAAAGTTGGGCTTTACAGGACTTCTTGACTTGAAAAGCTTTGGATCGCAAAGAACATACAATGCACTTTTAGTTTCTTTTAGTCAAAAAGACATGATTTGAAAACGACTTTAAAAGCGTTTATTTACAGAAGGTGCATCTGTGCCATTAGGATATGAGTTTGGGAACACCATTTAAAGGAAATGTAAGTATATACATCATGGATTAGTGTCTGACTTTAAAAGTGTGAGATTCAGGGGGGCTTCTGGGTACTCTTCCTGTTTTACAGAGGAGCCTGGAAGCTGCAGCCGAGGAGCTGGCTGAGCTCTGCTTGCATAGGAGTACCCAGCAGAGTTCACAGAGCCCATGCTCAGGTGAAATTGGTCCACAGTTTTCTCCCTGATTCATGTAAAGGAGCTGCCTTTTCCAGCGTGTGTGTGTGTGTGTGTGTGTGTGTGTGTGTGTGTGTGTGTGTGTACACGCACGCGCATGCCTGAAGACCTTGGTGTCTTCCTTTATATTCTCCACTTTATATTTGAAGGCAGGGTCTTTTGCTGCACCCATGTCTTCCTAGTCTATCTACCCAGTTCACACTGGGAATCTCTAAAGGAGCTACTTTGAGAATTCTCTTCAAAACCTACTTTATCTTGAAAATGTAACAACTAGTAAAATCATGAAGATGAGCAACTCACTGCCTTCATGAAGTTCATACATTTATGTTGAAGACTGTCTGGGGAAGGAATCATTAAATATAACTACTATATTTAGTTTTTAAGGCTGTAATGTAGTTGCCAACTTTTACAAAAGAATACAATACCACATTCTTCTTGTATCTTTAACCAATACTACTCTAAATGCTTATAAAAGAAAAGCATTTCCCGAGCACATGATTTATTTCTTGCTCTCTTCCTGTCAACTGTGTGCAGAGTAATGTTATAAAAATTTTGAAAACGCCCTTTAGAAATAGTTCATGTCAGACTTGTACTTTAAATGATGGTTCTAACAAGCCACCTGAATGTAAATGGAAGAACACAGTGCATGATGGGATAAAACATGCTTAAAGAAACAAGTTTGGTCTTTTTGTTTCTTTAGGGAGCCCTTCGGTTAGACTGTTCAGAAAAGTTACCCATACATTTTGTGAAAACCTGCATCAGTAAGTGCTAGCGCTGCATTTTTATTTCTTTTGTGTTTTTAACCTTTGAGAGTACAACTGGAAATACCTATTAGAGATGAATTATAGGAAAATAAATGTAAACAAATTCAGATTGAATTTCTTTTCCTTCCCTGAGAGAACTGTTGAAAAGCTGGCAGCGGAAGACTGTTCCCTTGTGTACAGAGCCATATGGCTCCAAATGCAAGGTCATCTCCGAACACAAAAGACTCCAGGTTTCTGAGGAAAGAATGTATCCTAGGAAGGGTGTAAGTGAAATGGCAGGCAGGAGGCGAGGGGGAGATTTCCTTATTTCCTTATTCACCCTGAAACATGGCTGCATTTCTGAAACAGGGCTTAGAATTTTCAAATTAATAAAAATGATAGTTTGGTTCGCCATCTCTAGCATCTCGTTTGCACCCAAATTACTTTCCCATGTCCACCAGAAAGAGGTTTTGTTTTCATAGATTTTGCTGAACTTCACTGGTTTATCAAAGTGTAAATAACTTTAGTGTTATCAGTTCTAAGGATCTGTGTATAGAAACCATGGGGAAAGCAGCTGTCTCCAAGTTTGAGTTTTGACATAGGCTGTTTATCAGCTTCAGAAGCTCGTCTGTTCGAATTGCTTTGCTCTGTGTGGTGGGGAGATGGAAGGTGGAAGGGATTTCTGGCTCATCTTTAGGAGGTCCAGGCTTTGAATGACGGGAAAGTCTTATTCTCACCACCATCTTCTGTAGAAATATGAAGATCAAACTTTCCTAAAAGGTGTGCAAAGGATGGAGGGACAGGAGAGCTGCCGTAGTTCGGGTCCAACTTGTAATTTGCTGCTTTGCCCAAGTGAACACCACACGTGGAACCTCAAGGGACCGGGCACTCTGCCTCCATTGCAGCCTCTGATTTTGTAAGTTGAGGGAAATGCTCTCTTTCTCTGTCACCTGAATAAAGAGATTTGACTGGTAGAAGATCATGGAAAAAGCTGCCATACATGACCACAGAAATAAATTTCAAAATGCACTTAGAGCCAGAAGTAAACTACTGAGAGTAGTTAAATGCCTCAGGAGTAACATGTTATTTGTCTGTCTGTCTCTGTCTGTCTGTCTGTCTGTCTACCTGTCTACCTGTCTGTCTATCTGACAGACTGGCCTTGAACTTATTATCTTCCTGCTTTCCTCCTGATTGCTAGATTTCAGGCATATGCTACCACTCTTGGATGATGATAACAACCTCCCCCTCCTCCTCTTCCCTTCTCCTCCCCCTCCTCCTCTTCCCTTCTCCTCCCCCTCCTCCTCTTCCCTCTTCTCTCCCTCCTCCTCTTCCCTTCTCCTCCCCTTCCTCCTCTTCCCTCTTCTCTCCCCTTCTCCTCCTCTTCCCTTCTCCTCCCCGTCCTCCTCTTCCCTCTTCTCTCCCCTTCTCCTCCTCTTCATTAAATCTTCAAACTTTACTGTTAGAACAGTGTTAGGTTTATGGGAAACTTGAGCAGAAAGTGTAGAGTGCCTGCTCACCCCTCACTGACCTCTCCACCAGCTTCTCTGACATTTATTATACTTGATGAGCCAGTATCAATATATTGCAAACTGAGATCCAGAGTTTATATCAGGATTTTTTTTTTGTTTGTCCGTTTTGTAGGTTTTGACAAATGCCATCTATCCACTATCAGAGCATCATGGTAAATAGTATCATTTTCCTAAAAATTCTGATTCAGATTTTTCTCACTCCAAACCCCAGGACAACACTTTGGCCTTAAAAAAAAACTGTTTGTATAGCTTTGCCTTTCTCAGAATGGCGCAGTTGTAATCACAGAGCACAGATTTCTCATACTAGCTTATTTCACTTAGCAGTACGCATTTGTCTTTGTCTTTGTAAGCGTAACGGTTCACGTCTTTTTACCATTGAGGAAGTCGTATAGATGCATGTACAGAGTCCGTTATATAGATGAGCTGTAGCTTGCTTATACATGCATTTATTGTAGATATCTTGGTTATTTTCACATTTTGGTAACCATGAATAAAACCACTGTAAACATTTTCTTCCCCTGCAGGTTTTTGTGTGGGCACAGTATTAAACCTACTGGTGTCAGCTGTGCAGTTGCTGGATCCAGTGATAAGAGAATATTTACTTTTCTAAGACTTTTTAAGGCTAACTTTCTCCTTTAAGTACTTGTTGCTTTAAGTGGGAAAAGAGCTAAAAGGATGCTATCTTCAACAACCTTAAAACCTGGTCTGTTGCCAAGCACATTAGCCCAGCCTTATTAGAGGCCAATGGAGGAAGAGTTTCCTTTTTTCCTGAATATATGCTTGAGAATATATTCATTAAAACAGTGGGCATGGGGGAAAATAAGGAAACTTGCTAAGTCCGGGAGGTCCTGTTTGTCCTCAGGGGAGTTGAGACTACCTATTTGAAGTGCTTGACTTTTGTAGGTATGACATATTTAATGTCCCCTCTCACCTTCTCCTGTATCTCCCCTCTGTCTTCTTACCATAAAAATGCTCTACCTGTTCCATTACACCCATTCCATATTTGCATGCCCTCCTTCAGCAATCCTTGGAAGTCAGCAGAGAGCAGGCCTTGAAGCCTTCCTTCCTCCTGTGAACTGCTACTTGCCATGACTCTCAAACTCTCCAATTTTACTCTCCTTCTTCTGGCTTGTTCTCAAAATTGTCACCAGACATTGCATTAGCACCAATAAGCCTTCCAGTACCAGCCTCATGGTTGTTCAACCTTGTTAACAATGACAGCATTCACCCTCATTCCACTTGAGCGCCTCTGAACACGGCCTTTGTAAGTCAGTCTTGCACTCTCTACTGAGCTCTGAGTTTCTCTTTCCTGTCCCTCGTTTGATTCTGCCGTTAATGAATCTGCACTTTACCTTATTTTGTTGTCTTTGATTTCTCAGTCTTCTTCCAGCCCATTCAATTTTTTCTGGATAGAGTCCATCACCAGGGTCTGACGTTGTTTCTCCCTTTGTTCTTACTCCATTTCTGTTTTGTCAACTCTTGCTAAAATGCTCTCTTACTTCTAGTTCATTCCCTTAATGGAGAAATAAAGTGGGTCCTTTTCTTTACACATACACACAAGTGTATGCAGTCCTGTTTTTAACAGTGCTAGATGTTAAAGAATAGGAAAGAATCCAAGTTTGTTAATCCTGGTATTCATGTCACTCCACCACTGGGCTTTGGGCTTTAATATACATGTCCATATTTGTATCTCCCTGCTCCTTGCTAAGTTCTCTGTTCCATCAAATCATGCCGCTTTGTGTGTGTGTGCGTGTGTGTGTCTTATCTAAGATGGAGCATAGGTTTCATTTTTTGTGTGGCTGTTCTGGTTACTTGATTATCATGAGGAGAACTGTGTTGAGAAGGGTTTTCAGGGTCAGAGTGAACTCATTAAGGGAGATGACAATTATCAATTGTGATGTCTCCAGTTGGAGTGGAAGTCATGAGGACCATGCAGGACTATTCGTCAGCCAGGTGTTACCAGGCATTTGCCACATATTTTCCTTTTCTGCTTTACATATGTGTGTAAATACACACACATGTACCTACACACACATATACACACATACATATATACACACATATACATACACACACACACATAAACACACACATATATACACATACATATGTATATATATACATATATGTACATATACATACATATTGCTTATAAAGATTTTACTTAGTCCTCAAGGTTTAGATAAACTGTTAAGTCAACAGAAAGCCTCCTCCCACTCTACTTTGCTCCCTCTAGACTATTAGCTGTCATTTTAAACATTTCCCCTCTGTGAAGATATGTTGAGCGTGTGCGCTCCTTTTCTCACTATTATTATTAGCTCCTCCAAGGCTTAGACAATTTCTTTTGGAGACAGGACCTTACTATATAGTTCCGGCTGACCAGGCTAGACCTTAAAATTCACAGAGATCTACCTGCCTCTGCCTCCCAAGTGCTGGGATTCAAAATGTGTGCCACCACTCCTAGCTTAAACACAGACAATTATTTGATTTTTTTTTTAGATTATTATTGTCAATTATGTGTGTGTCTGTTTGTGGGTTTGTACATGTGAGCGCCATGCTCATGGAGTCCAGAAGAGGGTGTCAAATCCCCTGGAGCTGGAGTTACGGCAATTTTGAGCCACCAGATGTGGGTTCTGGGAACCAAACTCAAGGCCTCTGAAAGAGTCATATTTGCTCTTAGCCATTAAACCATCTCTCCAACCCTCACAGACAGTTGTCAACATCCTATTTTGCTTTATATAATGTTTTATAGATAGTACAAGATATTTATGTCCATTTTCTAACAAATTACTTTTGGACATTTTATTTTAAATATGCAAAAATATTTTTTAAGTTAGCATATGAAATAATATACTTTATAGTGGAATTTTCATACCTACTTGTTATTTGGCAACCTCCCCCACCCCCTGCTGATGACTTCCTGTTCCCTCTCGTTGGTGGTCTTCTCTTCTCCCAATAGCCTTCCTTCTGCTTTCATGTCACGAGTCTTCTATTACCTTCTTTTGTCTCCTCTCACAGCTCCCCATTGAGTCTTCTAATCCACACACTCATACACACAAACTCAAGTGCAGGTTCTACATATGAGAGAAAACAGTGCAGTAATTATCTTTCTGAATTTGGTTAATGTAATGATTTTGAGTTCCACCCATTTCCCCTGCGCGTGTATGATTTCATTTTTCCTTACTGCTGAATAAGATTCAGTCGTGTGGATGCATCACATTTTCTTCAGCCATTCATCTGTAGCTGAATGCAGAGCTGCTTCCACTTCCTAGCTACTATGACTAATGCACAATAAACACGGATGCTCAAGTGCCTCTTACAGACACTGTTATCATTATTGTCTGATGCATAAACGCTACTAAAAATAGAATATATAGTTATGTATTGCACAGCGCACATATGTATGACCGTGCATGCGCATGAGCTCACACAAATCTCGCTTGTTATTTAGCTTTATTGTCCATTCTATTATTAAGATATAGGTCATGGAAATTAATACCTAATGATTTTCTGATGAAAGCTCTGAATTCTTAGGATTATATCCAAGCTTTCTGAATGAAGTGATTTCCACACAGAAATCTTTGGAAAAGCTTTTAAGTAATCTTGTCTGGAAATACTTGTTTGCTGTTGGGGTAATCTCATGTGTCCTGTTCTTATAACTTCATGTATGACGTTTCCCAAATGACTGGCAACTCTTGAGTTCAACAACCCGCTCCAGGTTCCTCAGGAACCGAAAACTGTGGTTTAGTTTGAACAAAGGACGCAAGGGATAGGTGTTTTTGGTCAGTACAAGGACAGGGAGTTTAGGTTTCAACCATTTATTAGCCAGCCTCTGTCATTGTGATGAAATACTTGATGCAGGCTACTTATGAAATAAAGAATCGTTTATTTTGGCTCATTGTTCTGAAGATTGGGTTGCCCCACTGATTTTTGACTCATGAAGGCAGCTTATTATTGGAGCGTATGTGAAGCAAAACACACCTGCAACCAGAAGTAGGGTGGGGGTGCTGATGAGACCCCAAAGCCCCTTTTGTAGGTACGTCATCAATGACTTACAGACTTTCCATCAAGCTCCACCCTTTTAAGGTTCTTGGTACTTCGCAGTACCAAGAGACTAGAGGACTAGGCCTCCACATACGGACTTTTAGGGAGCACTCATATTGCACCCAACCTGTAGCAAGCATGTTAACCAGTCTCCTTAAGTACATATTTGATTCTGTGGTGCCATATGGTGGTAGTGTGTATACTTGTGCAGTGGATTATTAACAAGCTGTTCAATATTATTGCTGTGTTTTCAGATCAAATCAATATTTGTAGAACATTCATAAAATCAAAATAAACCAAATATAGAAAAAAATGACACAAAAGCTCCGAATTCCCATATTTGAAGGGGAGCATATAATTTATTCAGGACAATGGCAAGTCCAGCTCTGTGCAGGTTTAATAAGCAGTTACCAAACAGGGCTCCGCATGTGTACGTCAAGCGTGTGTGAGGCGGGTGGGGAGGACAGAAAGCTGGCTTGCGGGCTGTTTTCCTAAATGGCCCAGAAGACAGGAATGTCAAGCTATATGCTGCAAGTATGAGAAGAGAGGTAAGTGAACAAAAAATGTGTAGATGTGAGAGGGTGAAAACCATTCAGAGGAAGGAGTGAAGGACTCTGGAGAGAAAAGGTAGGCTCCTTGGTATGGAGGAAAAGACAATGAGGACATGGTCCTCTAAGCATTTTCTTAGAGTTTTGAGTTCATACCATTAATAGGGTGCTGATGCAGCGCTTTCAACCCTTTCACGATGCATGTTTTCTTTACAGAAACACGTACTATTGGAGCTCTGTCTTCTAAATTTTAATTGCTACTCCTCCGTTTGCAGGTGATTGTATTTTCTACCTATCTCCAGCAAACTTGGTTCTGTTGAACCAACTGTTTTAAAGTTTGTAAGAAAAGGGATTTATCCTCAAATGTAAAGTAGATCAGAACATTGAAGGTCATAGCTACATGCAGACCCCTTGAACATTCTAATATACTCTGTGTGCATGTACTTTCTCATTTGCCCTCACCACTTTGAACACTGCCAATCATAAGAGGCTTAACTGAATGAACCAGCAAGGTTGTGTGTGTGGAGAGGTGGCTCAGTGTGTAGAGCCAAGTGCTGCCTGCCTACCTGAGTTTGATACTGGGACATACATGGTGGAAGGTGAGAACTGACTCTTGCAAGTTGTCCTCTGATATCTACATGTGTGATCTGTGCCACGTCTCTCTCTCTCTCATACACACACACACACACACACACACACACACACACACACACGGAATGGTATATATATATTTAAATCATGAGGCAGGTACAGTTCCATCCCTTGCACATTCAGGACTAACTTAGGGTTCACAGGCTGGGAAAGATAGTGGAACAAGCGCATTCAAAGGACAAGCTCTTGCTGAAAATAGTTGTTCTGAGAGAGTGGTGAGGGCAGAATAGAATGTGCAGGGATAAGTTTGTGGAAAGGCTGGGAAGCTATGCAAAGCTCAGTGTTCTGAGCTAAGTTATTAATAAGTTATATGTATGCCTTTCCCAGGTTTTTGGCTTTGGATAGAAATGAAGTGTATTGTCTTAGTGATGTGAAGGATTGCCCACCTACGTGGCTTTTGTGGTAGTGATTGTCAAAAACAGAAAATAAAAGATGAATTAATAAGAGGAAACAATCACAACTAGAGATTGGATATCTAAATGATTCATATAGTGCTCATTATAATTATGGAGACTGATTATGTTTCAGGGACTCTGCGGAGTATGGAGTAGCCAGGCAAGGGAGAGCTTCTGATAGAGAGAAGTAAATATTGATTTTTTTGTCTGCATATTCAGGTATTCATGAGGCAAATTTCCAGGATAGTGTGTTTTTAAAAATAATTTTTATTTTGAATATTTTAGATTGATAAATGATGCTTAAAGTAGAGAACATATGTATGATTTACTTAAATTCTTAGTGTGTGTGTGTGTGTGTGTGTGTGTGTGTGTGTGTATGACTGTATGCCATGTATGGCCTGAGGAGGCTGGAAGTAGATGTCAAAACCCTGGAACTTAAGCCACAGGTTGTGAGCTGCCTGATATGAGTGCTGGGAACTGAATTCTTGTCCTCCGGAAGCTCAGCAAGTGCTCTTCCCTGCTAGGCCATGTCTCCAGCAATGTGGGATATATGAACACTTCTGGCATCCTGAATTATTATGTCATTTGTGTCAAGAATGGCTAAAACTCGCTTATTTAACAATGTAATAAAACGCTATTTAGCCTTAAGGCCCTGCCGTTTGCCACACCGTGAATGGAGCTGGAGAACACTATGCTATGTTAAATAAGCTCGGTACAGAAAGGCAAGTACGATTTGACGTCACTTAGATGTGAAGTGAAGAAAGAGAAAAGGCTCAGATGCACCGAGATAGAGGCTGAAGTAGCAGTAACCACAGCAGCCAGGGAGGAGAACAAGGAGGAAATGGTAAAGTAGGGCAGAGCTCACAGAACAGCGGGGATGCAGGGTGAGCAAGGCTGGAGAGCGCAGGTGTACGGTGTGCCCTGAGCCCTGTCAGGAGAGTGTGTTCTGAGTTGCTAGGAGGCATTCTGAGGAGAAACCCATTTACATTTGAAAACAGTCTGTCAAGAGTATACTCGACAGTAAGCACTAGAGCCGTACATACGAATATAACAGAGACCTTAAGAAGCTGATGGTTAGATCCAGCAAAGGGAAAACAGTCAAGGTGATTGAAAGAATAACACTTTGTGTGTACATACGGTGTGATTGAAGACGACCCAGCAGCTTAAAAACGATTGTCTCGTAGTCTAATGCAGCACAGACAAGGAGAAGAGTGTATATCTAGGGTAACAGGGTAAGAAAAGAAACCGCACGGCGGACTGATAGTGAGTGTTGATGAGGCAGAGCCATGTAGATAATGGAGCCTCAACGGTTTTACAGGTTTCCTATATTGATGATGGATGTAGGGCTTGTCCCTTAGGAAGGACCCGCGGAGCTGTGCAGCTGCATTGCTGATGTGAGACTAACGGCTTCTTTCCCACATTTTCTAATGTGGGGCTGGGCCATTGAGCAAGTGTGTGCTTTGCTTTGCATGAATGGTATGTGCTTGGAATTCTCAAAATAGAACTCCAGTTTATTTTCTCAGTAGTCTAAGCAAGAAAATGTATTTCTTAAATACAGCCGGTGAGTACTGAGGAAGTGGGGGGCTATGATTACCACAGAGCTGAGATTGTCTGCAGACAGCGGCATGAATGTTTTTGCCCCTGAGTCCAAGGGGATGAGCTCATTGTTAAACCTGCTCAATCCTCAAATCAGTTGACTTCTTGATGCCTGTTATGAGAGCAATTGAATGTGCTGAAAAGTTAAACAACAAAAGAGTATATAATAAATAAAACCCACATCCACAACACCCCAGAGGCTAACGTTGTTACCATTTCTAGCGAGTTTTCCATACATTGGAAGGGGGGAAGGTAGCAGCAGTTCCCCTGCATTGTACCCAACAGATGCTCTGCAACTTATTTTTCCAAATAGACTCTGAAACATGTGTGAGTGTGTGTGTGTTGCACTTCTGTATGTGTGTGTGTGGAAGCTGTCAATCTTAGGTGTCATTCCTCCGGAGCCGTCGGTCTTGTATTTTGAGACAGGGTTTCTTTACTGGACCTGGGATTCCCTGACAAGGCTAGGTTGGTTGGCCATCAGTTCTAGGGTCCAGTTGTGGCCACTTCTGGGGTTATAAGTGTGTATCACCACACCCTGTTTCTACATGGATTCTTGGACTTGAACTCAGATCTTCATGCTTATGCAGAAAGCACTTTACCAGCAGAACTATGTTTCTGGCCTCTAATACATTAGCTTTGAGGAACAAGACAGTGATTTGTATAAGAGACACAGAGATTTGGATAATACAGGCATTGGTAATACAGACATTGATGGTGATTGTTCTAAAAATTGAAATTAAGAACATCCCTAGACCCCATGCTAAGGCGTGGATGTTAAGTGCTGTGACCCTAACTGTTGACTTGGGTCATATTCTACATAATTCAAGAGAGAATATACAAATACTTAGGCTATTGAAGCACTTTCCCATTCTCAAGCACTGTCTGCCTGTTGTGTTTGTGCTGAAATCCCATGCTGACAGTAGAAATGTTGATGGTGTTTCTCTCAGCATAAGCTTTCACGTATAACTTCAAACACCTTTGTGGTTTGGGGTTGTATTTTGACAGTTGCTAGGTAGCTTGAGTCAGAGAGTCCAGCTGTGCAATTTGTAATTTTTTTTCCATCCTGGTCTCTAAAGAGAGCTAAGTCAAATGGGACTCTAATTAGATTGCTAATGTGTTAATGCTGACCAGACTGTTTAGAACTCATACAGTTTTGTGGATTTTGACTAAAGCACAGATATTCTAAAGTACACAAGTGAATCGAGGTCAGGTGAACAGAGGTCAGCACCTTGAGAACAGATGTGCTGAGCTGTGTCAGTGAAAGGC
Organism: Cricetomys ansorgei; assembly: GCA_026225945.1. Lineage (NCBI taxonomy): Eukaryota > Metazoa > Chordata > Mammalia > Rodentia > Nesomyidae > Cricetomys > Cricetomys ansorgei. The sequence goes on along the minus strand of JAMJFZ010001562.1, from coordinate 3,274,929 downwards.
TAAACCCTGGACTTGGGACCTGCAGATTCCTGAAGCAGGGGTATGGCTGGCATGCGTTAACAGCTAAGCCCTGACTTGAGCATGCAGCCTGAGTTGAACAGCTAGGGAGAGAGGCTAGGATTTCTAGAGAAATAAAAGGTAAAAGGAAATGTGGAAATCTAATTTGCCTGGCACACTTGAAGATTTGAAATGGGCTCTTCTATAAGGATAAATATAGTTTATTCATCGAGTTCTTATTCTGAGGGTTTTTCTTGTTGACTTATTTTTTTATAATACTTTTATTAATAATTTGAGTTTCATACAATGTATCTCCATAATACCCTTTTCCCATTTCTCCCTGTGCCCTCAAAAACAAAAACAAAAACAAAAAACAAAATACAAAAAAACAAAAGAAAATTAAATCTAGCTAGTGTGGCAGGAGCATGGATCACAGGCATGTGACTTCACTGCCCAAGCCCACAGTCACCTGGGCCTTCAGCAGGCAACCAGACATAACCCAGGTACCTGGACATCGAGCAGGTATTCCAATATCCTGCAAGCACCAGGGCACCCACCAGGCCCCCAGACATCCTGCAGGCACTAGGACATCCCACAGGCCCCAGGGCCTCCAACAGGTTCCAAGGCATCCCACACATGCCTGGGCATCATGCAGGTACCAGGGCATCACACAGGCACTTAGACACCACATAGGCACATGGACATGCCTCAGGCACACAGATATCCCACAATTTCCAGGACCTCTTGCAGGCATCAGGGTAACTCACAGGCACTTGGATCTTCCACAGGCACCAGGACATTCCACTGGCATCAGGGTATAGGGTATCCCACAGATGCTCAGATTTCCCACAGGCACCAGGGCCTTCTGTGTGCACCAGAGCATTCTTGTTGATTTATTTATAAGTGCTTTTTTTCTTTTTTCTGGAGAGGAGGATCAGGCAGAAGTATCTTTTATGAAAGTTGATGATCATATTTATGGACCCGTAGAGGATTGCTATGAGGGGAACACTGTGACCAGACAAAAGTCAAGATATAAACTAAAAACCTTGTGAAAGATGCTCCTGAAGTATACATTGAGAAGACAAACTACAACAGAAGGCTTTTGAAATAGTTGAGTTGTGGTTGATGTTGTTTTTATTAGCAAGGGGGCCAATCAAATCAGCCAGAGATCTTACCTTGCTGTCTGGAGATTAGTTTGGCCTGATGCAAGTGCTAGAGTCTGGAGCCAGTCCTTTTCAGGAGAAATAGAGGGACACTGGGAAGAGTTTCCCCAGGAAGATCAAGGTGCGGGAAGTTTCTTTTCTCAGCTGTAACTCATCTGTGTGCTTGCAGAGCGCTGTGTCTGCTGTTCATGAGTTTCACATCCTAGGTACTGACAATGAGGACGGTGGAGAGTTGGTACTGAGGGAATAAAAGGGCATGTGAGACTAGGTTCCCAAGGCCACAGTACTCAGAGGATCACCCTGCTCCCTGCCCGCCTCTTAATCTCTACTTGATACAGGAAGTCAGTGGTGTGAAGAGCACTTTGCATGTTGTCATGTGAACTTTTAAAGCCACAACACAATAATACTAAAGATGCTTCTTTTAGGTCTTTCTCAGTCTTTGCTTTAACCTGAATGTTTTTTTTCCTGTTCTATATAATTAGATGAGATATTCAGTTAAGATGAATAATAGAAATAAAAAAAAAATACTGACATTGCCTTTTTTTCCTAATTATAAAGGCAATTCAGGCATAAAGCAAGATGTTTGGAGAAATGTAAAAGTAGAAAAGTAGAATTTTAAAATAAACTCTGATTAAAAAAAATGCTATTCAATGGAGGGGTTGGGCTGAAGTCCTAAGGGAATCAAGAAAGTTTAAGGAATAATAAAGATTGGGCATGCCTCCTTTTGCAAGTATGGGATGAGCATTTAATCAATTCAGCCAAATACTGGAGCATCTTTCCTGGAGACTGTCTCCCGGAGGAGATCATTAGCGTGGCTTGCCATTAGTGGAATGATCAGGTTGGCTGAGATGCCCCTGCAGCACCTCTGTCGAAGCATAGATCTGCATTCGCCTGAACACAGACTTCCAGTTCATCCTGTAGACGCTAAACTTGAACTTACATATGGACAACCCCCCACCGCCACAACCCACAGACATATATACTCCACACACCATACACACACAGACACACATACCACACGCACACACAGCTACACATATACTTATCACACATAGAGATCACACATACACACATCACACCACACACACACACACACACACCATACATACATGCAAACCACACACACGAACACACAAAAACACACTATGCACACATACACACTCATTCAGATAGGGCCAAGAAGAAGAAGTAGGGGCTCAGCCACCAAGTAGTGTAGCTCTTCGGCAAGTAATTTAACCTTTTTGAGGTTTAGCAATTTTTTTAGTTGTATGACAGGGTTAAATTGGGATATTCTCTGAGGTTCCATCTAACTCTAACCCCTTTGTTCTAGCCCTCCCCCACCCACTTCACTTCCTTCTGCTTGCCCCAACTAATTATACCATTTCCAGTCCAACAGTGAGCTAAGGGCTGTTTTTGGACATATGAATTCAATGAATGTGGGATTAATTTAAGAAAGTGAGAATCCTTCCTGGAATCTAGAATATGCGATTGCCCTAACTATCATTATGACTATGAGTGCATGCTTGCATGAGAGAGGGAATGATGCAGGCACCAGTGTCCAAACATACAAGAGCTGGGTCGGTATAGCGTTAAATGAGCAGGTAGATTGCAGAAAGAAAACCGAACCCTTAAGGTTGTTAACACAGCAGGAGAGTTACTTTATTGCTCACAGATTTCCCCTTTGGCTCTTGTGGAGGACAAGTAACATGGTTACAAGTAACCATGACCATATATCCAAGCTCTACATCTTCAGAGTGCTAACCCACTGGAAATCCCAGAAATGATATAAAGTTTTCAATTTGATTATATATTTTTGGGAGAGTACTGGGGTTTGAATCCAGGGCCTGGCACATGCTTGGCAAATGTCTGATCACTGAGGTTGTATCCAGTCTCCTGTCCCTGAAGACAATAGTTATAGAGAAGAATCTTGTCTTCCTTTGCCTGATTAAAGCGGCAACTTCCAGGAGACAAGGCTTTCCTAAACTCATTCTCTGGGGAGTCATGGCTGGAAGAAGGCAGCAGATGACTTGACCTCCATAAGCAGACATTTTCAAAATCTTTTTCTTTTATTTGCTCTACTAAAAGCCCCTTTGTCTTTTCAAAGGAAAACTGTATCTTCTCATAGAAGTCTTCCCCAATTTTCTCTTCCCTACAAATTTCTGCATATAAATCCCAAATTTCTTACCTCCCCCTCCAGGACGTTCCTTTTCTTCCATGTGCTGGATGTGTAAATACTGTCCATTTTCCCCTCTTGCTAATCCATATATTAAAAAAATCAGTTTACTACACACACCCTCAGGAACCCAAGTAAGAGGTTAGTCTTACACCTTCTCTTATGTAAATGTAAAAACCAACACCCCCCGTCCTGTGCAAAACAAACAATTTTTTTTTCAGTGCTGGGCATTGCACCCAGAGTCTCGTGTGTACTTGTCAAGCATGAATGCAGTTCAGTAGCGACACTGTGATAATGAAGTGGTTTCTGAGCACTTACCATGCTGAGCATTTACATATGAGATGGAAATAGTCATTGACTTGCTGTTGGAAGAATGGTGCTCTCATAGGTTGTGGTAGTCTTTATGTCAAGAAGCATATGAAGCACTCGGAATTTGTGGGAGGGCCTGATACCTGAATCTTCATCTTTAGTGTGAGTGCCTTCCTGGCTAGTTTATGGTTAACTTTGACATAAGTTAGAGTTACTCGAGAAAAGGGAATAACAATTGAGAAAATGCCTCCATATTTTGGCCTGGAAGGCATTTTTTAAAATTAGTGGTTGATGCACAACTGTCCTGCCCACTGTGGGCGGTACCATCCCTAGACGAGTACCATCCCTGGGCAGGTCCTGGGGTATATAGGAAAGCAGGCTGGCAGACTCAAATGTCTGCTTACTGTTAAATTTAATTTGGGTGTGTTCTGGAAAGAGTGAAGCAATAAGGCAAGTCAGGAGACATCGGGGTTAAAGTGTTGGGGCAAGGTTGTTTCTTTTTTTTTTAGTGGGAATTTTCCTTATGATATTTGTAGTTGCATGATATATTCATTTGTCAAAATTCAGAGAATTATATGATTTTTTACCATATGAAAAAGGAATTTTACTGTATGAAAAACTTAAATGTAGTTATATATGTATTTCTTGAAAATAAAAATTTGATACAATAATCTGATCAATGTTTCCCCTCCTTCGCCTCCCATGAGATCCTCCCGATTTCCCTATCTAGCCAATCCCACGACCCTTTCTTTCTTCCTCTCTGTCTCTCTCTTTCTCTCTCTCTTGCTCACTTTCTTACTTTCTTCCTTTTGATACAGGGTTTCCCTGATGTAACTTGGCTGTCCTAGAACTCACTCCGTAGACCAGGCTGGCCTCAGCTTCACAGAGTCCTGCCTGCCTCTGCCTCCTGAGTGCATGGATTAAAGGTGTGTGCCATCACAGCCTGGCTCTCCTTTCTCTCTCTTTAGAATGAAAATATACAGGCAAACAAACAAACAAACAAACAAACTAGCATAAAAAAAAGCCAAAGAAAGAACACAAGAAATACACACACAACCCATAAAAACACAAAATCAGAAAACATAATATACATGCAAAAAGCCAGTAACAGAAAAATGCCCAAACAAAGCGCATGAAACAAAAAGTTTACAAAAATATCATTGAGTTCATTTTGTGTTGGCTACCTACTGCTGGGAATGGGGTGTGCCTGTAAGTGTGGTTTGTATACTGGGGTGACTCTATTGGAGAAAACTAAATTTTCCTTTTCAAACAGGTGTCAATTGCAGATAGCCTCCCAGCTGAGGATGGGAGCCCTTGTCTACTTCCCTGCTTCAGCACTGAGACTCCCTATGTGTGCTGTCTCAGTCTCTGTTAGTTCATATGTGACCAGTCCTGTTGTGTCTGGAAAACACTGTTTCCTTGGTGCCATCCATCCCCTTTCTTCACCCTTCTTCTGACCCCTGAGGGGAGAAATTTGACAGACATCACACTTAATGACTAAGTACTCCGAAATCTCTCATTCTCTGCACATTGTCCAGCTGTGGCCCTCTCTGTTAGTTCCCATGAGCAAACCATGCAGTTATTAAGCCAGTAAGCAGCATTCATGCATTACATGGTCTTTGCTTCAGTTCCTGCCTCCAGGTTCCTGCCTTGAGTTTCTGCCCTGATGTCCCTCTGGAATGGAGTGTGACCTGAGAGTTGTAAGAATATACCTTCTCCTCCCCAAATTGTTTTGGTGTTTGTCACAGCAAGGGAAACCCTAATTAAGACACTGTTCCAGGAAAAGCATCCTGTGATCCAAGTAATCAAGAAAAATGCTTCCTGAAATGTGGGTCCAAGAGAAAGGAGAGAGAAGAGACAAGAGTCGGGAAAGTGATGAAATACAGCTGAGACAGTAGAGAAATGTCAGCTCTGGTGGAGCCATTTCCCTTCTCTGCCCATGTACCTGAAGGGACAGGTGCAGAAATGAGCATGGAAGAAGGCCATGCAAGCTGAACTGGAAGAACTGGCACCTGGCTCTGTTCCCTTGAGCACAAGTTACCTCACCTGACTCCTTAGTTTATTTGTTAAGTTCCAGTTTGAAGAAGAAAGAGGCTCCTGGCCTGACACTTGCACCTGCCATTAGTAGAAAAAGTGAGTACAGGGCACTTCCCCAAGGACACATTCTGCTAGATGAACAGCGATGGTGGCCTTTGACTCTGCTGCATATTTCAAAGCTGCGGTGAATGTAGGAATGAAAGCAACAACAGGCTTTGGCCATGTTTGTGATGTACTGGGCCGTGACAGTTGGAGGTGGGAGGAGTATGACAGTGTGTGGAATGAGGGCATTTGTCACTCAGGGCTGTCTCTCAGTTCCTGGCAAGCTCTGCTGCCCAGCTGCAGAGGGTGTCCAGTGGGGAGGGTGCCGGAGGATGGCAGGGAGAGGCCCACCTAACTCCGACACGCCAGCTGGAGAGTGCCAATCTTGGCTCTAGACTGTCCTCAGTTATATGTTATTTTGTCACCTATGTAACCGTTAATTGTTTCCTATGCTCTTAAAAAAGGGGCTGCAGATGTGGTGTGGGGTGGTGGTGATTACCAAGTGCTAGGAAGCACTTATTTTCCTCTTCATTTAGATTTCCTTGCAGGTTCACGGAGGGAATGAAAGTCTGTAACTGTTGTCTTAATATCACTTGGCTTTCAGGAGAATCTTTCTTTGAACTTCTTTCATTGAAAAAGTTTGTGCCAATGGACTGTGCTCCATCGTTCATCGGTGACAGCAGCTGCCTGTTAATATAGCTGAGGTGTGGTGGGTTAAATCTCTCTTGTTTGGGGTCTGAGGGTGTCACTCACTTCTTCCTACGGAGCAGAGATTGACTTGAATCCCCTGCAGCTACTACAGGGTGTGTGTATGACTTTAGTTTTATTATGTATGGTAAAAAATATAGAACATAAAGTGGACCAGATAATCACCTTTAAGTGTACAATTCTGAGGTATGTGTACATTCACACCCTGCTGCAGCCATCCTCACCACCCACTTCCAGAAACATTGTATCCACCAAACACCAATTCCCCACGGTTTCACTCTCCAAGGTGCCTGGCAGCCACGACTATTTGCCTCCATGAGTGTGGTGACTCTGTGAAGGGAACCATCCAGTCACATAAGAGGAGATGCTTGTTCTTTCACAACCACCATCCTCCGCTAGCGTCGTGTCTTCAGGAGTTGTCCTTTTTGTTGTGAATGTCAGATTGACTTCCTTTTTGAGGCTACATAGTATTTCACTGTATGTATAGGCTACATCTATTTGTCCATCTGATGGTGGACACTTTGATAGTTTCTGCCTTTTGGGAATTCTGAAGAATGCTGATGTAAATATGGGCCTACAAATATCTGAGTCTCGACTTTCAATTCTTATTGATGTATACTGAAAAGTGGAACTTCTGGGTACTATAATCATTCTATGTCTAATTTTTAAAATGAAGTCATACCACTCCTAGGATGAATTCTAACCTTGCTGTGCCTCCCTTTACTGATGATATTAATCCTTAATGACAGGTGGCTGTCAGGGTTAGAGACTGTGAGGTGAAGCAGCAGCCATCTCAGCCTCAGGAGACGGTAGCAACAGGTGTGTAAACTCTGTGCAAACACTCTGCTTTCCCTCACCTGGCCTGCTTTTTTCTGAATCTGGGAGATGCCTCTTCATGCTTGGCTCCCTTCTTATTATCCTATGAGGTCTGTTGAGATGTTGCTTTCTCTAAAAGCCTGACCCTGCATTTACTCAGTCTGCATTGCATGCCACTCTTTACGATTTCATTGTATTTCCCTCACTACACAGGGTTGCTGCTTCATTTGCCTATCTCCTGTGTGCAGAAAGCCATTTGTTTAATACATATTATACTTACCATGTGCTCGGTGCTGGGGATTCAACTGCAACACAGATTCAGAGTTATTTGCAGGGACCTCCATCTGAAGCAGTTTCTCAGGGTGTGCTATGCATGTGTAGCACAACCTCACAGCTGGGGACCCACTCAGCCTGTAATCTGAACTTTAATATGCCCCCTTGGTGATTCTCATGCATGCCAGTCACTGGGAAACTCAGAGACCTCAGGAGGGCTGGTCTTCTGTCAGCTCAGCACAACATCCTTAGCCCTGAGTACAGTTCTGGGTAAAAAGTAGGTATACCAGATGTCTTTGTTGAAGAGGAAAACAGAACAGAAATGAGGTGGGATGGGCCCCATGGTAGGTAAGACTCTTGGGCGGTGGGTAGATGTGAGCGCTGCCTTTTCATCACAAGTGGAGTGTATTACAACTCAGATGGTTTCCAACTAAGTGGGACTCAGTGAAAGGTACCATTTCTAATCTTAAATTGCTTTAGATGGCTAACTAGGTAGAAGCCTCCAAGCTTTTCTAGGTTTTGTTAGGGAAAGCTTTTCTTCTTTCTTTTTTAAAAACTTTGTTCCCATACAATGTATTCTGATCATAGTTTGCATCCCCAAACTCCTACCAGATTCTGCCCACCTCCCCACCAACCCAACTCTGCATCCTTTCTTTCTCTCTCTTTAGAAAGGAAATAAACAAGAATAGAAAAAACACAAGAAACACACACACACACACACACACACACACACACACCCCATAAAACATAAAATCAGAAATCATAATATACAAGCAAAAGGCCAGCAAGACAAAAAATTGCCCAAACAAAGCAGTATGAGATAAAAAGTCTACAGAAATGCCACTGAGTTCATTTTGTGGCCGTCGTCTGCTGGGAATGGGGCCTGCCCTTCCGTGTGTACCCAGGGAGACTCTGATGGAGAACATTAAATTTTCCTTTGCAAGCAGGTGTCAATTGCAGATATAGCTTCCTGGTTGAGGATGGGAGCCCATATATACTTCCCCCCTTCAGCACTGGGACCCTATCTGGCTTGAACCTGTGCAGACCCTGTGTGTGCTGCCACAGTCTCTGTGAGTCCTGTTGTGTCTGGAGGACACTGTTTCCTTGGTGTCATCCATCCCCCCTAGCTCAATCTTTCTCCCCACTCTCTGCATAGCACCCTGGCGCCTGAGGGGAGAAGTTTGACAAGACATCACACTTAAGACTACGTGCTCTGAAGTCTCATTCTCTGTACATTGTCCGGTGGTGGCTTTCTGTGTTAGTAGGGAAGGCATTTCAATGAGCCTTTATTAAGCATAAGATTTGAAAAGATGTATTATACAGAAATTTGGAATAAAGGTTTCTGGGTTTTGTAATTTATAGAAACATATAAAAGAAGATACATATGATACAGAAACTTGTCTATAAGGACTACCCTTGTATACTGCACTTTTTTTCTGAAGTGTAGAGAAGAGAATTCAGTTTTTTGTTTCTTTTTATTTTGAGCATTATAAAGAGAGGAGAGTAGCTACCTACTATATTATTTAAGGAACTGACATCACTGGCATTAGCTCCTTGAGTTATTGTAGAGGGGCCCCCTTGGGTGCTGTGTTTCTTTTCTGGATGCTAAAATGCCATTCCTTTCCCTCCTAAACCAAAAGCCTTTTGGTTTAGAGGCTGAGCTAAAGTTTCTGTAGCCAGTCCTGTGACGCTGAATACACTTTTGGACACATGAATTAGTTGGCCACCAGGATAAATATTCCCGTGTTAATGCAAGCCATCTCCAATTGAGATTCTGGGAGTGACCTGATGAAGATCATAAATGTTCTGCAGTAAACTGACTTCCTTATTTGATTTAGGAAAAGATGGAGGGCCTTTTGATGAACAGCGCTGAACTCAGGCAGCACACCCTTTCCAAGGCACCCGTTTCCTTGACCCTGTTTATGATCAGTGTCCTCTCCTCTGAGGTGCTCCCTGCTCTTCTCTGTCTTCTGAACCCCACTCTTCATTATGAGTTTGCACTCTTTTTCCCCTACTGAGTGCTTTTTTTTTTTCAGAACCAAAAGCCATTTGCTCACTTGGGGGCATTCTTCCCTATGTTAGGCTTTGGTGCTTGTCCTGCGCTAAGCAACAAAGTTTGTTGTTTATAACACACCACCCTTCGGTTTGCTCTGCCTATGCCTGATTCTGGGAATAGATCCTTTATTTTGTTCCTTGTCACCAAACTTCTGCATGATTGCCCTTTCACCTTGCCTGTCAGGCAGGTCAGGAATTCCGGCGCCGGACTCCTACTTCTCTACAGCCTCGCTGGCCAGGTGTGAATTCACTTGTTGCTGTATCTTGTATATGTGTGTGAGTGTATGTAAGTCTATGAGTGTATTATGTGTTTGGGTGTGTGTGTGTGTGCACACGTGTGCGTGTGCACGTATGCACACGTATGGAGGCCAGGCCAGATGTCTTCTTCAGTCACACACTACCTTTGTTTTGAGACAGTGTCTCACTGACCCTGAAGCTCACTGGTTTGACTAGGCTGGCTAGCAAGCCTGAGGGACATGCTTCTCTCTGTGTCCCGGTACCGGATTACTGGTGAGCACCTCCATACCTGGCCTTTAAAATGTGCGCTGGGGACTGAGCTCAGGTCCTCGTGCCTGTGGAGAGCACTTACAGGCTGAGCCATCTCCCCAGGCGTCTCGATGCATCTTTCTAATGCGGAGAAAGTAATGATTTAGACCCTCCAACTCGATTCACCGCCTCGGAGCCTGCCTGCTGCATGTCCTTCAGTGGTTCTAAGTTACCTTCTTCCTTGGGTGAGCATTTATTTAGTTTCTGTGTCCTAGCCTTCTACAATAGGGCATCTCTTGCTTTACCTGAATCCTGATTTGGACAGCTGAATACTAACTCGGTGGCTAAATTCTCAGCATTGGTGCTGTTGATCTATTGAAAGGTAAATGCCCTGGTTACCCTCTGCTGCTCAACAGTTGTTCAAGTGTATCACAGTAAATGCCACCTTAGAACGTTACTCAGCAAGGGCATGTGTTTAAACTTGGCTGCCTTTTTTTTTTTTTTGACCTAAAATAAAATTCTGTCACTTCAATGGTAAAGGTTACCAGCAAACTTTCTCCCACCACTTAAGCCAGTGGTTTTCAACTTTCCTAGTGCTGTGACCCTTAAATACAGTTCCTCATATGGTGGTGACCCCAAACCATGAAATTGTTTTTGTTGTTGCTTCATAACTGTAATTTTGTTACTGTTATGAATTGTAATGAAAATATCTGATGTGCAGGTGGTCTATGCCTGTGAAAGGGTTGTTTGAACCTCCAAAGGGATCATGCCCCATCAGGATGAAAACAGCTGGCTCAAGCTTTACCTTCTAAATAATATTGAACTAGACTTTAATAGCAAGCCAGACAATTCTGATCCACTTGTTTAGCCGTGCTTCTCATTATGTTGATCTTGGTGGACACACATGTACACGTTTTATTTACTGCTTCCCTGAGTTCCTGGACATCTTAGACTTCCACCTCCGGCACCGTCGGCTGGGGCGACATTGCTAAAGCTCTCTAGCGTCACGGATTCTTAGATTTATGGTGTTGAATTTGCTGCTACTTCAGCGATGGTTTTATAACCTATTTTGACTGCTATCGCAGTGATAGCTCCATAAATGTCACCTTGTAAAACTATCAGAATCTGCACGTGCAGGAAAGGAACTTGAAAAATAGGAGAAACATTTATTCATTTATTTTTTAACAGTTTTCACTCATTGTTTGTATGTAGCTACAACAAACACTCCACTATGTTTTATTCTGTAAAGGGAGAATCATTTGGAATTTTATTAAAATTCAAATCTGGACTGTTTTTCATGAAAGTTTGAAAATTGTAGCAGTCTCAGTTTCTGTAACATATAAGATACAAAAAACACATAAAGAGCATTTCATTGCTTTCTCGCCAAGCTTTTCTAACCGGTGTATAGCTCAGGACGAGATGGACTGTTGTTTTAGTATTAGTTGCAGGATTTGTAGGTTAGCCTGTAGTAAGTAATTACCCTACATTATTTTTGTTTTGCTGTTTTTAACCTAGTTTTTGAAAGGCATGTTGATGAGGCTTTCTGAAAGTGGCCCAACTTTGAGAAGAGACTTGCTTTATAATTCCTGTACTTAAAACTATTGAAATTGAACATTTTCTCTTTAAGATCATCCTGATAGTAGATTTCATGGAATTTTATAGCTAAAGATCAAAGAGTTGTTATCCAACTCAACAATATTAGATTGAGGTCAGGGTCCCATCATGCATATATGGGGTGCCTTCTGCAATCCCAGGCTGCCACACATGCACATCCCCTAGTGACCTCTGCAGAGAGTGCTAGCCATTTCCCTCAGTGACTTCAGCTTTTTCCTCCCAAGGTTAAATCTTATTCCGGTTTGTGTTTCTCACCTTCAGCTGCAAAACAAATGATCACCTGATTGGATCAGTTTAGTGAGTTGAAAAGCTAGGAATTCCTTGCAAGCAACTTGCCTAAATGTTAAAAGAGGAGAACTCTGTTTTCCTTGTGGTAGTGATTCACCAGATCTAGGGAAGGTCATTTGAAAGGATGAAATCCCTTGATGCATACAATTGAACACAGAAGTCTTAATTAGAAATGATTAAAAACTGACATCACTTTGGGCTTATTCTGCACAGACACCTTTGGATTCATGCTTGAAGGAACTTGATATAAATAGACAAGACTGGAGGAGATAGGATGCTAGGGAATAAATGAAAACTACAGAAGGTGAGGGTCTATGGCAGCAGGGTAAGACAGCTGTGTGAAGAAGCTGGCCTGTGGTAAGAGGACCCTGCAAATAAGGAAGCTAAAAGTCCCTGATGTAGGACATCTCTCTTAGTATCCTAGCCATGGGAACAGGCAGGAAGCCAGCAGCCCCTTTAGTTCCTGCATCATAGCGCTTTGCATCACACCTGGTAGGACAAGAAAGGATCCTATGGGCTTTCCAGTGAGTTTCTATTTCTGTGATGGTATATCTTGGGGTATTGAAATAGTTTTCAGTCGACATAAAACTTGGTCTAGAACAGATCGTAAGTTCAAAATAAAAATGTAACCAGTTGGCTGGAAAATAGTAAGATTATTGCAAAGAGCATATCTTTTGTAAACAAAGGGATCCCAGCTCAAATCCCAGTTCTCATCTAAGACAAGGGGCAGCCATTCAGAGTTGCTGCTCTGCACGGTTGCTTCTCTGATGTTAAATGTTGAAGCATTGAAGTAGAGAGTGAAGGGCTGCAGATCTCTTGAGAGCTGGGCTTAGAACTACTCAGTGCCTCCTTAAGCTACCCTCTATTTACCAAGCAAGCCACAGGTGAATTCAGATTTAAGGGGCGGAGAAGTAGATAGAGGAGCAAATTGTGGGTGTTTATAATCCACCCAAACTCCACATCTGAAACAGAAGATCTTGAATTACGTCCGCTTTCTTTCACCCTGCTCTTCCCACCGCACGTCTTGTTCTGACAAGGTGAAATAAGTCGGAGAGAAGAGCACGTTCTGTGGAGAAGGAAACAAGCTGCACGTAAACTGAGACTTCTGCAGAAACGTTTGACGTTTTATTTTGGAAATTCTTAATCTGTCACTTGACTTAGATCTGCTCTTTAGCCCGGTGATACCCGTTTAAGCTAAATGTTTAAAAGCTTCAGGATGTTTTAATCAGAGGTTTACATATGAGATGCTATAATACCTCTCCTTTATTCAATTTATGTCAAAGAAGTGATGAAGAAGGCTTGCTTTGGAACTAAAAATGAACCGGTAATTGAAAACACTGGAAAAGAACATGATTAACAGTTTGCTAATGAAGGCCCGTTGTACCCTTCGTCAGTTTAGAAGCTCATACACGCTGTCAGGACAGTCCAGTGAAGCAAGCATCTAGGATTTCCCCCACTAAGTAATAGTTAATTGTATGCTAATTGAATAATTGAATTAATTGCAATCTTAAGATCGATGGGTTACTTGCTGTGTTTAATGATTTAGGCAGCATCTGTAACTTTGAAGAGCCTTTTAAACTGTTCTGAGAGTCAATCAGGTCTTCCCAGAGACACCGTGACCCTAATAATTAGCACCACAGCCAAAGATAATCATTTAGAAAATCACATGGAAGCACTTGTTCTTTATGGAGTTGAGAATGTTTTCCTTATGTTCACTCAGACTTGGCTTTATGACTGTTAAAGAGACAAGGATAATGAGTGAAAAGAGGCATAGAAATAAAAGGAAAAGACAAACTGTCTTTAGTCTTAGTTGTCTTAGTTTCTTCCAACTAAAGTCACATTAGTCAAGACTCTTCATTGTGAAATGGGAAGGCGTTGTTCCGACAAAGGTGGATCTAGACTCTAGGTTCCAGAGGAAGGCGTTTTGTACGACTAGGAAGAGGCTCTGCTAGGATGCCCACTTTTCTCTTTGTGTGTTTCATGTCTCTATTGTGTTGACACTAGTTTCAGGATGATAGGGGAACACTTTGTTTATAATAGTTCAAATTCCTGGGTCCTCTTCTGTTTAGGTGCATTGAAAGGAGAGTTGCCCAAGAAAAATACTTGATGTTTATTCTGATTGGGCCTGTTAGATTTGGTGTGGATCACATCTATTCATCCCAGATCAACTGGTGTGGCCAGGAGGATGGGCTGCAGTGATCGTCTCTGACTTCTGTCAAACTTCTCATGCTCTTCTGGAGTCAGATCAGGAGCTCTCAGTTTTTGTTTTCTTTTTCTCAAGACAAGGTGTCTCTGTTGTAACTCTGGCTGTCCTGGAACTCACTCTGTAGACCAGGCTGGCTTCGGACTCATAGAGATCCGCTTGCCGCTGGCTGCCTCCTGAGTGCTGGGATTAAAGGTGTGTACCACCACTGTCCGGCAAGGGAACTCTCATCTTAACACCACCGCCTGAGGTTGGGAACAAGTGGATTCTAGATGTAAGGAAAGCAAAGCTGCAATTGCAAGCCAGACCCAGCCAGGGCTACTACAAATGCAACATACATATTTCTATTACATAGTAAATATTTAACAAATGAACCTTGAAATTGGGTGATTATAGGAAAAGGATATTGTAGTTTTCTGCTGAAAACCATTTTGAGGTTCTGTCTGCCTATTTTGCTCTCAGACCTCTGCTGAGTAAGAATGGATAAGGATTTGTGCTCTCATTTCTGAAAGCATTTGTTAATGACCACATGTCATTTACATAGTTATTTAGCAATGATATACATCCCATTCTATAGGTGATAGAAATTGTAAATGATGAAATGATAATTTGATGCTATTCATTAAATATAGTGTTGAGCAAACTTAGAAGAAAACATTTCTTCCACTAGAAATGTTGTCAGTTATGCTGTGAAGGTCATTGAAAACAGCAGGGTTATTAGATTAACTCCAATCAGTTAGTACAGACAGCCTTTACGCTATTAGTCTGATAAGAGCTGCTATCAGCCGAATCTGTGCCGTACCGCCGCGTGTTTTGTCGCAGCTCGTCATACGACAGTGCTCTGTAGAATTTGGGGCACAGTTAATGTATGACTTTGAAAACAAGAATGGACATTCTAATTTATTTTGCCTGTTGGTAAAACTCAAGTCAGAGATAAATTAGCTCCTGCCAGTTTGACATATTCAAGGAGTTTGGAAGTTACACATAATCTGGTACCATGAAATTTTCTTTTATTGTCACAGATTCCTGTCTAAATAGGTGATGCTGCAGTTAATCCTCCAAGCCAGGTCACTGTAGGGTGACAGGGGAAATTATATTGGGAGTCCAAGTGACGTCTAAATGAACCAGGGCTTTAAGTCACCTTCTGCACAAACAATTTAGGTTTTATTAGCTGGAAGCTTAACACCAAATTCTCCACACAAGAGACAATCTCAGGGCACTTTTTCATTCCATGAGACATTCTGATAAGTGAGCTATTTATTAGTCACGTGAATTTTTTGGCACAGACTGTTTTTTTCTTATGACCTAATAACATCTGTGGTTGGAGGAACAGTGACCACAAGGCCCTGTGTTCTATCACATGGGGGTGGGGGAGAACAATTGGAAAATACGTGGTAACATTTGGAAAATTCTAGCCCCCCAAATTTCCTAGCAGACTACTTAGTAATAGGAAGAATTAATGTTTCTGAGTGCTGGACTAGGCCTGCCACCATGTCCACTCTTAGACTCCACAAGGGAAACTGCAAGAACAATGCCAGGAAAGGCATCTCGGGGAGATCGACAGTCCTCAATCAGACAGGATTGCGTGAAGAACCCTGAGGGTCTGCTAGAGTCTTTCCTTGCAGGACTTGCCGATTTCAGTGTATGACAGGGAATGATCCTTTCCTTGTCCTTGTCCCTCTGGGTGATACTTAAGAGTTAGTACCATACCAAACAGGGCAAAAGGATGAAGGCAGTAAGTCTCACAGTAACTCTTTTTTAAAAAATTTTAAAAATTTCTCAGAATATTGTTTTTATTTTTAAACGATAGATTTTTTTTTGCTAAATGTAATGTATAGCCCATGATGTTAAATTAATATTTAGCAATGTGAATTTGTGTTACTTGTAGTTTTAAAAGCCTGAAGAACGTGTTTCATGCCAGCACTAACAGACGCATTGGTGAGCTCTCCCGTGAAAGTGCACTACACCCAGGACTCACCCTTCGAGTTAATCGAATGCTCTTTATACTAATTGCACCTCCATGTGAGCCACTTGAAGTCACTTTATTTAAAGTCGGCGGGGTGTTGAGCATACTGCACAGAAACCCTCTGAGTCTGCGGAGCAGCCTTGCATTGTGATGCACGATCAGCGTGTGAATCAAGGTGGTGAGGCGCAAACGTGCTTTCTAACTGAAGAATCTGCAGTCCATTAGACTGGGCTAAGTGGCTTGTGCACCGGCAGAGCCAGAAAAGGCTCTGTGGCCACCTGATGAGGGCTCTGCTGGGGGGTTTGCTCCTGAGGGCCCGAGGTCCTTGAGGGGAGCTGGAAAAGGAGGCCAATGAGACCTTTGTAACAGTGAGCTCTAGACAGCTTAAGGGCCACATCTCAACACCAGATAACCTTTACTAGATTCTGATTCTCTTTTACAAAAAAATTCTCTTTTATTAAAAACAAAATAGGATTTTTTTTGGGTGACTGGAAATAAGCATTACCTCCTGTTGGAAATGTGAGAAATATTGAAGAGTATAAAGATTATAAAACTTACATTCCCCTACAGCAATCCCTTGCTCATGTTCCAGATGATTTCTTTTACTTTTTAGTCTTTCTCCTGATCACACACGTGCTTACAAATTACAAAACATAAAATCAGGTTCAGTTTTGAAGTATGAGTTTTAAAAATTTAATAGAGTATGAGCTTGTTGTGATTACATGCCCAAATCATCACACACACACGCACACGTGCATGCACACACAACCTCTCTTTCTGTTCTCACGTGTATTCTGCATAGAACTGTGATAAGGAAATACTACAATTTGATGGTTTCTCTAGCTTTATTTTTGCTGTTTTATATAATATATAACTCCTTGGCTGTTGTAGAGCATATTTTACGGTTTGTCTTAAAAATAATGAAGAGGTTTTTAAATATTTGTGCAGAAAAATCTACCAATCTTTTTCTATATGATGAATTTTGTCTTTACATGTGCACTTGAAAAACGTTTAGATTAGTCAGATAAATATTATATGCTTCTATCTATCTCTCTGTATTTGCATTTTTTTATTTTAGAATCTAATAGAAATTAGTCATATAAGTTAATGCCCTTTCTCAAATAGTTAGTGTTAGAATACATAATAAAAATTAAGCTTTCTTTACTGACTTAGAAAACGCATTGTGTTGCACTAACTCACTAGGTATAGTCAACATAAGGAAGTTTCTTTCTAGATTCCCATCTAGCTCTGATGATTTACCACATCTTTTCTGTCTGAAAATTGCCTGTTACCCTGATTTCATAAAGGAAGCCTTGGATGGGTATAGTGGTACATGACTACAATCTCAACATTTGGAAAGCTGAAACAGGAGTATTGAGTTGAGAGTTTATGGCTAGCCTGGGCTACGTAGTGAGACCTTGCCAAAAAGAAAGAAAGAAAGAGAGAGAGAGAGAAAGAGAGAGAGGAGGGGAAGGAAGGAAGGAAGAAAGGAAAGAAAGGAAGAGAAAAGAAGAAAGAAAGCAAGCAAAGAAGTAAGGAAGGAAGAAAGTAAGGAAGTCCCATTTTACAGTATTGTTAGTTGGGTGAGAACTTTGGAGCCATTGAAATCTGAGCCACTGTTACTCACTCTGATAAGCAGGGCCAAGTGTATCCAAGTATAAAATGGTAATAAAGGTGTCTGTCTACCTTGCACTATTGCTTGGAGTGATGAATAACCTTCGTAAGCTCTTGGTACACAGGCACCAGCCTTTCATGGCTCTTCTTAAGGCAGTGCTTACACACCTCTGGGACTTCCTTGGGGCCTTGTGTGCTTGACTTCTAGGGCTTTGTTGGACTTCTGTGGCTCTGTCTTTAGTTAACACATAACCTTCCCATTCGGCAGACATGTGCCAGGCACTGTTAGAGAGGCTGGTGGTAAGTGCTAAAGGTGGCAAAGGGCACCTGTGCTTCTGCGGGTCTTCTGGAGGGGATGCGGATCAGGGTAATTGAGAATGCTTGTGATCAAAGTAAATGCCGTGAGGAAGTGAAGAGATGCAGCCCTGTGGCAGATGGCACCAAGGTAGTTGACTTCTGGGTTAAGATGAATGAGGAGAAAGGGCCATGTTGCCACTGTCCGAGAAATAGTATGATAGGCAGAACGAATGGGAAGTACAAAAGTCTGAGGTGGGGGCGGGGGGACATGAGCCCAGAGGGGTGGCGAAACGGTGAGCAAGGGAAGTGAGGTAATGGAACCTGAGAGAGGGTAGAGGTAAGACTTAGATGAATGCAACTTCACAAAATACACCCTAGTTCCCTTTGTGCTTAAAACCTACCCACTCTTAAAGGCCCCCTGGAGGACTTGCCTTCTCTCCTGAATGGATGCAGCCTGTACTGGTGTGGTTCTTTTCTCAGTTCTGTTGCTCTCATGGCCTTCCCCATAGTTTGTGTACTGCTCTCCTGGGACATTTCCTTCATGGGATCATAAGTTGCTTGAGCAAGGGGACTAGGTTTAAGGCTTCCTTCCCAACCCCTTTAAGCGTTTGTTGAATTGTTGAGAATATGTTGGACATTCTGCTTGCTGTTGTAGGCGGAAGCTGAGCATCAGGGGATTTTATATTGTCACTTTAGCCTCTTACAAAACTCTCCTAACAATCTTGACCAAAACAAAAATCCAAATACAGATTGAGATAGCAATCAAAGTTTCACACCTCAAATGGTGCATTTTAATGCTTTAGCTATTACAGATTAAGAAATAAGCAAAAATGAAAAGCTAGGCAAAAATTTAATATAAGGTTGTTTAAGTCTTTACACTAAAAACATCTTGAGCATTTACTTGTGTTGGCTGAACATGTTCTCCATAAACGGTAAGAAAAGCTTCAGTTTTTATTTTTCTCATTGAAAGTTTTTGTTATCTCCTAGTACTTTCATATCGAGTTAATGCATTGTGTATTCAATTGGACAGACACAGATAGTGCTAACTTACCTGAACATTGATTTGGCAGATGATGCTAGGCTGCTTCGTTCCTGAGACTTTCCCCTTTGCTCCTGTGGGTGCTCTGCTATCAGCATCTACATCTGCATCTGCATCTCTGTGTCTAAGGGTTGTCCCTCAAAGGCTGCTTTGTCTGTAGCAAGGTCAGTTCTGGGGCACCAGTGCACCCCTGCTCCCTAGCAGCCTTCATCCAGTTGAGTTCATCCTCTAGGGTTGACATATGAATACGTCAGCTCTCTCATCCTCTAATGAGATAATTCTGAAGCTGTGCTTTGCACCATTTCTCAAGATTTTCCCATTAAATTCATGGTATTGCTCTGAGAGTTGACCTGTTGGATTGCCCATCCTTCCTTGTTTCACTTCCCTGTTTCCTTACTATTATTTCCCACACCTTTCAAATGAACAATTTGTGCCTGGATGCTTGCATGGTTCTGCTTCTGGAGAATTCAAACCAAGCTTGCTGCACAAGCAATATTGTTAATACTCTTCTGTGCACCTCCCAGACTAACCCTGAGGAGACTGAGACCACAGCTTAGGAGGTCTCAAGCATTTTACTTAAGGGGCATTGCTTATGAAACTGAAGGAGGCTTGATGGGATCAATAGTGCACACTAATGGATTAGAAGGGGTATCTGGCCGGACGCAAGATGCATTAGCACACACAGGAAACATGACCTTGGGTGGGAGCCCCTGATCTGTGCCTGGAGGGTGGTGCTGAAGTCAGGATGCTGACCTTCCTTGCACTGTGTTGACAGGACTCTGGATTTGCTGCAGAGCCAGCTGTTTAGGGAGGAGGATTCCTGCCATGATTTCTCTGACTCTTGCATTTTCTTTATGACCCAACCAGTGTTGTCAATGATCTCATCTTATTCTTTATTCCTAAATCTTCCACAACACTGCACAAATAGATAGTGGATACTTGCTGATTAATGGGCCACAGTGTACTGAAGACTGGGCTGTCAGTAAGGATATCAAATTCCATTACATCAGTTACTTTTAGCATCAGTGGCTCATTTATAGACCAGAAGCCTTCTGGTGTCTGTAGCTATTACATTAGAGAACACTGTCAAAGATTACATTTTCTCTTCCAGGAGCCCTTGACTCCATCAGCCTCTAATGATTTAGTTCTGAAAATTAGTGATAAAAATGGATAAAATAAACACGGCTTCCAGGCTTTTGTTTCAGCTTTTGTACGTTTGCACATTGTGGACAGGCTGTTCACGTGCTTAAGGAAATCTACCAACTTTAACTGGTAGAATCAGGGTGCTATTGGCACCCCATTTTGAAACTTGCTTCTCTGGCTATGATTTGTTGAGGTCTTCAAGGCAGTTAGGCAAAGATTGTAATCCTCTCCCCTACTCTGCTTGAGGATTTCTGGTATACCTTCTCATCCCAACCTGCTGTCCTTATCAGTTACACCTTAGACTGCCACTGTGACTTTTGGAGTGATTGTATAGGAATACTCATGAAGAATTTGAGATATATATATATATATATATATATATATATATATATATACACACACACACACACACACATACACACGCACACACATATACATACATACACATACCAGTGTTTTAGCTACTTTTCTGTTGTAGTGATTAGATAAGCTGACAAAAGAAACTTGAGGGTAAAAGGGTTTTCCTTTGAGTATGAAGTGTCCTTCCCTATCTCTTCTGATTAGTTTGGGTTTGCGGTCTGTTTTGTCAGATATTAAAAGGCTATACCAGTTTGTTTCTTAGGTCCATTTGCTTGGAATATCTTTTTCCATCCTTTTACCTTAAGATGATGTTTATCCTTGATGTTAAGGCATGTTTCTTGGTTGTAGTAGGATGGATCCTATTTTCTTAGTCCATTTTGTTAGTCTGTGTCGTTCTGTTGGGGAGTTGAGACCATTGATGTTGAGAGCTATCAATGAGCACTGATTATTGATTCCTGTTTTTTCTTTTTTTTGTGGTGAGTGGTGGTGGTGGTGCTGGTGGTGGTGTGTGTGTTCTCCCTCACTTTTATTTCCTGGTCTGGGATTATTTACTACCTGTGTTTTTTTGGGGTGTGGTTAACCTCTTTAGGTTGGAGTTTTCCTTCTAGTGCCTTCTGTGGGTCTGGATTTGTAGATAGATTTTGCTTAAGTTGGGTTTTATCTAGGAATGTTTTAGTTTCTCCATTTATGGTGAATGAAAGTTTTGCTGGGTATAGTAGTCTGGTCTGGCATCTGTGGTTTCTTAGAGTCTGTTGAACATCTATCCAGGCCCTCCTGGCTTTTAGAGGCTTCATTGAGAAGCAGCTTTTAATATTTTTACTTTGCTCTGTACATTTAGTGTTTTGATTATTTTGTGCTAAGGGGAATTACTTTTCTGATTCAGTTTATTTGGTGTCTGCTACAGAGCTGAGGGTGAGACTTGGGTATTAGATTTGGAGGATAGGAGGAAGACATGAAGTTCTACAGTTAGCCTACCTGCTTCCCTGGCTGGAGTGGAGTGGCCAGAGTTGGGGACTGGGACAAAGCATGGTGTCCAGGAGGGAATGTTGGAGAAGGTCTAAGTGACCCCTTGGAAAGGGGCAGAGAGGAAGGAGAGACCGCGGCAGGTGCTTTGCTACAGAGCTGGAGTTCTGGGAATGGAGAAGCAGAGGGAGAGGTGAAGATCTGCAGTTAGCAGTTAGTTACTTGTTTCCATGGCCAGAGTTATTATTATTATTTTTGAGACAGGTTCTCATATATAGCCCAGGCTGGCCTCAAACTTGTTTTTCTTTTGCCTCAGTCTCATAGTATTGGAATTATATAATTATTATATTATATTATATATATTATATTAATTATAATTATTATACCATGTTCTGCCCTGGAGTCCTAACTTTTTAACTCGTTCTAATCATTTTGGTAGCAACTGTGTTAATGTAGTTGTACGCTATTGTATAGGCTCACCACAGAAGACAATAAGGTATATTCACAGGTGCAAACCCTGCCAGACCTCAGCAGAGGGAACCACTACCGTGGCCAGTGCCATACTGATCATTGGAACCCTGAGCCTCTCATCTCAGGGGCTTTTATTGGTATCTAAGCTCCTCGGGTGTTCTACGGATACTGGCTCTGCCAGAGAGCTGTGAGCATGTGTAGATCATGAACAATCAACACTTTTACATAAAGTCAACACCTTCAGACAATACAAAACGCCAAGGCCTAGGCAGCTTCTTTTCCAAAACGGTGCACAAAACAACCATTTTAAACATAACTGGAAATAAACGTCTGCAACATGATAACAATCTGTTTCTAAAGGTAAGCTACAAAGTGATAACTGAAAGCAAAAGACAATGACTCCTTTCCTGGAAGCTTGCTCATTCTGTTGTCACTGCTCGGTTTATTGAAATAGTTATGGTAACTCCTTCTTCTGGAAGTTCTGTGAACTTTTTCTGTCCAGTCAAAATGGAACACATGACATTTGTTTATGTACATTGCTTTTAGCTAAATAAGTGGCCATGTATTATTTCTATTTAAATCCATTATTTATGCATTTACTGGCAAGTGAGCTGTTCACTGATGGGGGATTACTATCACGTCTTCTTTTTTGTTTTATTTTGTTTTAATCAGCTGCTGTTTGTCTGGCAGCCACAATCAGGTGGATCCTGGCCATGAAGCAGGTAGGACGCTGAACTGGCTGAGAGCTCGTGTAAGCAATGCTGCTGTGTCTGTGTGCTACCAATACCATCCGTGTATTTGTTTCCTGACAGTCTCTGAAAGGCTTTCTTGTAAAACACTTCTTTTCATTTTATGTGTAGGTTTGATTCAGTTTTATGATATTTTAGTTTAGCAGGGGGAGGAACATAGACAATCAGAGGGAAACGGTGAGAGTATACCTCATTAAGGTTAGTTTTAGTCACATTTTGAATTAAAAGCGTGACTATGTTAGAAGGCCTCAAAGTGATCGTTTATTTAGTGTCCTTTATATATCAAACAGTTCAGTGTCCGCCTTACCAGTTTCTCTAGGTTTTCTCACCTATCTTTCAAGCAGTTATCATCATTGCCATTTGAAAATAAGAAAAAAAAATTCAGAGGCTCATAGGCGTAAACTGATTTGCTGAAGACCAAGCAGTTAAGAGACTGAGCTGGAATTCAATGCTGCTGTGCCATCTTATGTCAACTTGACATAAGCTAGTCACTGGAGAGGAGCGAGTCTCGATTAAGAAGCTGCCTCCGAGGTCTGGGCAGTGAGGACGAACCTTGGGTTGGAATCTGTCATGCTTGGTGTCGGGCTAGAATGGACCAGGTGAATGGCCACTGCTGCCAAAGACCATGGTGATAACCAGTGAGCCACGCTCCTGCCACACCAGCTGGATTTAATTGTCTTTTATTAGTTCTCTCTCTGGTTTTTTTTTTTTTTTTTTTTTTGAGGACAGAGGTGTGGGAGGTGGAACAGGGAGGAATGGGCAGAGGATGTTATCAAGATATATTGTATGCATGTATGAAAGTCAAATTATTAATAATAGTATTATTTAAAAAATAACAAAAAAAGAAGGAAAAGAAACTGCCTCCATAAGACTGGGCTACAGGCGAGTCTGTGGGGCATTGTTTTAATGACTGATGGGGAGGGCCCAGTTCACTGTGGGTTGGATCACCCCCGGGATGCTGGTCCTGGGATCTATAAGAAAGCAGCTGAACAAGTCATGGAGAGCTAGCCAATAAGCAGCACCCCTCCATGGCTTTTGCATCAGCTCCTGCCTCCAGGTTCCTGCCCTGTTAGAGTTTCTGCCCTGACTTCTTTGATGATGAACAGAGATGATGAAGTGTAAGAACCCTTTCCTCTGCAAGCTGATTTTGGTCATGGTGTTTCGTCACAGCAACAGTAACCCTGACCAGGACACTAGATCTGTTTGATTTAGAAGTTTCCATTGTTTTTGTTCCACTGAGTTGCTTCTATATGGACCCTTTTAGGTTAGGGGTGGGGCAGCTCAGTGACTTGTATTGTGCATACTTAGCATGTGTGGACCCTGGGCTTGATTACAGCACTATAAAAAAAAACAATAGAATCTCATATGGATAAGTTCATTGTGTATTGTTGCAATCTTTAAGATTTTTAGATATCTTAAGATTTAAGATAATAACCTTCCCCAGAGACCCGTGGAATTTACATCTGGTATTTTTGTCTCTGAATGGAATGTAGTAATCTTGATTGGTTGGATCTGTGTTTATATAATAGCCTTCTTCCTTGTATGTAGTCAGCTTACAGTGCTGTTTCTGGCCTCATGCCTGTCCGCGTTTGACTTACAGTCACACACTTGTCCTTTACATATTTGTGATGAGCGATCCCACGGAGGAAGCAGCAGTCAGAATGAATGCATCAAGGCCAGAACCCTTGTCAAGACTACTGTGGCAAATGCCACCAGCCTGTGGTTAAAGAGACAGATAGTTGCATAAAAGTCATTTATTTGCTGAGCCATCAGTGATGCAGGGAACATAAAATTGGGGACAGTTGTAACTGATAGATGTTTTGGCGTTATTTGGCGTTATTTGGCGTTTGGTTTTAATCCCTAGACAGCCCTTAGAACTACTGATTTTATCTATATTGCATTTTTGCCTGCAGCAAAAGATCCTACACTCCAAGTCTTGCATAATTCACGGTCAAACATGAAAGAAAGCTACAGTGGTATTTTCTAGCTTCTTATCTGATTTAGTGAAAAGATTTTCAGCACACTTTTGTTTTCTTTCATAGGTGTCTTATCAGAAATTACAAATGGCAGAAGCCACACTTTGTCAAACATGGAATAAGATTTTATTGAAGCAGGGAGGCATCAAAGCACACTGGAGTTTTGTTCTGTTTCTCTCTGGAGGTAACTGGATTTAGGCTTTCTACTGAACTTGAGCTAATAATGATTTAAAAAAAACTAATTAGAGTTGTTTTATGCCAGAAGTCAAATCAGTAAAGCATGCAGAAGTTGGACTAAACCCTTGAAGAATATGGATGGCTCTGGTTTTCAGGGCACCAGTCATGATCCGCCTTCTGGTCTGATCCATTTGTATCACCAATGTACTGGATTCTAGAAGGGTGTGGCACAGCAGCACTCCAGAGGCAGGTTCCCCACCCCTGTCTAGACTTGCACTGTGGTGAGCTGCAGTGACCTTTAAAAATTTTAACTAATGTAAAATGTAGACTAATGGCTCATCGAAATCATCCAAGCTTTTCCCGGGTTAGAACGCCACCCCAGCACCACTGAACCAGAGCCCTGCAATGTGGGCCTCAGCGATGTGCACTCAGGAGAGTCTCCTGTGAGTTTGAGAACCTGTGTGTAGGTTGCCTAAGGACAACAGCATCTCCCCACCACGCGGCTGCTCTACAGAGTGTCGCCACATTTGTTAGTAGGGGAGATGGAAGAGAGAAAAATGTCAACCTTAAACCGTGGAAAACTTAGAACATCCTTATTTGGCTGTCCAAGCCACCGCATAAGCTGCCTTGGTCTGTCTGTGTTGCTTGAAGATCTAGATTTTTCCCTGGAGCCCTAGTGAAGCTTCTGACCCCAGGTTGTAACTGCAGTGTGAAATGTGAGCGACTGTCTTCCTAGTGCAGAAGTCTTTGAACAGTGTGGGGCTATGACAGGAGGAGACCAAGCAGTTCCCATTCCTCACCCTTCTCATTTGTATCTTTTTCAATCATTCTCTGGTGCTGGGGATTCATGTGCTTCCCTGGCTACAAGTGATTTGAGTATTGGCCAAGGAGGAACATTTTGTATTTGTTTGGGCTGGCGTCGGGGTGAGGGCTGGGGGTAAGATTCTTTCCTGGGCCTAAGACTAACTACACAGACAGAACTGACACTTATGTTCAAGTAGGAACAAGGGGACACATTCAAGTTTCCACCCTAACTCCGATGCCCACAGAGGTAACTGAGGGGTGTGAAGGCTCTTTAGAACTGCAGACGTCACCACTGTGATCCCAAAGAGGCCCCATGTTGAGTCTGTAGATCTTCTGCACATCCCTGGCTTCATGTTTCCCATGGACATTTTCCTAGAGTAGAGTCACCAGAGGAGGGGCAGTGTTGTTCTCCTGAGGTCAGAGGGCAGAGCAGGGGTCTCCAGGTCAGCATGAGTGCCACTTTCAATGGGCATTCTGCAGAATGCAGCCTGGAGCTGTTAGGCACGGCATGTTAGTATGCCAGCGCTGTTGTGGCAAATTGTCACACAGGGGCATTCATGAATGACCTCTTCCTGTGTGGTTCTAGAGGCCAGGTGTCAAGAGGAGTGGATCCCTCTGGAGTGTCTGAGAAGATTTTGTCCACACCTTTCTTCTACTTTTTTGGCTGATGGAAATCTTTTTTTTTCCTTTCTGTTTTTTTTTTTTTCTGAGACAGAGTCTCACTATATATCCCTGGTTGTTCTGAGCTTGATCTGTAGACCAGGCTGGCCTCAAACTCGTAGATACCCACCTCCTCTGCCTCCTAGTGTGTTAAAATTAAATGCATGGGCCATTACACCAGGGTGGGATGGGTTCTTTATAGACACTTGCTGAAGAAAAGTGTCATTAGAATTTCCTATAACAGAAGTTCCCAGTTGATGAGCACTTAGATAAATGTTTATGTTCTTGCTTGATGTTTATAATCCTCTTGAGAGAGAGGTTGGTTTCATTTAAATGTTAAGGAACTGCTAGTGTCACAGAAGTGTGAAAATGCAAATCCAGGCCTCTCTGATTTTCTGGGATTGGAGTTACAGATGGTTGTGAGCCACCTTGTGAGTGCTTAGAATCAAACTCATGACCTCTGGAAGAGCAGCCAGTGCTCTTAATGGCTCAGTTAGCTCTCTAGACAGGCCCCTCTTACTTCTAAGCTAGAACACTGAACCACTACTCATACTCCCAATCGCTGATTATCTCAGGCATGTTACCTTTCTAGAAAGCTTCTTAGAGATCCAACTCACACTTAAAATAATATAAGACGAAGCAGGATGTACAGCCTTGGGTAAGTCAGGCAGCCTCCTTAGAGTCATCTACCAGAAGGCCCCCTATGAATCTCTAACTTAGTATCCACTGGTCTACTTGGTTGAAACACAGTTGGGCCTGCAATTGACATGCCTGTCAAGGAACACTTTTACTTTTACCACCCCAGGTAGGTATCAGAAACCCTTTTAGCCGGTCAACCCTTTGGACCTTTCCAAGCAGTTTGCCCAGGCCAGACCTTAAGTAGATGAGAGGCCAGAGCAGGCTCTTAGCCCTTCACATTCTTATTTACAGTACAGTTGCCTAGCTGTCCTGAGCTTTATCGCTGAAGAAATTAAAGAATGGATTAAAAATATGTCATGAACGACTTTTTAATTAATAAATTAATATTTACTTGGAGAAAGGCAAGATGTCAGTTGACTTATTAATTAATTAATTAATTGCTTCTCCCCCCTCCTAGCCTAATCCAAGAGCTTTGTGTTTAGTCTATCAGGTCCTGCAGTGACCTTCATGTAGGTCTAGGTAGCTGTTCTCCTCCATGCAAGCAGAGGAAGTCCATTGAATTCAACACAGCACCATCAGCAAGGCTAGCCACTTAACTTACTCTTTCCTTTATTTAAGCCTAGAAGGCATGTGGCATCTTGAGACTCTGATTGCCTGTTTCCTCTCCTGCTCATTTACATCCTTCCACTCCTCTTCTTTTTACCTCAGTAAACTGTTGATAGACTTCAGTGGTGGCCCTGAGTTTTATATGAAGCATGCTTTTGGCCTCCTTTCCTGGGTGGTGTTACACTGTTAAGGGTTGTATAATAAGTCCAGTTCCCATTCCATCTCTACTGTCGGCTGTATTGTGACCATGGACCAACTCCCTTAAATTCCCATTTTCCCATATAAAACCTGGAGATGATAAAGATGAAGATGCCTACCTTGTTGAATGATGGTGTCCATCAATTAAGCAGTCTGTATAGAGGGTTTCCACATAGATTCTCAGGTAGCTACTCTTGTGATTATTGTTATAACAGTTATCATTTTATTATTGCTGCTGTTTTTGCTCAAACTGCCTTTTCTGTTTTATTTTGTTTAAAATGCATCTATGACAGATTTGAGAAAAAGATTTCTCATAATGCAGAAGAAGCCAATTTTGGCTCCAGTGGCATACTCCGTTAATGTAGGAAAGAAGTGAGTGACTCCACCATGATTGGCTGAGTATAATTACTTGGTTAATCACTAAGTATTAACAGTTGCTAACAACATATAAGTCCCACTTATGCGATCTTATTTGATCACCATGGTATGGTAAGGTCTGTTAACAAAGGTCTAGGATTTCCCGTATACTATGTTGCAGTTGTTCCAGGTTTCCAGGTTACTTATTTTTATTATAGAATCATTCAACATGATGTTCATGGTTATTTAATAAAAGTTCTTTACTGCAAAATTATTAAAAACTTTTTTATTAATACATGCACCACAGGCATATGTTTCTTTTTGGGACTAAAGAAGTAAAAAAAGAAAAGAAAAGAGAAAAAAGAAAAGAAGAGAGAAAGGGCCCAGGGTTTGGAGCCTTTTGGAGACAAAGAATGCTCTTTTTCTGTCCACTGGCTGCTACTTAGCCAGTAGAAAGGTCTGTGATGTGGCCGATTGAAGAGAAGCCAGCTGAGGAGTAGCCCTGGACAGTGTTATCCAGCTGGGCCAGTGGGGGACTTCCTTTCTGGGAGAGGCTCTTTTGGGCCGGGTGCTCACAACCATGTTATAATTGGTTTCTGCAAAGCAGAATGTGGGTTCTGCTATCCCCACCCATCTGGCTGTGAGTTTTACCCATATGTGAATAATGGAACCCTTACTTGTGGCTATCCTTGGGGCTTATGAGTCATAACTCAGGCACCCATATGGTCTACAGTGTCACACAGCCAAGGGTGGGGGTCGGGACAGCATTGCCTTTGTGCCTGCCCACTGTATCCGTCTGCCTACTACAAATAAGTAAACAAAACAAAACACCAAAACTTAAAACAAAACCAAATAAACAAAACAAAACGTTGACATTGTGTGTTTGTCTTTGACAGATTCTCAACCCATCAAAAACAGACCTTTAATTGTGAGCCAAACATTCTGGACAAGATTTTAGATTAAAAATATCAAAACAGTGGGGCTGAGAGATATCCCAGTCATTATGAGCACTTGTTGCCTGTAGGTTGTGATGCCTTTGGGGGTCAAATGACCCTTTCACATCTGCATATCAGATATATACATTATGATTCATAGCAGTAGCAAAATTACAGTTATGAAGTAGCAATGAAAATAATTTTATGGTTGGGGGCCCCACTCCATGAGAGACTGTATCAAAGGGTTGCAGCGTTAGGAAGGTTGAGAACCACTGGTCTCAGGGCTGATGAGAAGGCTCCAGGAGAGAGAAGCATAGAATACTGAGCGAGAATATTAAAATATTAGGGCCAGAATTAGGAAGGAAAAGATAACCAGTTTTTACAAGTTTTCATCAATGTCCTTGAACGGCAAATTAATACCAGCCTACCCATCCATCCTTTATGTATTTGTACGTCTCGAGGAGGTAATGGTGAATGATTGATCAAAATAGAACTGAAGGTGCAAAGATACAAAGGCGAGAGACACCAAATAATTTAGATTCGAGGGTTTCTTTTTTTGGGGGGAGGGAGGAAGGCAAGATTGTACAATGGAAAAAAAGAGCACTTGTTACTCTTGCAGAAGCCCTTAGTTTGGTTCCCAGCACCCTCGTGGTGGTTCACAAGCATCTGCAACTCCAGTTCCAGGAGATCTAATGCCGTCTTCTGGCCTTCTCAAGCAGCAGACACGCACATGGTACATATAAAACCCGTACAGAGAAAATAAACAAATTTAAAAACATTTAAAAGATATTAAAAAAAACCCCAAATCTTTGACTTTTATGGTCAGGCATCACTATTTGTTTATTTACTGATTTACTTCTTGATTTCCCAGTTTCATTTGTTTTATCCTCACATTCTGGTACTGATGATAGCCTTTTCTTCCTTTTTTGTATTTGCCAGCATTAGCAGGAATAACATAACGCCAGTAGTATTTAGAATACTTCTTCCATCAGAATATAAGCACACACAAAGCTGGCTTGTGAAATGTTGCTTACAAACCTCCCAATGTACAGCATACACTTGGGAAAGAGGATACTTGTCGAAATAACGAGCAAGTCAAATCTTAGTGGCTTATAGTGACATTTCCAGATTGGTAGTCAGGCATACGTACTTCCTGGTTTTTTAAAATTTCAGTGCTTTGTTAATTTTTGCTTACTTGACATAAACTTCATTTTTTGGCCATTGTCAAAGGTAACAATAAATGAATATATCACTTATTAATGGCTTGTTTAAGTATTGCCACTTTGGAAAGCTGGATTATTTTTGAATATTGAAGGCAGATTAAATTATTTTTGTTAAAGAAAAAAGTAACTTTAAAATTGTGAAAGGATGCTGGATCAGTATCAGTTTGTAACTGATTTGCTGTGCAAGCATGAGAACCTGAGTTTAGTCACCAGTATCCACATACAGAAACTGGGCATGGTGAAGCATGCTTCTGATCCTAAGGCTAGAGCCAGCCCAACTGCTTGGTGAACTTCAGGCCAGTGAGAGACCCTGTCCATAAGCCGAGAGATGCATGGGGAATGATACCCGAGGTTGGCCTTTGGCCTCCAGAGTCCTCAGGTCAGCACACACAAATGCACATACACACCTTCACAGATGTGCGTACTCACATACACATCATGTATAAGCACAGAATTATGGTGATAGTACAGAAGCTTAAGGACATACAGATCACATACATACACACATGCATACATATATCAAAAGAAAAATAAAAAGTTTAGTAATCTTATCACATAGAGATAACCCAGATTAAAATTTGACTAGCAATTAGTGACTTTTAAAATTTTTTTTTGTTTTTTGAGACAGAGTTTCTCTGTTGTAACTCTGGCTGACCTGAAACTCACTCTGTA
Source organism: Cricetomys ansorgei (assembly GCA_026225945.1). Taxonomy (NCBI): domain Eukaryota; kingdom Metazoa; phylum Chordata; class Mammalia; order Rodentia; family Nesomyidae; genus Cricetomys; species Cricetomys ansorgei. The sequence goes on along the minus strand of JAMJFZ010001562.1, from coordinate 3,243,916 downwards.
GACCAGGCTGGCCTTGAACTCACAGAGATCTGCCTGCCTCTGCCTCCTGAGTGCTGGGACTAAAGGCATGCGCCAGCACCTCCACCACCACTTGGCTAAAGATTGCTGTTTATTACAGAAAATGTATTAACATAAAATTAAATTATATAATTGAAGGAACCTTGATACATTTATTGATGCTTTGTAAGTCTTCTAAATAATTTTTAAAAGATTAAGCAGATTTTACTTGAGATTTCACCTGAGATTTCGTTTGAAAATTTAAAAGACGAAAAATAAAATTAAGCAGTTTTTATGTAGGTGTATTTTTTTAAATTAATGACTTAGTAGTTATTTATTTTAAATTATGTAGCATAATTTTCTGTTCAACCCAGTTTACATGGAGTTCACCAAGGGTTTTGTTTTTATGTATTTATAGTTTGCGGTATATTCTGGGCCTGCTTTCTAGTGTTTGGAAAGTAATGTTATGAATTAACAATTTGTGATATTCAGAACAACCAAAATGTTCTGTCACATTAGGACAGATAAATAATGAGCTACGTAATAGAATGCTAACGAGGCACGAAATGGGCAGGCATACTACAGCCACGTGCAGTGGCGTGGATAAATCTTACGAAGATAAAGTTGAATGAAAGAAGCTTGGTTCAGAATAATACATGAGCTTTATGATTGTGTATACAGGTAAACTTGACTGTAGTGAGGACAGTCAGCACAGATGGGAAAGCAGAACACAGTTAGGAAGACAGGGTATTTGTTATTTTGCAAGGGGATCAGGCAGTGATTGGGAAAGGCATGGTATGCCCCAGACGACATTTCGGTTTGCTAGCTGGGGTGGTGGCCACGAAAGGTTTGTCGAGCCTCGTTTACATTTGACTGTATGGTTCTGTGTATGGCCCGTGCCAGTGAGACTCTCGCTTCTGCCTTCCCACCTTATCTTCTATTGTATCCGCTGGGAAATGTGTGTTTTACTGCTGTTTGCTCATGGCTTCCAAGAATGCATTAACTTTTTTTTTTTTTAACTTCTAGCATTTGTTTTTTCTCTGCTGTGATAAAATTTCTAAGTCATTTACATATTTTCTAGATGGCTGATAAATTATATTAGCTCTTGTGTGCAGCAGATGTGAGAGACAGGCTGGTATTGTTGTCTCCATTGTTCAGATAAGGAAAGCAGACGCAGGGAGGGTAAATGTTTGGCTGAGCCTGGAGTCGGAATGCAGTTCATTTGACATTCCTCTGTGTTGTCTGATTACAGAACATGGCTGAACTCATTAATATCATCCGACTCCAAAAAAAAAAAAAAAAAAGTCTTGGATTCTCAGAGAATTCCAGTAGACCTGGACTATAACATATAGTTTTGAAGATTAAGTTTACATTTATATTTGAGAACTCTGGTTAAGCACGGTGAGGGGAGGAGTGTTTCTGGAGGAGACGGACCCAGAGATACTCCGAGGATAGAATGGGGCGGTTGGGGTGATGGTAGTTTGCACTGGACTTGGTGGCCATGGAAAGTGTCTGGCAATCAGATTCGCAGGAAAGAGACCTCTGGATAATGTTGTCTAAATCTAATCTGAAGCATGCATGCTTGGTTTTCTACCCTTAAAGCCGAACCAGCCAGATGGCCTACATTTTCTCTTTATAATGCCTTGCTCCCCCAACCCCCGCTTTAGGAAAACCTAAGTAAGCTCTCAGTGGAGCTGGAAGCAGATGGAAGTGCAGAGATGGCAGTCGGATGTTCCCCGAGTACACTGCTTTGTGTACACCCGTCATTGCAGCCTGCTCGTTAAGTTGTCTGTGGGGCCAGTTTTGAAAGGGGTGGTCTGTTAGGAGGGATTTCTTCGTTTATTATACTGTTTGCCTTCTTTGTCCATGAAACTAAAGTTCTGAGCTGCTGGATTCTAAGCATTTTGCATCTTTGTTTCAGGAACACTTTAATACCATCAAATTATACACATCAAAATCCAATTACAAATAAATTCAGTTGAGCCACATACCTTTCAATAGTGTTTTTTTTTTAATGGACTATACTAGAGATTTCATTGATGTTTATATGAACTTAAAGTTCCAAGGAAGTAAAATCTCGTGCACAATACTAATAGTAATGCAGGCAGCCTTGTGAGGTTCTTTCTGTTTTTCAGATGTGGTGTCTACAACGTCATACTGTTTTCATTACACAGCCTCTTGTTTGTAAACAGGGGTCAGCCTTAATCAAATTTCAACAGAGATTCAGTTATAGAAGGAAAGCATGATGACGTCAGAACCTCATGTAAAACGGTTTTTAGCATTTGCTGATAAATGCACCCTGACATCTCTAATGACGTTTGGAACAGCCTAATCATGGAAAGGAAAAGAAAATCTACTTACATATGGTCAAGAACTAGAGAAGCCATCTTTTTAAGAAAGTGGATAATCTTCGTAGTTGATGTGATAACCTAGTGGCTACCCATGTCTGGTGAGTTTTAGAAACGACTGAAATGTTAAATCGCAAAGCACTGTTGAGCTGTATGTGAACAAGAAGTCATGAATGATCTCTTATTGCCTTAATTTCTTGCTTCATATCTTGAAGTTATTTTTTTAATTTTGAGATTAGAGTAAATGGAATTATAGTTTTGCCACAGAGTTCTTAATACAGACTCTTCGATGGACTCCTTCAGGAGACTATTGATTCTCTAACCATTGTATTTAAAATGTGGTAAATCAAAACATTTTTTAGGGGTAGGTGGGTCCCCCTCTCTTATTAGGTTCTTTAAAAAGTTAAGAAATTCTGATAAAGTTGATACGATCTTCATGCATTAAGTTAAAAATGGGAGTAAATAATTGCCAAATGCAACAGGCATGTAAAATGTACCCATATTACCATAGTAACAAAGAGGAGAGCTTTGGGGAATGCAGTGAAATGCTAGCTCTATTGCTGAAATATTTACAGAGTACTTTATTGATAGAGATGCAAAACTTTTATTTTCCTCTGTCCAATATTGCTTTGCTCTGTAAAAAAAACACTAAACTAGTTCTTTATTACCAGCACTGTGTGTAAACCAGATGTTTGAACTTTCTGTTCATTCTTCCCTGGTTCCCACATTTGGCTTGTTCCCCATCACAGACAAGAATAATGAGCAAAGCAGGGATGGCCTAGTGGCAGCAAGCCTTCGACTTATCACCAAGAACCAGCTTTCAGGATTCTGAATAGGTTATTTCAGTTTCTGGAGAACAATTTGTAGCTAAGTACATTTTGCTTTTTTTTAGAGCAAAGACAACAGTGATTAAGGCTCACAGCCTATGTTTTGAAATATAAATAGCTTTTAAATGGATTTCCATGTTTTAGTGTGTACCAATATGATATATCTCAACTTAATGATGGGAACACTCCAAACAGTATTTGTGATCCTGGATGTGTGAAAATGTGTATGTGAATGTCATTAGAAGCATTGGAGGAAAGTAATGTCTCTCTTGGGCTCTACATGAAGCACCACACCATTAAAAATATCTCCCTTGTCTAGACTTTCACAGTGATCTCCAAGATGGTGCATTCCCAAATTGGAGGAGGGAAGCAAGGGGATATTTGACTCTGCTTTCTCTGTAGTTTTCCTGAGATCTCAAACTGGCAGCCAGCTGGCTGAGTCCTGCCCACAGACATGTTTTACTTGGCCCATGCAGTGCTTTTAAACTCTTTGTGCCAACATTTTAATGGGAAGATTTCACATATGAAACTGCATTTCTGGCTTGGAAAATGGGAAGATACAGGGACAATTGGCTGGATGGAGTAGAGGAGCAGCTGGGCTGGGACTTCCATACTGTCCCAGTGAAAGACATGATCTCACAACCAGCTCAAACTATTACCTGCATGATTTCTGGAGGCCTCTGAGCTGAAGACTATTGTGTAAAGCTGCCTCTGAGATTATCCCCGTCGTCTGATTAATAATTAGGTTTGTATACCAGTTATCTTGATCTGGAGAGTCTTATATTTAGCTTTACATAGACATATAGCCATCAAATATGATAATTGTCAAGTTCAAAGAATTTTGAATTCTTAGTTTGAGTCTGGCACTGGAAAGCAGTGTAAAGAAAACATGGATGCTTAAATGTTTGTCTTAACAAGTGCTTTATTTGTGCTGCTGCCCGCCAGGGCTGGTCTGGAACTGCCCTTTTGTGATGCAGTCACCAAACGGTGTTTGCTCATTCTGAATTTGATGTTGAAATTAGTTTTTCCATAAAAGGTGGTTGGTTGATTTGAAAGGCATTGATCCACGCAGACTCCTGGAACATTGTGATTATTTATGTGTTGGGGCGTAGTCTCCCAGCTCCTGAGGGACATTTAAAAGGTTTTGGATTGTCTGACTCCATTCATGAGTTTGAAGATCACTAATTCTTAAATGTTCAATTATTTTGGGTTGGATGGGGACTGTGGAAATTCAGGTAGCTTTGTTCTTCAGTTTTCCCAACCATTGCTGATGTAGGTGGGGGTCTGTCTTTGCTAAAACTCATGTAGTCATGCACTACATAAATTATGATTCTGTCCACTGCCTAGAGAGCAGTAGCCCTGTCAGAACCATATCATAGCAGAACTGAGGAGTCTAACTGTGCCTTTCGTATAGTTACATGTTTTGGGGTACGGCTGCCCTCTCTCAGGATGTGGCACGTGACCAGCTGTGCAGATGATCACCTGGGAGCATGAAGCTGTGCTTATAGCCTGGTGTGCTTTGGGTACTGTGTAATGTCTGCACATGGCGGAACTGCTAATGGCACATTTCTCAGCACAAACTCTTGCTGTTCAGCAGCTCATGACTGCATTCAGCTTGTCGGAGACTTAGCCATTGTGCTGCTACCTAAGGTCTGTGTAAACCATTTTTAATCCCTGTAAATCCCGCAGCTTAATTAAGACACAGGAGCTGGAACACAGGGTGTTTAGTAATCAGTGTGGAGGTAATTAGTACTTAGCTTTTTGAAAGAAAAAAATAATTTCCCAGTATTCTAACTTGGAGCAATTATATTTTTTTTTCAAAAACAGTTTTGTTTTCACACATTGCTAGACCAGCAATAGGATAGAGTGCATGAAAACTCAGGGGATTTGCATGTGGGAGTGGATAAATGTTTTATAATGAGGCGAGGAACTGTTGCCCAACTGTAGGAATGAAAGCTCTACAGAATTATGAATGTCCAAGTCTATAACATCTTTTATATTACAAGTCATTTTTGGCAATGCTTATTTATGAACAGAGAAATGATTTAATGATTATGAAAGTAGGTATCATGGGACTTTTTTTCTCTTCCTTTTCTCCTAGAGGCAGCCAGGGAACCTCGCTTCAACCATTATCATTTGCTAAAGAAATATGCTTGCAGGCTATGGGTGTGGATTGTATTTTTTCCATGATTTTCATCCAGACCAGAGGGGAAATCTTTTTTATGTGAAATTAAAAAAAAATGAGATACCTCAAGAGAGTTTTACTTTTATTACTGTTTTCATTTTAAAGCAATTTTATTGCTTTACTTGGCCTCAGATGTTCTACTATACAATAGAAAACATAAGAGAAAATTCACTTCCTTTTAGTCTATAAGGGAAAAGAAAATCTATTCCACAGAGTTACAAGTGAGATCACACTTGGTTAAGAGTTTTATCTGTAACATGTAGAATTTAAGATCTAGGATGAAACACATTTGTGCATAGAGGAAAAAGAACGGGCCATTTACAGGATATGGATTTTTGAAGAACTGAAGTTGCCTGTAAAGTCAGTCATCTGGTTGTTCCTTCTCTCAGTATGATTGAGACCACTGAACAAGGATATTATAGCAGCATGGTTAAAATGTCCAAACCTGCTAATAATCGAAATATCCGTTTTCAGCAGATATGGATGAATGGAATACAATGCCCTCACAAAAAAGAACAAACTATGGTGACCTAGACCTAAAGTGGTTTAGATGTGATTTAGATTGTTGTATAGACATAATATCAAATGTAAGATTATATATTGCCACATCCCATTTATACAAGGTTCCCAAAAGGCCGAATAAGTTTACAGAATCAGAAATCAGAAAGTGGTTAGCTTTATGGGGAGGATGGCGATGATTATAGAGGGAGGGGAAGATTCTGAACGCTGAAATGTTCCATCTCTTTCTCCTGATGCTGACGATACAAGAATTTTGCTTGGTGACATCTCATTGAGCTTCCCCTTAAGCTCTCTGTACGTCAAGGTATATAAAGTCTGCATCAAGTCTTCTATTTTAACTATTTAGGAATACCTAAAGCCTAAGCCAGTTGCTGCCAGACTGTAGTAAGACTTTCCTCACAAGTCAGAGCTTTTCTCTTGGACAGGTTATATGTTTACTATACAAAGCATTTGATTTTTTTTTTTTTTTTTGGTAGCATGAGATAACAACCCCAAACCTGCTAGTCAGATCCCTTGATGTTGAGGCAGATAAATTATTACAATTATCTTACAAGCTTTATAGCCATGAGTCACATAAAGGAAGGTTCTTGCTTAGGGTTGGAGTATGCATGAGAATACAAAATTACCTTACATGAAGAGTAGTTCAGAATGATGTTCAGAATACATTTGTAAGAACAACTGTAAATTCAGGTATGCGTACATGTTAGAAATAAACATGGGGCTGCATTCTAGGCGAAGATAATGTCATGTAAATATGTCTCCTTTATCCAGGGCGGAGTGGCATGCTTTGGTGGTGTAGGCAGAACAGGTCTCAGACATGACGATGTTACTGGAAATGTGTTACTCTGGTTCTTTCTCTTTCCTTATAGTATATTGTAAAATTTTAAATTCAGAATCATATTGACTTTGGTTCCTATATTCTTCCTCAGATTAACTGTTTGACTTTGGCTAAGTAATTTTTGATGTTTAGTTTTTATCATGCTTAAAATGAAGGTTCTGTCTCATTGCAGTATTTGATGGCTATATTTTATGTATCCTTATGCCTCTGTATCAGATATGACTTAGTTTGGTTGCAAGAGTTAAAAAACTAAAAGTGATTATGAATATAAAATAATTTTTATACTTAAAAGAATTTCAGAGATATTTATGAGAGAGAGACTCTGTAATTACTGGAAGCCTAAGAAGAGATGAGTTTGCCTCCTAGCCCATTTTCCCAGAAGCCCTGAAGAATCTCCACTTATTTATAGGCTAGAACTTAACTATGTAATGTTACTAACCAGGAGAAGGAGGCTTGAAAGTATAGCTGGAATTAAAAAAAATTGGGGTTTGGTCTTTAGGAAGAAGTAGAAGGTATATTTTGGATGGCAAATTAAAGTCCTGACTACAGTGTTCACAACAGAATTCATTCCCCACCCCCTCCTAGTAAAAAATGTGTCATTCACCCCATAGCTCAGTCTTAGAATCTGGAATGCATTCATTAAAATTCTTTTCTTCCTTCTCTTGTATAACTAAATTATTACCAATGCCATGGCTCTAAAGTATGTCCTGAAATTTGAGCCTTTATAATAAATTCACAGTTTGCCACCATCATTGTTTATCTTGATGATTTTGCTTGCCTCCCATGTCATACTTGTAATGGCTCCCTGCAGAACACTGCCCAATAGCAAGGTAAATGGCTTTCTCAAAAGATAGTGAGAGTATGTCATTCTTCCGTCTAAGGACCTTGCAAAATTTCCCATTGGAAAAAAAGTTTAACTTTCTTATTTCAGCCAGTAAGGCTTTATAGGACTTGACACCCCACCATTGTTTACCCCTTGTTCCCAAGTCTTTATATTTTAACCACAGTAATCACCTTTCTGTGCCTTGAGTGTTCCAAGTCTGTAATACCTTAGGTCTTTGCTCTAGAATATTCCTCATATTTGGCTGATAACCCTTCTATACTAGTAAGGATTCTCCAGTGAAATAGAACACTGACTGATATGACTATATTGTGGAGGCTTATGACGGGGATAACAGGAAGTGAAAAGCAAATGTCCCACAGTCTTGCCGTCTGAAACTGGGAGAAGGCTGTCTCTGAAGACCCCCGAATCAGGAAAACTAATCTGTGTGTTCTAGTCTCAGTGCAAGAGAAAATGAAATGGCTTATCTCAAACAGTAAGGCAGAAACAGAGAACTAAACTCTCCCTTACTCTGCCTTTGTCCTGTGCAGGCTTTCTATAGATCAGATAGCTCCACCTGTGCTGTGGAAAGTGATCTGTTTCACCTACTCTACTGATTTCAAGTTCAATTGCATGTGAAAACACTTTCAGAGATGCACCTGGGAATAATCTTTCACTGAGGAGCCCCACAACTCAGTCCAGTTGGCATAAAAAGTCAAGATATCACACCATCCTATAGTTTAGGTTTTAGCTCACAAGGCTCTCCTTGGGATAGGCCTTCTCTAACCAACATGGCCAGAGTATTTTTCCTAACATCATGGCTAAGACATACTTTGTCTCACTATCTAGTCATGTTTGTTTCAGTGTATGATATGCACCTCCATTCTGTTCAACTAGCTGGACAGAAAATATGGCCCTACTAGAAATTATAGCTTAGTGAGGGCAAGCAACTGTAGCCATAGTAGGAGCTCAGAACTTGCTTAAAGAATGGGGTCTCAGAAGATGAATCACACAGCACATAATCCGCAGGCTAGGTGTTTTGTATGGACACTCTCTCTGTCTTTCACCCCATACTTAAGGTATCCTCTGCAGAGATGCTAACATACCTTTTAAAGTCCAATCCTCTCAGTTTGGGAGGTTAGGCTTAAAAATAAACCTAGTATTTCTTTCTGAATTGTTCATTTTCTTTGAAATTTTAACACTAAAAATACTGAAATATGTGAGGGCCTTCTGACATACCACCTGGGACCCAGGGATAGTCTGGTGGAAAGTTTGAGAAGGACTGATTGAAGCTATTATGTCCTAGGTGGATATTTGCATTTTAGTGGAAGACTAAACCCCTCGACCCCTCACAGTGCTTACTGAATAATTGTGCTTCTAGGTTTGGCTTGAGGCAGTAGGCGTTGGACCAATAACAAGTCTTCCTGAAATCCTAGTGGAAAAGCACTGTCTAGGGTATCTTAGGTGTGTACATTTTCTCCCCTTTGCAGAATCTTTCACAGACATTATTTTATCTAAGTAGTTTGACCCGTCAGTCAGTCTTGGGGTTAAGTGTACAAATTGTTGAACATTTTCAAACAAAATTAAAATGTAAAGAACTGAATATTTTTCTCTTGTAAACCAAACTCTTGAATTCTCAGTTCTCCACTCTAAAGGGGGAATTTCTTGGGTTCTTTCTAGAAATATTTTATTAAGCATATACCACTGAGATTGTAAGATGGGATCTTTCTATTTTCTGTATAGTCATAAATATACTCCAGTACTCTCTTTGCTTTTGTGTGTGTCCTACACTGGTGTCTGTTGATTTATTGTATGCCGCACTCCAGATTTAAGTACTTCTGATGTAACATTTGGATTGTCTTCAGTTTTCTTTCCTCCTTTTTTTTTTAAATAATATTTGATGTTCTTAGGAGTACCTTTTACATGATTAACAATTCTTTCTCTCAAACTAATAAATATACACGGCAAATAAATTCTTAGAAGTGGAATTGTTTTGTAGAACACTGTTTTTAGTTATGCTAAATACTATAAAATTGCCAATTTTTCTTATGAAGGCTAAGCACAGCATTAATCTATGGACATAACTACAGAATTAGAAGGCAGTATGGTCACATGATCATTTAGCAAAATGATAGTAGTGAGTTCTCCCCAGGGCCTATGAGCTCCCCAGCCACCAGCTTTTGACCAGGTTCGCAGTACTGGGCATGTGTCCTATCTTGTGGAACTGGTCTTGAATCAAGCAGAAAGTGGTTAGCTTCTACCTTCCACCGGAACATTGATGCACATTGATTACACCATTAGGCACAGTGCTAGGACAGCCATGATTATAGCTTGAAAGACTCACAGTTAGATAGGATTGTTAAGAACTTTTCTCAGCCAGCAGCCTGCACAGTGCCTTTTGACACAGTGAAAGCTAGACAGCAGAGAGGAAGTTTCCAACTCTGTTCCAGCTTGATTTCTCCATGCTCTGTGACCTAACTGTGTGAGGTCTTTAGCAATAGGGTCTTACCTTCAAGTTCTGGTGGATAACCAAGAATAATAGCAATAGTCTGTATTGTTTAGGGGTGTGGATTCTGGACCTTCCTGACCAACAACTACTAGAGAGGTATTCTACACTTGGCACTGGGAGCTTTGTTTAATAACCTATAGCTTCTAGGGGGAGCATTTTCTCTCCATGTAGAGTACCTCTGCTCAAACTCATTTAAAATTGTATTTGTGAATAGCCATTTAAGACATATTTTCAGTTGGCTTTTTAATAGATCCTTAGTGCTGGTGAATTTCTCCCCTCCATGCTTCCTTTCTTATCTCCTTCCCTACTGAAACATTTCCAGCCCCATTATTCACCTTTCTATCCTCATGTAACCCATGTTCTGCTATCCTCTCTCTGCCATTGTTTTTCTCCTCCCTCTCCACAGTCCCTTTCCTATCTTTCTGACCTCTAAGAGCTCTCCAATTTGAACACACTACTCTAGGATCTTCATTCGAGAGAGAAAATGCAGCACTTTCCCTTCTGTGTCTGGGTTACCTTAACTTGGTACGATATTTTCTGGTTCCATTTTTTTTATTTTATAATTTATTCACTTTTATTTACAGTTGACTAAAACTCCATTGTGTATATATACCACACAATGAATGTGGATTTTTGGACGTGCAAGTGTCTCTGTATGATGTACAGTCTTTGGGGTATATGCCCAGGAATGGTATGATTAGGTCGTATGGAAGTACTATTTCTGGCTTTTTGAAGAACATCCGTATTGATTTCACAGTGGCTCTGCCAGTTTACACTCCCACTAGAAATAAATAAAATTTCCCCTATACCCATACCCTTGTTAGCATTGCACAATTTCTAACATTCTGTTGGCTTAATAGAGGAAGAAACAGCTATTCTTACTCTCAGTTTTTTAATTGATGGAGATTGGCATTTCCCCCCAAGTGTTTCCAAACTATTTTCTATTTTTTTTGGAAATTTTGGTTATATTTTTCTTTTAGTTGTGTTCTTTCCCCTTTTTAATTTTTAAAGACTTGTCAGATATTAACTATTGAAAGGTAGACTTTTTCTGTCATCTGTGTTCAAGTTGTTTATCATATTTATGAACAGCTATCTTCATTAAATTAGGTGAATGTGTTCATTGTAAATATAGAGGGTCAGTAAACTGGCGGACTGGCATGGAGAGAGCAAAAGGGCAGGCGTTAGTTATGAGTCTGGTGGTTTCTAGCTTCCATTTGAAATGCAAGGAATCTCAGCTTACTCAGCTGTCAAGTGGGAGTAACAATAACACTTCCTCACAGAACCACAAAGATTTAGTGATGTCATGTATATACTACTATACATGATACTAAGTGAATGTTAGTTTTTATCTGATTTGGTAATAGCCATCTGCCATACTGGAATATAATATTTTGAGAAATTGAGATTTCTACTTTTAGTTACATTTTTGGAAGACAAAGCTAGATATTTTTCTGCCTTTAGCATATTGGCATGATAGCTTGCCAATTCGGTAGTTAAGAAAGACAAGTGTCTTGTGAGATGGGAGAGACAGTGAAGGGGCGGAGAGCTTTATAATGTTGGTGAATAATAAAGGGCGGTTCTGCTGAGGAAAGTAAGATATTCATGTGAAAATGGCAGCGTTATTATCTTCGTCCCTCTTTCAAAATTTCAGGGGAAATTTTGTTAAAATTCAGTTTTTAAATTTTTCATTTTTATTGGATTACAAAAATGAAGTCTTTTTCGTTTTATTGCCGTGTTGAGGGAATGTAAAGAGTTTGAACTTTAAGAAATTTTGTTCTGGAAAGAACCTAGGCATTCTTTAGTCTGTGTCTGCTTCACAGATGAGGAAGTAGGAAAATCCCAGAAGCTAGGTGACTAATTTGGGTCATGTGGCTACTGCAGGACAAAGGGGAAGAAGAATGGCCCTTCCCCTTCTATGACAGGATGGGTGCATAGATTACATTTCTGTGTTTATAAACTTTTCAGATGACCTCTAGGTTTCTTAAGCCTAGGGGTCAATAGGGTGCATGCACAGTGTGCTATTCTACAGTGGTGATTGTCAGACTGAAAAAAAAAAACACAACAAACTTTGTGCTTTAAAAACTCTTATGCTTCAGTTTACATTGAGTTTTAATATTCTAGTATGCTTTTTAAGTCTCCCACAGCCCTCATTCACTTCAGGTTTTCATGCAGATCAGAATTTGAAAAGAACCCATGTTGAAAATATGTGTAAGTTATCCCGTTATGACAATACACATACTTCCTGTTGGAATTATTCAAGCATAGGCTATAACAACACATTCAAACTGGAGACACACTACTATCAAATTTTAGTAGTGCCTTAAAAAGAGTTTCTGATTTTTCCTTACAAATCTTAATTTTTTTGGTTGAATGTGAATATCAATCAAATATCAGATTGGCGTTCCCTTCCTATTGCTGAAGGCATGAATTAGAGTTTAACTTAGTTACCCGTCTTTACAACATTTTGTGCAAAATATTAATTGAAATGGGATGTGTTGCAAGTTTACTTCGTATTAGAAGAAGAATGGGTGGCCCCTGCCACCTCCCTGCCCCTCGCCTCATAGCAGTCCTGATGCTCAGTTTCGGCAAGAAGAACTGGGAGTGGTTGACATCACCTAGTACATCCAGTTTTGCAGTCATGCAAAATAGAGCAAACTCCAGTGTTTAAGAGATTAACCTTGGACAGCAGACACTGCGGAGAGTGAGAAAAGAGATGAGTAAGGTAAGGTTCAAGGCTGATTTTGACAACTGAAACCATGGACAGCAGACAGCTTCTTCCTACTGGAACTGTTTGATGCTCTCAAAGTTAAGTTGCGCAGTTTCTACCAAGGGCCACAGTTTTTATCAGAAAGTGTTATAAGATACTAAAAGACGGTTTAATTACTCTCTAGAATCCCAGACAATAGAAGGGACAGTTGAAAGAGCCCGTTGCTAATATTACCCATTTCCTACTTTCTCTTTCTTTCTCTCAGCATCATCTCCAGCCTTTGAGTCATTTCCAAACCTTGGGAACCCTGTCATTGGAACATAATAAATGAAAGTCGCTATTTACAAAAAAACATCAACCCCATAAGCATTTAACGTGGAAAAATTCAAAATGTAAAAAACGTCACGCACATTTATCTTAAAAGAGCCAACTAATAAATATCAAGAAGAGAGTAAATGTTATTCATAATCTTGTTGCTCTGAAGTGTCCACTGTCCATGTTTTGGTGTGTATTCATCTGGATAATTTTATACTTACATTGACAATTGGCCGCTTGATTTTCAGTATACATCCTGGCACCCTTCCAAATCAACATATGCTGTTCTTTTCAATGGAGCACCACATTTCACTGGTTGCTGTGCTGTGGTTAATCTGGGTGGTTTCTGAACCATAGAGTCCTGTGTATACAACGCTAGATCAGTACATGATGAGCACTTACTCTGCAGAGGACATGCTTAACATTGGGCATGCAGAAGGACACGTAGCATGAATTTAGGGGCCTAGGAAGGGAATAGGCCTGGAAATGCGTCATTGCCCCATGGTATGAGGGGAAACAGATACATTTGGGCCAGAGTTGGCAGATTGGCCCCGTATGCTTGGCTACACAGTGGGAAACGTAACCAAGGACGAGAGAGCTGACTACTGCAGGATTACTGATAACCAAGTGCTAGCGAGGCAGGATTCATGCCTCTTAAACTTGAATGCACTTACTGATCTCCTGAAATCTTGTTAAAAAGTAGATTCCAATCTACTCGGTGAGGCATAGGGCCCTGAAAATGAATCTGTTCTCGCAGTGAGCTGCCAGGCGATGTTAATGCCCCTGATCTGTGCAGTGTTCCAGCACAGATGATGATCCTCTAGATGAGCAGGAACTCTTACTATGTAGTTTACTTTCTGTACTCTTACATAGTTCAGGACCCAAACCTAGAGAAGGGTGCTGCTCACAGTGTGGGCTAATCCTCTCCACGCCAGTGATTGCAATCAAGACAACTCCCCACAGGCACACCACATCCCTATCTGAACTAGGCAATTCGTCACTGAAACTCGATTCCCCAGCAATTCTAGATCATTGTCCAGTTGACAAGTTAAGCTAGCAGCCACAAGTAGGAAAAGCTCTTGCAGAAATGAGAGGTTTGCATTGGTTAACTGTATTGAGTTCTAAAGTCACTATTGTCCGTTTCATATTGTGGTTGTTCTGTAGTCATGTTTCTTGATGAATTACTACCAATAGATGAATCAAAAGAAGGTTGTAGAATATCTGTGACTTTATAGTGTGCCCCTTTTTTTGTCTTGACTACACATACCCTCTTTTCCATTGGGTTTTAACCCTTTCAGGTACAAAATAGATTCTATGTGTTGATCAGAGAGGTACAGTAGGACTTGTATTTGAAGAAGAGAAAGAAAGAAAGTTATATATGTGTGTATTTGTGTGGCTGTGTGCATACATGTGTGCGGATATGCATGTACATGTATGCATACATGTGTATTCATGTGTATGTGGAGGCCAGGGATCAATGTATGGTGTCTTTTCTCAAATGCTCTCTACCTTTATTTTTTGAAATCTCATCCTTCACTAAATCGGGAGCTCACTGATTTCTTTAGGCTGGGTAGCCAGTGAGTTTCAGAGACCCGCCCATCTCTGTCTCCTCAGAGCTCAGGTTACAGGCATATGGCATTACTCCTGGCTTTTTATGTGGGAGTCAGGAATCTGAACTCAAGTCCTCAAGGTTATGTGGCGAACGCTTCTCCAATTGAACCATCTACCTAACTCTCAGGGAACAATGCTTGCTTCCCAAAGGTTGGCTATACTTTGGGAGGTTGTGGAACTTTGGTGTGGCAGAAGTTGTTCTGTCTTTCTGCTTCCTGGTTTACTGCCATGTGAGCAGAAGCTTCTCATCAGCTCCTACTGCCACAGACTGTGCTGTTCTGTATGCCTTCCTGCTATTATAGACTGAAACAGTGAGCTAAAGTACACCTCTGTTCCCTTAAGGGAGAACAACTGAAAACCTATCAAGTTGTACCTTGTCCCTGTCTTCAGTAAACTCTGGCATAGTAGTTTCACTGTATTCTTCGATAGTGGAAAACATGAAACTAAGTATATACAAGGAATGTGTTGTACATGAAGGCTATACAACTTTGACATCTACATAGTACTTTGGTGTTTATTCAGTCAGGTCTTTCACCTGGCCTTTGTAACTATGGTGTGAGTAGGCAGGGTAGTGTACATTTAAATTTGGGAAGACTGATGTGGAAAGAAAGGAAATGATTTGTCTAAGGTTTAAAGGAAGTGGTTGCCAATGTCTGGTCTACTCTTCCAGTTTTTGTCATCTTAGAATGCAAAATTAACACCCAAAGTGACTTAAGTGCTCAGATGCTCCGGGTGGTCTCGCATGGTAAGTGCTTACTTACAGTTGGTCTTGTTTGTATTTGTTGGAGAAATCGTCACCGTCAAGCATCAATCAGCTTGAATTCCAGAGTCTTAAACAAACAGGGATTTAATGTTTCTATAACAGGTGTTGCTAGTGTCAGTTCAGCTGCTGGAGAACCAAGGCCTTTTCTGACATTGCTATTGTCCTCTGGGACTGTCCTCCCCTAATGTTGGTCCCCAGGAGCTGCAAGATAGCTGTCCCTGCCTGACAGAAGGTGATGGAGTATGTGCATAGAAGATGGTGAGTTCCCATTCACCAGGAAAACAAAGAGCTACCCAGAAATCCTGCCAGATGACTTCAGTTTGAGTCATACCGGAGAGTTGGCACATACTCTCTTCTCCATCCCTTGTCTTCATCCATCTTCCTACTCTTAGCGTGGGGGTGAGGCAGAGAAAATTAATTCTTAGCTTTGCTTTGTTATTCCTATGTAGAGTTATGCAAAGTTAGCACCGAGTGTCGTTGGGTGAGCTAGCTTACAACATTTGCCATAGCCTCACAGAAATTCTATGTTGAACAGACAGCTTTGAATGAAAATTTAGTGAATATCCCTATATGTTATTGATGTCATGTAAATTTTGTGTTTGCTACTTTTGAGTGCTCGGCAGCTCTTTTCTGATCACCCACCATCACTACCACCAAAAGGAAGGTCAAGTTTAGATAGATCTCATTTCACTAATTTTGATGTGATTAACGCTGGAGTGTTGGACTGCTCTTCGCGCCATGGTTCTTTGCTAGCCTATCTATTTCATAAAATTATCTGTGTGGTAGTTATGCATCTATTTTATCCCCTTTCATAAATGTTTTGTGTATGGTTACAGGTCAACAAAGACAGGAGTTAAAATGTGGCTGCTTATCTGTTAGAAGTATTGTGTTGGGCCACAAGCCCGAGGCTGTGTGTCATCTGGAAGGGCTTCTTTAAGCTCTAGCAAAGCATGACACGCATTCTGGCCCCCAGGTAAGCGGAGCAGGAAGCACTGGAGCCAGATGGCTTGTCAGCCTCGGGATTTCCTTCCTGCACTGCAGTTCCCCCCTTTTCTAACATGCCTGGCTTAGGAAAGGCATCCCTTGCCTTAGAGTTCCTCATGCACCCTACAACTTCCTGGATTGTTGAACTTGGAAGCTGTTTATCTATTTCCTTTGATAAAAAGCTTTAGTTTTTGTTTCTTACAGAAAGGGGAAGTAATTTAGGAGTTTTGGCCCGGTGGACTTCCCTTCTGATTAAATTCACAGCAATTCTGTCTGGTGAAAAGAAAAGCAAGTATTAGTTAAACAACATCAAGATCACTTGGGAGAAAGGAGAGGAGCACCCCTCTGAAGGGAACCGGCTGCCAGCTCTCCATCCTCCTTCCCTTTCTGTCCCACCCCAGGAAGCTAGCTTGAGCAGGAGAATGTGGGAGGGTCAGTCTAGGTTCATTTCGAAGAGACAATGCTGATTTGGCAGTATGAGTTGAAGAGAAAAATATAGGTACACAAGACACTAATTTCTTTTGTAATTTATTTTTCATAGGCATTTAACCACATTTCTACCTGTAGAAAATGGAATGATCATTACGAAAGCCAGCAGAGGCTACTTTTGGGCACAAGTACACTTTACAGCTGGCTGTCAGAGAATTAAATGGTACTCTGTCTTTGGTTTGCTGCTTCCAGTGAAAATTTGAGGAAACTTCACGTCTACTTTAGAACATTTTTCTTTTAGGCACAAATTTGGTAAACAAACCAAGAGGCCCTTCAGTAATAAGTTGAGTCTGACCACACCAGGACTGTTTGTCTTTAGTAGAAGCAAAATGTGGAATTTTGCTGTTTTGTGTCATAGAGAGATTCTGAGAACTAGAAAAAGTATGAAATATGGACCCTGAGTGAGAATGCTGGGAACATGAACGTCCCAGGGAGGACCTGGGCATGGCCTGGCGGCTTTGACGCTTACTGCAGAACCACGTTCTGCAGTTCCTAGTGCAGCGGGCACTTTTGGCGATTTTGTCATATATAATCACACAAAACATTTTTCATTTTAATGATGTGCATACGTGTGTTTGTGGGTAGGTATGTGCATGCGAGTGCCGATGCCCACAGAGGCTAGCAGAGAGTGTTAGAGCCCTGGAGCTGCAGGCACAGGCGGTGGTGAAGGCCCTGTGTGGGTGCGAAGAACCAAACTTGGGTCCCACGCAGAAGCTTCTCGCAGTCTCACTGTAGAATCAGTGCTCTCGCCCTCATGACTGTTTTTTTAAACTGTTCTAATTTAAGATTACATTTCATTTTAGGGGACTAGAGATGCCGTGGTGGCTAAGATTTCATATCATCCTTTGTCTTGTAGGCTGAAATAGGTTTTGAAATGGCAAGCTAAGATTAGCATTAGAATTCTGAAGAACAGAGGAAAACAAATTCTTAACAAAATTGAGCTCTGCCTTCAACCTGGTCATTGTCGGCTTCCACTGCACTGAAATAGATTATAAACTGGACTCTGATTAGTGGAGCAGCTGATGCTCTAGCCATTCTTTGAATTTTAAGACATCAGCGCGAATTATCATATCTTTTCCTAATACATATACTAAAATTGTATGTAGCATACATGTTAAATATCACTATTTCGTGTGTTCACACATACATACATTCTATGCTAAATTTCTAAATTAATCCAAGTGAAGTATGTATATTAAAGTTTCTTATGTAACTTTAAAAATTGTATTTGCTTATTGTATGTGTTATGATGTGTGTGTGTACACATGCGTGGGAGCCACAGTGTACATGTGGAGGTCAAAGGAACCCCCCTCCACCTAATTGGTTTTCTCCTTCCTCCTTTATGTGGGCTCTGGGGACCTAACTCAGGTTGCCAGGCTGATACTGGAAACTCCTCTACCCACTGAGGGTAGTGAACCAGTGCCACTAGCCCTAAGTAGCTTTTGTCTGTGGTTTTTAGCTTGGTATTTCTGTGGGACTCTTAACAGTGGGAGTGGGTGTCTCTGACCCTTTTGTGTGCTCTTGGGAACCATTCCCTCCTGTTGGGTTGCCTCATTCAGCCTTGATATGAAGATTTGTGCCTTGTCTTATTGTATCTTGTTATGCTGTGTTCAGTTGATATCCACAGCAGGTCTGTTCTTTTCTGAAGGGAAGTGGAAGGGGAGTGGATCTGGGGGAGAGGGGAGTGGGTTGGGGAAGACTGTAGTCAGGGGTGGAGGGAGGGGGAACTGCAGTCAGGATGTATTGTACGAGAGAATTAAAAAAAAATATAAAACAAAGCAAAATTTTTCATTATGGAATATGTCGGATAAATGCATAAATCAGTGAAGTTGTGCAAATAAGCAGCAAAGGGGGCAGAGAGCAGGCCTTGTGCCTCTGTCCCTCAGATTAATTGTTCATGACTTCTTTGCTTCATCTGCTCCTTTCACTGCATCCCAAACTGTATGATTTCAAGCCAAATCGTTTTATTTTATCCATAAATATTTTAGTGTGTGGCTCTAAGAGGGAAAGACCAAATGATCAACAGTTTTAAACACTTTTGTTTTTAAAATAACAGATGTGTAAAATATGAGAGTGGCACTTAACAATCAGGCATAATGAATTGCAGATCCACATAGTTTTTACACATCTGTCTGTGTTCCAGCTCATTTTCCACAGAACACCACCGTTGCTGCTTCAAGTTGGGTGGGTTTTGTTTACATGCAATTCAGTTAAAGTGTTAAAACAGCTTGATGTTTGTTTTCTTTTCCTTGGTGATTTTTTTTTTTCCAGATGGAAACTGCCCACAGAGCAGTTGATCTTTGTTTTACATGGAAATGCTATCTCTAGCCGCATGAACTCTGGTGGCTTTTCAGCTGTGCTTTTTCTGTCTTGAAACCACCTCCTGTATTGTAGAACAGAAGAAAAAAGAAGAGAAAAAACAGCATATTAGTCACGTGATTACAATTTGGGGTTTAGGATAGACTTGCTGTTTGCATTAGAACACTGTAGGTTTCGTCAAGTGTTTTCTGATTAAGCTGGAATGTGCAGTTGGACATTTTCATGGCACTTTGAGGGACTGTGTTGTGGCTCTTACCCAGGTTTCTTCTTGTTCTATTTAACACTCACTTGTGCTGACTAGAAGATTTGACCCAGACAGAGTCCTAGGTTAATGTGCAAGATATACATTCTGATGAATTTTTACAGGAAAGAATAAAGACATCGGAGATAGTTTAGGTTTGGAATGCAGCTTCTGGGTCAAACTGCCAGTGTTTGACCAGCCATTAGCCCCAGGGTCTAAAGTTATGTAAATTTTTCAAAGACTCGATTTCTGCGTATGTAATATGTGGAGGATAAGAACAGCTAACTTGTATTTTTGAGTATGGACTAAGCTAAGATAAAAACAAAACACCCTTGGTTCTTACCTTAAATGCAGTAAGGTATTTGTTAGTGAATTTTTTTCATACTGTTAGCGCTAGAACATAATGATTATTGGTTTCTGGATGTCAGGGAATGTAATTAAAAGTTTATAAGTATTGAAAAGCAGATTCGTTACTCTGAGGTACGGAGACTGTTAAACATTTTGTGTAAGTTTCAAACATGTCAGACATGCGTCTCAGTTGTAGCACCACGTGTCTAGAGCGGCCTTCAGAAGCGTGCCACAAGAGCCCAAACTGATCTTTGGTGTTTCCAAAGTGGCTCTCATTTACCTTAAATTCCATCAAGAGTGGGCGTGATTGTGCATTCATTTAGGAAGCTCTTAAATGTATCTGTACTTTTCAGGCTGGGACACATGTTTTAGTATAGCAGGCTCACCATCTCTGGAACAGCCAGACATTTCAGTAGAAGGTTTCTGTCGTCCTTGAGAAGGACAGCTTAGTTATAATTTCTGGCATGTGCCTTTGAGGACTGGACTGTGCTGGCTCTTTCCAGCACTTGGGGTTTGATGTCCTGGTCAGAACACACCTGTGGTTAGGTTGGATTTCAGAGTTTGGCTGGCTCAGTGAACTCATAGGCTGTTCTAATCTTTGTCTGTGCTTTGCCATGGGCTAGGTTACGAGGCCCAAGGGCCCCAGCAATTCAGAGGACAGTGGGACCTAGAGAACCAAGGAAGTGAGTGTTGGCATGGAAACTGGAGATACCTACCTGCCTCACACTGTTGCCAGATCCCATTCAGGGCCTCTGGGAACTTACAGCCTCTCATTCTCTAAGTGTACTGAGTTTTATTTTTATCAGGTTGGCATTTCACACCCCAGAGATGCTTAATGTGTCATTTGCAGGATTTGAAACATCAGATTGCTCAGTCTCTTCTAGTCCATTTATAAATGTACAGCAAGTCCCATCTTGGCATCACTTCCAAGAGAACACTCAAATTTTGCCCTCTCCTATTTGTGAAATGCTTGTTGATCCTAACTTGGTGATCTGTTCCTACATCTCCTATTTATGAAAAAGCATTTTCTATAGCACTTACAATTTATTAAATATGAGACTGTGTGTATTTCCTTGACCTGAGCACCAAGTCAAACATGAGCTATTCACATAAACTGCACAGTCACCTCTCTCAGTCTTATTTTATTCTACTGTGACATCAAAATAACGATGATATTTGCTTCATAAAAGTTTAAATATTGAACTTGACACTCTAAAGCAATCAACATAGTGCCTACCCTCCTATAAGGACTCATAGAATTGAATAAACCTGTTATTTTAATAACCATGCCCCTCTTTGAGTAAAACAGCACAGTATTTTTATTGTTCTTTTTAGACAGGGTTTTACTGTATAGTCCTGGGTGGCCTGGAACTCAGAGATCCTCCTGTCTCTACCTCCCAAGCACTGAAATTAAAACTTAGGTACTACTTTCTAGAGACCGAGATAGTTTTAAATAAAAATAAGTTTCTTTCCCCGTAAAGCTTACATTCAGTGGAAGAAAAAGCTAGCACCTAAGCATTAATGACATTAGAGTGAAGTGTGACAAATTCTGAGACATGTGTGTGCTTGTGGGTATGCACGCAGGATATTCTTTCAGTTACTTAGACAGATTTTGGCTAGGAATGGGAACAAGGCTTTGGAGGAACTGAATTGTTACTACATAAAGCCCTTTTCATTTTCTGGGATGCTTTAGAGCCAGGAGAACGTTCTGTTGATGGAGAATTGTCTAAATACCTGCAGCTTCTCAGCAATGATTAATTCAAGGAGACTGGCAAGGAAACAGCATAGTTTAGATTTTGTGTTTACTATGGGAATTTCTATTGGGGAAGTAATTAAAAATAGATTATGAATCTTAACTAAGTGAAGTCTTTTGCTGCTGTTAACTGATGGGCTATAGAGTTTTCCAATTTTTTATTGCAATGCCCTAGCCAGTCAGTCTTCTGCCTCCAGGAACTGATGTATAAATTCTTTCTGGGAGGAACGCTCTAGATTTTTGTGAGATTTTTAGTTAGTCTTCACCTTTCGTTTACCACTTGAAACAGTATCACCACAGTCCCTGGGGGTCTTAAGTTCAATATCTTGCTTCATAATTCTTTTGTTTAAGATAAGATCATACAGTGTGGCCCAGGTAGTCTTCAGACTCAGGGTCCTCTTGCCTCAGCCTCTCCAGTTGCTGGATTTGCAGGAGTGTACCACCATGCCTGGTATGCATATGCTTATGGCTGCTTTCCTCTACTAAAATGAAACTTCCTTGAGATCAAGAATTTTTATCTGTGTGTTTTGATTTAAATACTTAGAATGATGAATTTGGTAATACAGTTAGAGATCAATAAATATTAGCTAAACAAACAAACAAACCGATCAATCAATCAATGTAAAAGAACGTACCAGCTTTACAGAAGAATGGTTTAGAGTGTTCAAGAAGGAAAGATTAAATATGAAGTTTAGGCGAAATGGAGTCACAAATCAGAAGTGACAAACAATGATTAACATTTAATCAGATGAGCTTGGAGGAAATAAAACAAATCCCAGTGGGGAAGAAGATGAGAGTAAGGAAAGAGACACATAGTAGGGCATTTACTATCTGTTTGAATGTTTTGTCCAATAGTAGAACTATTCAGCAGCATGTGCATTGAAAACAGAAGACGCCATGGCTTTTAGCGGCACGTGACAAAGGATTTCTTAGACCTGGGGTCATTATCTAGCTTACCCCTGGCTCAGATCCCCGAAGACGCTGGACATATCAGCTGAGCATTCGGCTTTATCGTGGTTCGTATCACAACCTCTTACTCTCCTGTACTTTCATCTCTAAGTTGTTAATTTTTGTATAATTAATTCTTACTGCTCACAAAGCAAAAGAGTTGTTATGTATAATGTGTTTTTTCAGAAATAATGTTCTTGTTTCTGACAAGCAGTAATTTTTTTTTTTGGTTACGGTATTTGCTACATTTGTAAGAGAAATTTAAAACAGAGATCTTGTCCCTTTTCTCAAAATTTCTATATCTATCTTTTTCTCCAGAAATTGTAAGCCTTTTTAAGTCCACATTATCAGTCTCTCTCTTATTCAATCTGGAAATTTGGAGCAAGTTTCTAAACTAGAGAAACAGAAAATGTGTGTTGGAAAGTGGTTGTTTTGGGGACTGAATCTGTGGTCAGCTGATAACTTAGTAATGAAGATGCGTTTTTCTCAAGTCTGCCGTTTTCATGATAGGCACTGCACACAATGCAAGTTAGCCTTTGCCAATAATGATCTAAAGTTGGCCTCTGGGAGACTGAGTCATTCTGTTTTGTTGTTGTCGTTCGTTTGGGCTGAGTCTTTGCTATGTGTAAGACATTAGAAAACACAAATCTGAGAAAGAGACGAGTTTATACTCTAGTGTAAGAGATAAGTATGTAATTTCTATGACGTAGACGAGAACTATAGTAAATGAATAGCGTAAGAGCTGCTGAGATGCACAGGATGAAGGGACTCCTAGGAAAGACTCAGAAAGGCACGAGGTGGTAAGGAGCGTTCTGGTGGATCTCGGATCTGACAAAAATCTAGTGGCCAGTAGGAGCCAGAAGCACGGAGGCCACCTTCGGGTAACGCAGCATTTCAGTTGAGGCAGGAGAAATGAAACCAAGAGCCACCTTAGGAAAGAAGGATGAATTTGACTTAGAGAGACACGAACCTGGAAGGTGACGATTCAAAGCATCTTGAGGTAAAGAGGTAGAGTAGACCGTCACAGCTTCTGGCTCACGCGATAATGAGGTCGTCAGCTGGGATGCAGATTAGTGAGAGTTGTCTTTAGCCCACTTATTTCAAGAACTGACTTTAGAGCATGTCTTGAAAGATTTAGTTAGTACCGTGTCTCACGGTAACAGTTTGACACAAGAACTAGAACTCAGGTCCTCTCATTTTTACTCGAAGTTTCCTTCCGCAGCAAAAGTTGTAATTCCCCAAAGACCTATATACCAGAAATAACTCTAAGTTAAGAAACTTTGATCTATGCACATGATAATACAGGCTATAAAAGAAATCAGATCAACCCTTATGAACATCTCCTTTTACAGGGAAAAGAAGTTTATTACTTCCAACTGAAAACACAGAACCCCCAAACAAATCTACAGCAGAAGCACCGGATATCAAACAAGGACAAAGTCCTCACTGTGTTTCAAGAGATTACTGGGGCACTGAGACTCAGACTCTCTACTTTATCACCCCACTGTTTTCGTGGGACTAGTACCCAGATAGCTTGGTACCAAGAAAGAGAAGGGAATTCTGGGTCTGACTGTTTTGTGGAGTTATAGACTCTGATTATAGGTAGATTTGACCAATGTCCTGGCTTTCATTGACTTTGTAAGTTTTCAACACCGGAAGTTAGACATTCAGAAAAGCTTCAGGTATTTCATGCCAATGCATCGCTGAAGGATGGGGTGGTAGCTGCAGTAATGGCTGGAGATGACACAGCAAGGAGTTACACAACCAGGTTAGAGGTTGGCAGATGTCAGTCTTCAGTGTGAGTGCAGTGTTGGATCATTGGCAACACATGACAAGAACACGGAGATCAGATTTCAGTTATTGAGAAACAAGTTTGGGTAGAGAATATAGCTTGTTCTTTATCCCTGCCAAAAATTCCCCAGTAATTTTACAGGCAGAAGGACTGTTGCGCAGATAGGAAAGTGAACTTACTGGAATGCCAATCAGGAGGGACTTCCCTCTGTTGTCATTCAAAAATGGCAACTCAGAGACTTTCCTTTACACCTACTTGATTGTTAGGAGACTGAATTCTCCATGAGATATATCTGTTGGGTCAGTATATGTGGGAGTTTTGGGGGTGAATGAGCTTACCTGAGTCTACCTGAGCTGAAAGTAGAAAGGGGATGTTGCAGGCTCCCAAGGTTTCTCAGCCAGAAGCTCAGTTATGAGATATAGTTTCAGAGGCAAATCCTAAAGCCCAGGTCAGGCAACGGCCAGTTCTGTCTTAATATTACTGTTGATCTAAATTTCTAAAGAAGGCTACACTTTGTAAAAAATACACGTCAAAAACATGTTGATACGGTTCTTGACATTTACAGGCTGTGTGACAGGTGACCCAAAAGGAATCCCCTGATGCTAACATAATTTGATACTACCAGTTTCCCTTTTAATTCTAGTCACCATGAGGAGAAACTGTAACAGTTCATTGCGCTAGTTTGGTGGCATTTCTCAAATGGGATTAGTGGTATCTCAGGACTTACCAGGCCACGTGATCTTAGTTACAATTTTAACACCGGATACCACTGGAGCCATAAAACAAAGCTTCTTTGGACAAATCACAGGCCAGTGAGCTTACTTACATTCCAGAACACCTTAGTTAGCTGCTAGAGAGATGGCTCAGCTGTTAAGAGTACACGCTAGTGTTGTAGAGGACCGGGATTCAGTTCCTAGAACCCATATGGAGGTTCACAACCATTCGTAACTCCAGTTTCAGAGGATCTGCTGCCCTCTTCTGACCTCTGTGGGCACTAGGCATGTATGTAGTATACTTACATACACGGGGGCAAAACACTCATACACATTAAATATTAATAAACAAATCTTAAAACAAATAAAAGCCTTAGGAAAGCAGTGAGAACTGGCGGGTGCCATGGCACAAGCCTGTAATTCCTCTCCCTGGGAGGCTGAGGCTGGAAGATCACTGTGAATTTGAGGACACCACCACCTGGCTAAGGAGTGAACGTGAGGCCAGCCTGGGTGACATTATATCTTGAAGACAAACAAACAAACAAAACCCACCCACCCAACAACCAAACAACAAAAAACCGTGAGAGCTACAGTTAGCTGATCTCAGATAAGAATGTGATTCTAGGTTGTACAATAGTAGGTTTAAGGCAGAAATGCTGATGACATTCTTTCTATCCCATTTAAAAATCCTGGGGCTGGGAGCTAGTTCAGTGGCTAAGTGAAAGCTTGCTGTGAAAGCAAGAGGACCTGAGTTCAAATCCTGGTACCCATGTAAAAGGCCTGAGATGATTGAGTTCTTATAACTCCAGCATTGGGGGAAACAGAGACAGGCAGATGTCTGGAGCTCTGAATAACCTGGTGAGCCTCAGGGTCAGTGAGTGACAAAAATAAGGTGGAGAGCCATAGAGGAAGATGGCTGGTGTACTCTTCTGGACTCCATGTGCACCTCCACCTGTATACACATGTTCACACATTCCAGCACACTCCCCACATGCGTCTGCATCTGCACACAGGTGTTCACACATCAGCACACCGCCAACATGCATCTGCACCTGCACACAGGTGTTCACACACGCCAGCACACCCCCACATGCATCTTTACCTGCACACACGTGTTCACACACACCAGCACACCCCCACATGCATCTATACCTGCACACACGTGTTCACACACACCAGCACACCCCCACATGCATCTTTACCTGCACACATGTGTTCACACACACCAGCACACCCCCACATGCATCTATACCTGCGCACATGTGTTCACACACACCAGCACACCCCCCACATGCATCTATACCTGCACACACGTGTTCACACACTCCAGCACACACCCCAACACACATGCAATTTTCAAAAATTGTTTGAACTATTAACAGTGAGAAAAGCATGCCTACTAGAGGAGAGCACACGGAATAGCAATGACAATGGGTGAAGCATAGCCCGGCTGTTCCTTTGCCGCTCTGCTATGGCCCTTGGCAGTCTCTTCCCTTTCTCCAGCTGTGTAGCTTCTTGGATTTGAATTTGGGGCTCTTTGCTCTGTTATTTTCCCTGATGACTTCATCTCACATGCTTGGATTCACTTTCTAGGGTCTAAAAATTGTCCTTGGCAGTTCATGTAAATTTTCTAGTACTAAACAACTAGAAGGAGATGGTCAGCTTTTGCTTAGAGATAGCTGCACATCTCCTTTTGGGTTTGCTCCTGGCTGGACGCATGGGGGTTTCCAGGAGTCCTAGCAGAGCACCAGGTTTTTATTTACCTTGTGGCCTGGTCTTGGGCATCTTACGTCATTACAGAGAACGTGAAGGGCAAGAATCGAGTCTAGTTGGTTTCCAGTGACACCCCCCTCCTTGAGAAGATTGTAAAGCCACTTCCTGGAAGGAAAGGTCTACTGTTCTGACAGTAATTTTATTTTGAGCTAAAGACATATGCTAGTACCACAACTTTAGTCAGTTACATTAGTTGGAGAAAAGCTTTTCATTTTTAAAGATTTATTTTTATTTTTATTTATGGTATATTGTGTGCCCTTGTGGGTATATGCTCCTGTGTGTGTATGTGTGTGTGTGTGTGTGTGTATGTGTGTGTGTGTGTATGTGTGTGTGTGTGTGTATGTGTGTGTGTGTGTATGTGTGTGTCAGTGTGTGTGTGTGTATGTGTGTATGTGTGTGTATGTGTGTGTGTGTGTATGTGTGTGTGTGTATGTGTGTGTCTGTGTGTGTGTGTATGTGTGTGTGTGTGTGTGTGCCTGCAGATGCCACAAGAGGGCACCAGATTTCCTGGAGCTGGAGTTAAAGGGAGCTGTGAGCTGCCTGAGCATGCTTGGAACTGAACTCAGGTCCTCTAGAAGAAGGCTTTTTAAAACTGCTGAGCCATCTTTCTAGCCTCTGTAAATAAAACTTTTATTTAAAAAAATAATAATTTTTTGATATTATAATGCAATTACATCATTTCCTCTTTCCTGTTTCAACTGACAAATAGATCATAAAGATGTGATACACACACACACACACACACACACACACACACACACACACACTGTGGAATATTAGAGAAAAATGAAATTGTGAAGAAAAATTGTAAATAAAAAATAAAATTTTGAACTTTACAGGTAATAGATGGAACAAGAAAAGATCATGCTGAGGGATGTAACCCGGGATCCAGAAGGACAAATGTCCCATATTCCCTTTCAACTGAGATGCCTAGCTCCGTATCTTTGGACATGAGTATATAAGAATAACTGCAGAAACCAGGGACATGCAAAAGGGCGGGGGAAGAGCCAAGGGGCAACAGGAAGAGAATAGCAGGTCACGTGATTTAAAGGGGGAGATGGGAAAAAACGGAGGCAGAGGCTTTAATTAGAGCAGGAAGAGGGAGACAGATACAGAAGGAGGAGGGAGGAGGGCAGAATAACAGTGAGAGCATCTGAAGAAGTCATAAGGAATATGTGGTAGCTAGTTTGTGTCAACTTGACACAAGCTAGAGTCATCTGAGAGAAGAGAACATCAACTGGAAAATAAAGAAGGGTGCAGGCAAGCCTGGAGGGCATTTTCTTGACAAGTGATTGATGGGGAGGGCCCAGCCCATTGTGGGTGGAGTCATCCCTGGGCAGTCCTGGATTCTATAAGAAGGCAGGATGAGCACGCCATGGTGAGGGAGCCCGTAAGCAGCACTCCTCCATGACCTCTTCATCGTCCAGGTTCCTGCCTTGTGTTGAGTTCCTGTCCTGACTTTTTCGATGATTGACAGTGATGTCGAAGTGTAAGCCAAATCCATTCCTCCCCAAGTTGTTTTTGGTCATGGTGTTTTACCATGGCAGTTGTAACACCACCTCAGGCAGGATCATACTATTAACTATCTACCTAAAGATACCCATAATATGTGCAAGTCATTGTACACATGTACATAGTTTAAATGAAAAATTCCCATGTGGGCCGACAATACCCCATACCTCTTCACCAATAGTCATAGACTACCTAACAAAAACCCAACCCCATGCTTGGGAAGCCCTCTTTTGAGTTGTTGGTCAGGCTGGCCAAGATCCAAAACAGTATAGGTTGTTGATAGGGCCCTTGGTTGACCCCCAGAATGGGAGGTAATTCCCTATTGCTGAAGGCACCATGTGTTTTGGACATGAGGTCCTGAGAAAGGCTTTTAAAGAAAAAAGTTTAGTTATGATCTATACAGGAAAGGCCAATCGAATAGTCAGCCAGGAATAAAAAGTAATTAGTTCTGATATTTGCATTAGATATGTAAATATGAGATATTAGGATGGGCACATTTCCTTGATTTCTAGGTACACCAGAAATTCCACTTACCTTGCCTGTGCCTTTTCATATCTTCACTTAATTGTCACCAGAAGACAAGAAGCGGTGTCTCAGCACATGCTTTGCTTAGCTCACTGCAGGTTGTCCCTTAGGGTTGGTGAAACATTTGAGCTGCTTCAGAATCCACATACGATTGCGTGGTTCCCTAGTGAAGTGACCAGATGGTGGAGTGTACACCCTGACCGTGGTGTCTGATGAGAAGAGCCGGGTTTTACTGTGAGAGGCTGGCACCATCTTCCGACATCTCTCTGAGTCACCTCAGAGTGTTTTTCAAATTTTCACCCCATTGTAACTTTCCTGATCCATCACTTCATATTTTGGCTATTTAACTTCGTGCCTCCCTCTCTGGCCTGCTGCCTTTCAGTGCTTCTTGTTTTGGCTACACATCAGAATCATCTGAGAGTGTTAGAAATACACTGCTGCCTGGTGGGTACCCCAGAGATTTGTATTTAATTGGTCCTGAGTACTGTTTCTGCACACTAAAATTATATTATAATTTTAATCTTTCTCCAGATGATTCTAAGGGACAGCGATATGTGAGAGCCACTGCTCTGCAAGAGGGTTACCTTTTAACCTGTCACCTCATGCAAGAGATAGCTGACAATGAATGGGACCTGGGGAGTGATCCCAGGCACAGGAGAAGGAAATGTGCACAGGGTGCTGCCCAGCTTTGGGGCTTGTGTAAGACATAGTTGAAGGTGCCCTCTACTGAAATAACCAAAATAGACAATATGCTTAGGAGAGACATTTAGACATGAGAATTTGAGCAACACAAGACATCTCTTTGGAGATAAGGATTATACGATTATTAGTACCTGTTAGGAGAGACCAAATATGGGCTGGGATATGGGATATTCTCCTACTGCATAAAGTATGGATGGATCTCCACAGAGTAGTCATCAGTTGTTGCTTAAGTATTTCTTGCTGTGCGGAATGAATTGCCTATTCTAGCTTTGCATAGCTAGGGTGGTTTGTTCTTTACAGGAAATGGGATCTGCCATGCTCCTGACTTCCATCTGATGATCCTTCCTCTGCTTTGGGAGCAGTTTTTGAGTCCGCTGTTCTCCCATGCAGTGGCCTTCAAGCCTCAGGAGAAACTGACTCCCACGTGTGCTCTTCCTTAGATTCCAGGCCCCCAGGTCTTCACTCAGTACACTTGCAATGGCTATGCTTCCTGGCACATCTTCCTGCAGGTCAGCTGGAAGTAAACACTAATTTAATTCCCTGAGCTGGATTAATTAAAGGAATAAGTGTTTTTTGACCATGTCTTTATACAGTAACACTAGATACCTAGCAGTAAGAAAAAAGTCACTATGCATTCACCATGTACAAAAGCCATTTTTTTCCTATAAAATGCCTTTCTATTTATATCCCACTTAAAAATACTAGCTTTTAAAACAGAAATTTTATGTAAAAGTACATTGCATTTTGGTGAACAAAATACCCTTGTAATTGTTTTAAGAAAATGATCTCAATGCTTTGTTTGAAAAATGAAGATAATGGTCATTTAAGAGTTGGAGCAATTATAAAAGGGTAGAGTCTAACAAGCCAACGATCAAGACCCCTTCCAACAGGGGACCTTTGTTAGTCATTTTATAGAAGATTCGCTTTGTTTTGAGTTGCTGGGCATCAAACTAGGGTCTTTTTCAAGGCATGCAGGTACTCTACCAAAGGGCTACACACTGCCCCTTGTAGGAGATTTTTCATGGAAGTGGAAATAGCATGTATTTTTGTCACTGCTTTTATTACAGAAGGTATGCATGCATTTGCATAACTGGTCTCCCTTTTTCCTCTCAGAAACAGTTTTGAACCCAGAATGTGTTGTTTAGATCATGATTCATACGTCAGAGAACTGAAGAGTCTTGCTTAGGTACTTGGCAGAGCCAAGGAGTGTTTCCATATATAGTTGTAGAACCTTTGTTGACCATTCTGGTTTGAGGGGATATTATTCAAAGTTCATTCCTGAAAATTTTTTTTTCCCTTCAAGAAGCAGTGAGAGTAGGCACTGAAACTTTGCACTGGAAGAACGAGAGCTTGCTGTATGCCCTGTGTCCTGAGAACCTTCGGGTGTCCTCTGTCACTGCCTCAGGAGCTCACATGACGTCTGTGGGTGGCAGTTATTCATTTCTTAAGGTCCACTTCCTGCTCACGCCCCCGGGAAGCCCCAGAGAAGTCTCTGCAGAGATGAGTCAAGTCAATTCCCTGAGTCATAGCCAGAGGCTCCCCGGTTACTCTGAGAATGAGATCTGTTTACCTCAGAGTTCCCTTTCTGAGAGGGTATTTGGAATTTTGGATGGTGGCCTGGAATTTTGGAGAGTGGAGTTCTCTAGGGAAAAGTTGTGCTGGTAGCAGTCAGCTTATAAAGTTTATGCTGTCTGCCCTTTGCTAGGGGTCATATGATGTAGTAATTGTTCGTTGGGAAAATGAGAAGTCCAGTCAGTGTCAGTTCTGGCTTCATACTTAATACTAGCATTGTCACCATCCGTGTCCAAAAGTGGGTAGCTCTTCATGCACACACCCCCCCCCCCCCCCGCACTTTACTTACTATCGTTCTCCTCAGCTAGACAACCCATGCTTACTTCTTGAGTGTACTTTGGGAAGTGGCATTTTGTCCCAACTATTTTGTTTCTTTGAATTTGTTTTTGTCATCTGTAAAATGGGATTAGCAACGTTTATTGCACAGGGTTTGAGGTGAGGATTAAATGGATTAGGTGATGTAATGTGCACAGAGGGGTTAGCAGATCTCTTCAGGAAGGCAAGTGCTTTTCATCACATCCTGGGCTTCAGAACCATTCACATCTATCTGGGTTCTACCCTGGTTCTGACTGCTGACTTAAAATGTCCAGGCATTTATATTTAGGAATCCTTGCCTTTGTCCTCTGTACCCTCAGAGACTGTTTCAAGTTTGAAGTGGACCATCTCAGCCTTCTTGGGCAGCACTTAACAGAGATTCAAGAGATGCCACTCCCCTTCTCCAAGGGCTTTCCCAGTAATGCTGCTCCTCAGAGAGCCTGTTCTTTTGATTACCAGTCTTGTTGTTGTTGTTGTTGTTTGTAGTCTCTCTTTCTCTCCGTGCCCCCCTCTCTTTCTCTCTCTCTCTCTTATTTCTCATCGGCTCTTAATATGCAATTTCTCGGAAGCCTAGACTTCATCCTGCTCATCTTGGTTCCCACAGGCCTGCACATTGAGCCAAGTTCCTTTATTTCCAGAAACCTGGAATTTTTTTTTTCTCTTAATCCCCTTAAACTTGAATTCCAGGTTAGTTCAGGATTATTTTTAAAAGGATTATTTATTTTTATGCGTATGAGTATTTGCCTGCATGGATATTTGCGAATCACATTCATACCTGGTACCTGAGGAAGCCAGAAGAGAATACCAGGTACTCTGGGACTGGAGTCACAGATGCTTGTGAGCCAGCACAGAGGTGCTGGGAACTGAAGCTGGGTCCTCTGCAAGTGCTCTCAACTGATGAGCCATCTCTCTAGACCCCCAGAATTATTATTTTTTAACTGGTTCTGACCAACTCCAATATCCTGCAAAAAGTTACTGGAGAAGTGAATAGGTTTATGTTTAGTGTAATGCTTGTTACGTTCGGTATTGTCAGTCGAGTGACTGTATGTCCACGGCTGCTCTTCAAAGTGGTAAGAGAGAAGGCGAATGAATGATATCTAGAAATGGAAACTTTACATTGATGTAAGGCAAATGGACATGATATCTATCCATTTAAGGCAACTTGAGCCTGCATAAATTCAGGGATGAATGTGTATATTTTGGGTGTGATATTGTTCAAATTTTGTTCAAATTTTGCAAACCATATAGTTGTGATATTGAGGTTTTTTGGGGTGAGTGTGTTATGTGTGTTTGCTAGAGCAGATATGCATAAGCCCAAGAATGTGGAGACCAGAGGATATCAGGTGCCTTGTTCTGTCATTCTCTGCCTTATTCTCCCAAGACAAGGTTTCTCACTGAACCTGGAGCCAGGTTGGCAGCCAGCAATCCCCATGATACTTATGTCTTTGCCCTCCTCCTTCCTATAGTGCTGGAGTTACAGGCATATGCATAGCCATGCCTGGCTTTTTATGTAGGTTTAAGTATTTGAATTCAGGTCCTCATGCATTTGCAGCAAGTGTTCTTACCCACTGACCAACACCTATGATCCTATGATAGTGATTTAATTTTTTTTTTTTTTGTGAGATAGGGTCTTATGTAGCTCAGATTGGCTTCAATTTCTGATTCTTTTTTCTCTGCTCCTGAGTGGTAGGATTGCAGGCATGCACCATCATGTCTGGTTTATGTAGTACTAAAGATTGAAACCAGGTCCATGAGCAGCGGGCAAGCACCCAGCCATCTGAGCTGCATCCCCAGCATGAGCTAATAATCTTTTAATACTAGCTTAGCAATTCAGAAAAGGGAATATTTGAGAGGATATTCTGAGACAAAGTCAGTTTTTTCCAAGAATTAAAAAATAATCACCTGTGTTTCAGAAATGATAAAGGCTTAGAATAAATTAGCACTATGTGATACATTTTCTTTGCTTTGGAAGATCATCCACTGCTCCCAGGTATCAAAAGTACTGCATAGGCAGAACACAGGAACTCCTAACTCTGAATGATCCTTCTTTTCTGTTCTTATTTATTTGATATCCTGCTCAGTTTGTGTGGAATGCTTAACGTGCTGAGCCCAGGGCCTGTATACTTTTAGAACCTAATGTTGACTGGATGATGAGTTTTCAGAAAAAACTGAGTACTTTCTCAGTGACCTGTGACATAACCTGTGCCTTTGCCTTAAGTTCCAAAGCAGGCTGCCCTTTAATCCCTGTGAAAACACAGAGAAATGTTCCAGGAAGTGCATTCCTCTCACACAGAAAGAAACGGGGGAGATCCATGATCACTACATGTATCTTGGTGTTTCTAGGGTTATTTCCTACGGCTAGACCCCTTAGGCTTCATTTAAAGATATATTTGAAACTGGGCATGGTGGTGTGTCTGCAGTCATAACTGTAGGAGGCTGAGGTGGAATGGGGTGCTGGCTTGAACCCAGCAGTTTGAGACCAGCTTGGGAAACATAGTAAGACCTCGTCTCAAAATGAAAAGATGGTGCCAGGCTGAGGGTGTGGCCCCGTCGACAGAGTGTTCGCTGTGCAAGCCTGATCCCAGCATGTCCCTGTCGGGAAGCGGGAGGTTGAGTCAGGAGAATGAAGGCAGCTCCCAGCCAGCTGATGGACACAGCAGTAAAAACAGCAGAGAGACGGGGTCTCAGGTAAGGTGGAAGGTGAGGGCTGACATTGACATCTGAGGTTGTCCTCTGACCTCCACATACACGCTGTTCCTCACGTGTCCACAGACACATGAAATACAGGGACAGACAGACAGACAGACAGACACACACACACCTTTTTAAAAGAAGGCTGTTTGTGACTCAGCATTGGACAGTACTCCAGAAATCATGGGGTGTGTGCTAGCTGCTTTGTCTCATCTAGTGAAGGAAGAGGAGAGGAATCTGTAGGGGCAAGGCTTATCAAAGCCTTTCTTTTTTTGCTACATCTTCAGACTTTGATTGAGAAAGGTTCTTTGACTCCAGTGAACAAGTTGGAATATGTAACATAAAGCAGAAAGTGTGCATTTCAGCTGCAGGATAGGGGTGAATCATTTCTCTGTTGGATAGCTTTATGAGTGTTCCTTCTGGGGCAGAGATGACTTTTCGTTACTAGGCAAAAATGTCCATGTGAAAACACTTGGAAGAATTTCACGTATATGTTAATCATATTGGGTACTCTAAGCAGTTTGCCAAGTTAGTCCCATGTGCTAATGAGGTTGCTAATTTTATTCTGCATCAATGATATTCAGCTGTGAAAAAGGCTGTTTCATTGTTAAAGCTTTCTTAGCATAAAGGACAAATAACAGCAATGCAAATTTACACACACACACACACACACACACACACACACATATAAAATTTGCAACCTGAGCCAAGCCAATGGGTTACACAGAACTACTAGGTTCTTTCTAATAGATCACATTTATGTGTAGATAGGGGTAGGCAAAAGTTATAGTCACTACCAGGTTATATCAACATCAAGACTTGAACAAATTCCATTGTATGAACAGATTTAAAAAAATGTTTTATGTAAGCTAGTAACTTTTAACTAGACAGCTTGCTTTATAAAATTGAGCAAATCTACAGTGATCAGGGGAGACGTATTCTGTTCACACATTGCATGAAAAATTTACTTGAAGTAGGCAAGACAAAGATATTCTAGGAGTGGGATTTAATTAACTAGAATTGTATAGACCTAGATACAATATTGTTTTAAGATGGACTTTGGACCCATAGTAGCAGCGAAGCTTGCATTTAAGGGTGAAAAAGTGACTCTGTAATCTTTAAAAAGCTAATTCATCTGTCTTAAATATGGCTAATTTGGCCAATGGCAGTCCATCTTTAGCACCCACTATTCTAATATTTAACAGGCTGTGCTATTTTCACTAACAAAACTAATTAATTTCTAAAGGCCATTATGCTGAGTCGTAGCTACAGATACGGAGTGTCTGCTACAGCTGGTGATAGTTGGCTTTCTGATTAAAGTTTGCTCACCGTCTCAGGAGAGTGAATGCCCAGTGAGAGTAGCTGGAATGCTTTATTGTGGCTTCATAATGTTGAAACAGTCAAGAGTAAATCATAGACATCATGCCATAGGGCAGAAAGCAAAAGCAAAAAAGCATAAACAAAGCAAATATCTTGTTTATATATTAGTAAAAACACAGAGACCCTGTTTGTTTTATATCTTTCTTTTTGGGGTGTGCATACATGTGTTTGCATGTGCGTTTGTGCTCTTAGGCATAATTCTGTGAGTGTGTAGTATGTGTGTGTGTGTGTAGGTCGGAAGTCAACCTTAAATGTCTTCCTTTACTGCTCCCTACATTATTTTTTGAGGAAGGGTCTCTTACTGAACGTGGAGCTTGTCATTTGGCTCTATTGGTTGGTTAGTAGTCTCCAGGATCAGCCCGTCTCCAACCCCTCCCCCAGATCTGCGGTTTCATGTATATACTACAATACCCAGATTTTTTATGTGTATGTTGGGGACCCAAACTTAGGTCATCATACTTGTGCAGCAAGCACTTTAGCCACTGAGATGTCTATCTAGCCCCTTAGCCCATTTTTATGATAAGACCCTCAGCACATCAAACATAATGTTAAACAGTTGTATTAAATAAGAATCTCTGGGTGATTTGTAAAGTTAATTGCTTTGGTGACATTTATTAAGTCTCCATGGCATACAGGGGATACAGAGATTAAAGAACACAATTTTTAGTCCACTTGGACCGGTCAGGATGGGGTCATAAGACATGAAGCTGTTGCTGCACATCTGTGGACACTGCTTCTTGCTGCATGAAAGTGGGAGGCCCCGAAGCTGTGGCCTGGACAGGGGTGACCCAGCGGCTGAGCTGCTCACTCTCTCCTAAGCTGACTTGGAACATGACTCACATCACTGGAATCAGGAGTTGGATAAAGGAGCATTTGTTTTAAATGAGACATGGAACTGTTCTCAAGAAGCCAAACTATCACTTAGAGTTCCAGAGAATCCGGATTCTTGCTCTGGCTGCGTGACCTAGGGAGTTTGCCATGAGGTAGGAGCAAGCCTCTGCCAGATGAGAGTCAGTTGGTTAATGAAGTCAGCACTGTGAAAGGGGTTTGCCTACAACCTGCCCTGCTTTGTTGCTTGAGGTTCTGAAGGCCTTGAAACACTGCTTTGCCTGCTTTAAGTTGATCTCAAGAATCAATCAGTGGAAAAAAGTATCAGTCGAATCAATAAGTGCAAAATAAAGTACTGGACTTGCATGTAAGCAGTTCCATGATACAGGAGGCCAAGCCTAAGTCTTATTTCTCATACACAGTAACTTGAGAAATGAATTCAGAGGGAAATTTTGTGTCAAACGTGAAAGAGCCAGAAGACACATGCCTTAGGCTTCTTATCGTTGGGATAAACACCATGACCAAAGTAATCATGGGAGAAATCGGTTTATTCCTTTCCTCACAGTTCTCAGGTCATAGGTCACCACTGAAGGAAGTCAGGGCAGAAACTCAAGGCAGGAACTCAGAGGCAGGAGCTGATGCAGAGGCCATGGAGGAGCATTGCTTATCCCTTGCTCTTCATGGCTTTCCCAGCCTCCTTTCTTTTTGCCCCCACCCACCGTGATCTTGACCCTCCGACATCAATCATCAATCAAGAAAATCTACCGCAGGCTTTCCCACAGGCCAATCTGGTGGGGGCATTCTTTCAAGTGAGATTCCATCTTCCAAAATAATTCAAGCTTGTGTCAAGGTGACACAAGCCTAGCCAGTACAGTGCTCTTTTGAAGATTTTTTTTTTTTTTACCCAAACTCAAAACATTATTTAGCTTTCAAGAACAAGATTGAAACTAAAGAAAGCACCCAACGCTCCTGGTGAGAACTGGACCTGTGGGTCCCAGGACCTGGAGCTGGGAGCTGAGCACATGGAGGTGGATTCTTTCTCAATGGTGCATGCTCTTTCATTCCCTCTGCAGTGGGCTGGTCTAACCTGATGGTGATGTGCAGGTAGCATCATTCATTCCCCCAAGGCACTGATCCTTCAATCTATGTCTTATGAGGTAGTGACTTCTATGTCAAAACTCCAGTTCCGGTGCTGGAGGGTCTGGTCATAGGAAGACTGTGAGGCAGCGAGGGCTTCTTATTTTATGGAGACATTCCGTAAATATCTTGATTGCTATGATATCTACAGTGATCATCTTCTCGCCACTAGCTTAAGTTTTCTTTTCACAGAGCAATGGGAGAATTATCTAAATCACCATGAAACAACATACCCTCTTTGGCTGCTACCGTTGACGGCATGGCAGGCACAGAGCTGTGGCTGGATATGGCACAACACTTTCATGACTCAGAGATGGTCAAATCTCCCCTTCTCTAAGTAGTCCATCCTTGAGGCAAAGATGGTCAACCCCTCTGTATCTTAGTGTTTTTTGTCCAAGATAACATTATTTTTACTTCTTGTGAGTTATTTATGGGAGATAAGTGTTGTTCCATTTCTGGTTCCATTTCTGGTTCATAGGTAGTGATGATCTTTTCCTCCTCTGGTCATTTCCAAAATGATTAATCTGTATCTGAGATCAAAGTTTTCTTTTCTTTCTTTCTCTGTTTTAGAACTGAGAAAGAATAGAAGTTATTTCTAGCTTTTTAGCTTTCTGGTTTCCAGGCAGTATGGATGTTCTATAGTGAGTGAGATCGCAGGCTTTGGACTCTGTTTTCTATAATGTATCAATTGGTTGCTAACTGTAAACATGGACTAGTTTCTTAATGTTGCGCACAGTCAGCACTCAGGAACTGTTGGCATGACTAACTGTGATCATCATTCCTCTCTCTATGGCACACAGTCAGCTCTTAGTAACTCTTGACATAACTGACTATGATTATCATCGTTTCACCACAGCACACAGTCAGTACTCAGTAACTGTTGACATGACTGTTCACCAGTGGCAACAACTCAGAGACTAGGACAAGGCAATAGTTAAGTATTCTGTCTTTAGAGAAGGGCAGCTCAAACTGCAGTCTACAAATTGCCCCAAAATAAAAAATAAAAGTGAAAAGGAAATTACTAATATATATATATATATATATATATATATATATATGTATATATATATATATATATATCCATGAAAAGAATTTATTCAATAGAGTTATTACTTTTACAATTGAATAGTAGATAAAAAGCTGGACTATATATGAGACAAAGATGCATATGAAATTTCTTAACATTCTTGTAACCAGGAATTACAAATAGAAACAGCATGATACCACTACACATCTATCAGAATGGCAAAATCCAACAATTCAAAGTGAAAATCTGCCCAACAGCACAAGCTGCTCACAAGGGTGCAAAGCAACAGAAACCCTTGCTCATTGATGGTGAGAATAGAGAATGGTGTAGTCATTTTGGAAGACAGATTGCCAGTTAAAAATAATCTTAGAAGCTAAAAGTGCTAAAAATAGTTTTATACAATCCAGAACTTATACGCTTAGGTAGGTACTTACCAGATTGATCTGAAAGCATATGTCCCTATAAAAACTCAAGAATATTTGTGGGAGTTTCATTCAAAATCACCAAAACCTGGAATCAACCCAGATGTCTTTCAGTGGATGGGTGATCTATGGTACATGCATATAACTAAATAATGTTCAGCAACAGAAAGAAATGAATTATCAAACCACAGAAAACATGGATAAATCTTAAATGCATACATCTATGTTGAAAGCTATGTAATACATGTTTCTAGTTGTATTTTGGAAAATGTTAACTGATACAAACAATAAAACAATTATAGTTTGGTGGAAATCTGAGGGCAGGGCTAAATATGGGAAGCACAGGATATTTTGAAGTTGATGAAAGTATTCTGTTTGAAATTGTGATTATGGAATATGATGATATGCATTCATTAAAATCATTATATCTTCATAGTACTCTGATTGAACCTTAATGTATATAAATTTAACAATCATTTAGAAGATTGGGGAATCCCAGGGTCAATGCAGAAATTGATGAAGCAATATGATGGTGTTAGCCTCTGGTAAAACAATTTGACTAAGGGAATGAGAGAAAAGGATGGTGACTTGGGAATGAATGGAGCCTAGAAGAATAAAGGCAAAGAAGAAACTAAGTGCAAGCGGTGTGTTCCAGTTGCAAAGGTTGTTTTGTATAGGGTATGGGTTACTGATCTCGATCCTACTACATATATATACCGGAAGCAAATAGTTCAGTAAATGAGTGCTGTTCAGTCAAGTCTCTTGGAATGAACGTTCATGAATGATCCATGGGAAGTGGTCACAGTCATCCTTATGGTTTGGATTTTGGCATCATATTGCTGTATTTAATCTTAATATGACTAGAGTTAGATGCATTTGGGAGATTTTTATAGAGACATGTTTATATATATTATATGTGTGTGTGTTTATTTGTGTGTGTGTATATATATATATATATATATATATATATATATATATATATATATACATTTATATGATATATATATATCCATCCATCCCAGAAACAATGAGGGATGAGGTTCCAGTAGTAAAAAGCAAACTGTCAGGATCCTGGATTCTAATTATTCTCCAATAAAATGAACCAGAGCTTCTTAGAGAAAGGGGTGGTTCTAAGACAGATCAGGAAATATAAAAGTGGGCCTGGATATTTGTTACTGCCAGAAAGGATGGAAGTACTTTAGAGAAAACACAATATTAAATCAGAAATGATATGGATTATATCTAAGAGATTCAGAAGCCAAATGAAAGAGCTCCATGTCACCAAAACTGTTATGTGTCACATTCAGGTCCTGGGCATAAAATGAGGATCCATTGTCTACCTGCTCCCCCTCCCAATCTCTCCTCTATCTTCCCTCCTGCTCACATGTGTCCATGTGCATGTGGAGACCTGAAGTTGACCATTTGTATTTCTTGATTGCTCTCAGTTTGTTTACTGATGTAAGTCTCTCATTGAATCTAGAACTTGTTGAATCTGCTAGTCTAGTTAGCCAGCTTGCCCTGGGGATCCTGTCTCTGTTCCCAAATGCTGGGATTACAGGTGGCCTCTATGTCTGCCCAACATTTACATAGATTCTAGGGATTCGAACTCTGGTCCTCATGATTGTGTGGTGAGCATTTTGTCTACTGAGCAATCTTTCCAGCCTTCTAAGATCATTTTGATGTAAAATGCAACATGGAAAGGAGAAGACAAGAAACTTTATGGTGCTGAAAATTGACAAAAAGTAGCCAGTTGGTTAAGGTCATTTAATCTTGTATTTCTTGATATGATGTGACAAGCATGCAATTCCTCTCAAAACCTGTAGTCATGATCTTAAAGAAACATCGGATAGACACCAACTGTGGAATGTTCTACAGAGTTCTCTAGTGATATATGTAAGAACTACCAAGGCCATTAAAAACAAGAAAAGTGAGACATTCTCAGCCATGAGAAGCCTGAGGAGAACGTTAACTGCCTACCATGTGATATCTATCCTATTGGGATTCTGAAATCAGAAAAGGACATTGGGTTAAAACTGGGAAACGTGAATAGTGCATGAGTTTATTTTGCTTAATTATCAGGGATGTTTAAGGGTTCACTAATTTTAAATAAATGTAACATGTAAATGTAACGAATGTGGAAGTTGAGCGTTAGGTGTATGAAAACTTTCTGTACTATTTTCACTATTTTTCTATAATCACTGAAACCGTCATAAAATTAAAGCTTGTTATGAAAATGGTCCAGTTAAAAGAGGATTTGTAAAAACTTAAAATCATGACCCACATCTGCATAAAATGTTTATAGTGAAGATTTTTGCTTAATTCGTAATTAAGGAACCAGGTAGGTGTTGAAGTTTAAAGAATCTAAGGACCAGTTACATTTATTATCAAGAATACTGAGATGAATGCACACACAAAAACAGAACTGACTTCTGCGGGGAGGATAATGAATTTAGCCTTTACAGGACAGGTCAGAACTATTGGCATTGCATTTGTATCAGTTACCTATAATTTATGGTCATAAAATAGCACCCATGGGACCAGAATCAGATGCCCAGAGCATGCTTTTTAGACAGCATGTAGTTTTCTCCTGGAGCACAGAATTTTCCCTACAATGCTCATGCCCATGGTTCTTCAACATAGGTAAAACATGGAGCTGTTCTTGGACACTTGACCATCCTGCTACAATTAACACCCCTTCCATCTTTGAAAACTACATTTGCTGACA
The DNA here is from genome assembly GCA_026225945.1 of Cricetomys ansorgei. NCBI lineage: Eukaryota > Metazoa > Chordata > Mammalia > Rodentia > Nesomyidae > Cricetomys > Cricetomys ansorgei. Next base: position 3,202,281 of record JAMJFZ010001562.1, on the reverse strand, counting down.
TCCTCTGTGATTGTCATCAGGTCTGTACTGAAATATTTGTTTCTCTGCTTACCTGACACAAGGCTAGATTGCATGTCCCGCTTCCCCTGAAGCCAGGCGTGGACATGTGTCCTGTAATGATTAAGGAAATAAGAGAGGCAGTGACTTAATGTTCCTTCCAGGTGGAAATTTTAAGGTCATATTGTGAAATTACCCTTATTTCCTTTTCCTGCCTTCATGCACAGGGAAGTCTGCATTCAGATGAAGTTCTGCGTGTCTGATTCTGAGTGGCGGTGGAGAGAAGAGGCCCTTCTCGACCTGTGTAGGATGTATAGAACTGATCTAAGATGTATTTGATCGTGTTAAGTCATGGGGGAGGAAATGACAAGTCTTTAGACAGCTTTCATCGCAGTCCTGGCTGTACCATGTCCCAGGGGGAAGGCCCCTAGCTTCTGTGCTCTAGTTTTTCTTGCATGAAAATAAAGATAATAATACTTATGTTGTAGGGTTATTGTAGGATTTAGCAAATAGTTTACACCATCCCTAGGCACAGAATCACTAGCAACTGGAGTCTTACTTGTCTTCCAATATTTTGGGCTCTTATCTCAAAATTTGTCAGTGGTGCCTCATGCATACTTTTTCATATAATACAGTCAGTGCCATGTGTTCAAAATAGTCCAGATCTTCTTTCAGTGTGTCGTACATAAGACAACTGTCTCGCACACTGTCTTGGAATGTTCCCTGGAAGACTGCCTTGAATCATCTTTCTCTCTGGTGCTTTTGATCTCAAGTAACTGGTTTGGGAAACACAAGGAGACTGGACACTGCAATGTAGTTTGAGATGCAAAGTCAGATAGAGAACAGAGCCCTAAGGAAGACTTAGCTTTTGTTCCTGGAATTATAAATTGTTACTTAGTTTGCTAAGCAACTTGCCTTTTTCTTTATTGTGAATCAAACAATGGCTTCATTTTATCGTAACACTTCTTTTAACTACTGAAACCAGCGGAACAGTTGCAAAATGAAACAAGTGCACAATGAGATGTGAAGGAAGCATCTAAGGTTCGTTCTTGCTGAAATCGTGGTTGTGTGTAATGTCTGGGGTAAAGAAGACACGCTGCAAGGTCTTGTCCTTTGAGAAAAATGTAAACAAGGTGTTGAGTAATCGGCACATTTTCTTTGAATTTACGACAACTGTTTTCCAAAAGTGGACACGTAGTGTCATTTGCAAGACAAAGAATAAAAGCAATTCATATTTTGATTTATGAGCAATTAATTTCCCAGCCCAAAAGAAAGGGTATGAGAGATTAAATTAAAGATATAGGTATGCCTTTAGATCTAGTGAGTGTATTTCTTCTGAGAGTTTGCTTTATATTGAATGATATTAAAACATTCAGGATATGTTAAATATTTATCAGTTGTTAAGTGGTATAAAGACATGGAAACTATGAAATAGGAAAACAGCAGTCACCTTTCTTAATTGTGGTCTTTTTTGCAATTCAAAATTTTTTTAGCTGTGTTAAGAATGTGTGCCTTAGTTATAAATATTGTCACACAGAAAATACGCACGCTTAATTTTGAGAACTATATGAGTGTTTACTAAAAGGCAACAAACTTTAAATAGTAGATAAAATGTGCACAGATACAGTTTTTATAAAAAAGCATCCCTCTCTCTTGGAGAAGCACTCCTGGTGCATGCCTGGCACGACCTGTTTCTGATCGCTTAGTTTCCATCTTGTTCCCCAGGCCCTTCTTGTTCCATCTGTCCTACCAGAATTTTCTTGAGGTTAAAGTGCAACAGGAAAAGAATATATCTCTCCAAAAACATGGACCAGCTTCTGCAGTCCATACCAATCTTTCTCCAGAATGTTTACAAATTTTTAATTGGTATCTCACAATTTAACAGTAGGTGTACAGTCTTGGAGTCTTGATTTCTTTTAGCCCATGTTTCTGCATTCTTAGGGCTCCGTTACTGTAAAACAAAACAACACCCTTTCTAGCAATTCTCAGCACATGTAGAGACAAGTTCAGGTTGTGAAGACTTCCTTCTCGTCCTTTTCCTTTTCCTCCTCCTCCCCCGCCCTCTTCCTCCTCTTCTTCCTCTCCTTCCTCTTCCTCCTCCTCTTGCCTCTCTTCTTCCTTCTCCTCTTCTTCTTCTTTAAATATTTTTAAGAATTTTTGTTTTGTGCATATGAGTGTTTGATTGTACGCATGTATGTGCACATTATGTGTGTCTGGTGCCTTCCGAAGCTAGAAAACGGTGTTGGGTCCTGTGGTTGTTTGAATGCGAATGGCCGACATGGGCTCCTATATTTGAATATCTGGTTCCCAGTTGAGGACTGTTTAGAAAGGATTACGAGGTGTGGTCTTGTTGGAAGGAGTGTACCACTGGGGTGGGCCTTGAGGTTTTAAAAGCCCATGCCAGGCCTAGTTTATCGTTTTCAGCTTCATCCTTGTGGCTCAGCTCCTGCTCCAGTGCCATGCCTGCCTGCCTGCTGCCATGCTTCCCGCCATGATGGTCCTGGACTCACCCTCTAAAAATGTAATCAAGTCCTCAGTCAGATGCTTTCTTTCCTAAGTTGCCTTGGTCCTGGGAGCTCTTCACAGCAATAGATCAGTAACTGAGATAGATGCCCTGGGGCTAAATTACAGATGGGTGTATGCTGCCAGATATAAATAAGTACTGGAAAGAAAACTTGAGTCCTCTTTAAGAGCAGGAAGTGTTCCTAACCATTGAGTTAAAAGCCTCAGTCCGATGAACTATTAGTTGCTGTGGAACCGCAGGCAGCCATGCCACCACAAACATCTTTTCAGGTGACATCGACAATGGTGGGATTCTGACAGGGTTCACTTTTATGTCTTAGTTCAACTGAGTTGTAGCAGATCTGAGCAACAGTAACCGTGGCAGTCTGTTCCTTTGCTCTTATGTATTATATTGAGTATCTTGTGCGTTTTGTCCCATATAATCCTCATAACAACTCCATAAGAAACAGCACTGCACTAGGCAATGCCTTACACACCAGGGACTGAGGTGCAGAGGGTGAGGGCAGTTTAGTGAAGTCTATCAGGACTCGGATCGGCTTTAGCCCTTGTCGTCTACGCGCAGTGTGGCCCTGCCTGGGAGCCAGGGCAAAGCAGCCACTGCATTAAATATCATTCTGGGACTCATGCGTAGACGCATGGTCATGATGTTCTGAGGATGGCTAACTGAAAACACCTGGCCTTTACAGGGATATATTAGGGTTTCCATAATCGTTGGGCTGATCTAGAGCTGACCACAGAATGAATGAAGGAAATATGCATGTCATGGATGGTTTTAACATGGAAGAAGTGAAGTGTTGGTGTAGAACATTTGCCTTGCCTACCCAAGGCTCTAGGGTTAGTCCTAAGCATCGCAAGAAAATAAATAAAATAAAGGAAATGCAGTTATGAATAAGGAGATTAAGAATACCTCTTGCTTTCTTCCTGATGGACATAGTTCTTATCAATCTGTAGTTTATGAACACACTGGTTAGGAAATCATCAGCAGCATGGATACTTCCTGATACTGAAAATACTAAATATTTACAAAACTATCTGTATTTATTTAGGTGGTAAGGTGAAAATATGTGGATGATTTATTATAATTTATTGAAGTATGTTGGAGGTGTTGAAAATTATCTCGCTAAATAGAAAATAGAAAAGTAGAAAAACAAAACAAAATGAAGCAGTTGGCTTATATTTTGGTTGGTTACTTCCATTCTCATCGGCAGATCTCTAACGAGTCACCAGTGTCCAGCTTCTTGGGAGGAATTTCTCCCCCAGTGAATACAGCACTCTCACAGGCTTGCTTGATTGGTTGTTTCTCTTTTCTGGCAGTTGAGAATGAACTTGAAGGTCTGCAGTGTGGTGATTTGTAACTCTGTCAAATCACAAATATGACATGAGGAGTGTGAGGCCAGTTTGTTAGAGCCACTCACAGCTCAGGTGTTGACCTGCACCTCCATCTTCCTAGGTCTGTGTTTTACGGAAGATATCATATGCTCTTCTGGTATTCCTTAAAGTCCTAAGACATCTAACACAGATATTCACAGTCTACTGATTGGACTCGTTACCACCTTTCTACATTCGCTGAATCCCTCCTTTCTCCCTCCCCTTCTCTTCAGTGTAGGCCTCCTGCCAAACCCCTTCACGCCTTTGTCATTAACCTTTAGTTCTCCTCCCTCTTCTAAATGGTGGCCTGGTTTTTATACCTGGCTTCACATATTCTGAAGTGTGATAGCTTTCCTTTCTTCAGGAACTATGCAATTGTTTAGAGTTTGAATGTTTCCCCCCCTTCCACAAAGATCCACGCAATAAGGCTTTGCATTCCAGGTGCTGTTGGGGAGAGCCATGGGCCTCTAGGAGGAAGAATTCTGTGGAAGGTTCTTCAGTCACTGAGGGGCAGGGGCACCTCGAAGGTGATTGTGGGACACTAGCTCCTTCAAATAGTCCCTTTGGCTTCCTGGTGGATGATGTGGATGGCTTGTTCTGCCATTCTGCTCTCCCATCAGAGGCTCAAAGTGATGGGGTCCCACCATCTTGTACTGGAACTTCCCAAACCACCAGGCAAATCAATTTCTTTATCTTTATAAATTAATTATTTTAGGTATCTCCTCACAGTGACTAAAGATGACACAGTTTTAACATTCTGAAACTTTGGTGTCTGTCAGTTGTGGTGTCTGGCTTTCATGTCGGGCCATCCCCTTTCCCCCTCTTCATGAATACTTACTCATGTTTTACAATGTGTGAACTTTCTGTTCACAGCATGTCAGCAAATAACTTGTCAAACTGCAGGAGGCTTGTTATATTTTTAACTTCTAAAGTCTATGTGAATAGTTTCAGTAACAGGGCAGCAACACTCAAGTCCCCCCTTCACCCCCAAACACAACCTTAGGGGCAGGGCGGAGTGTCCTGGGACCCTGCACTGGAAACTTAGGAATCAGTGGTGACATAAGTCTAGGTTGAACACACTTAGGAATTTACACTGTTTTTTTTTTTTTTTTTTTTTTACCTTAAACAAAATAAAAGTTGTTTTCCCAATCTAGCCTATTTTCTCAGATGATTTCCATTTTATCCCTCTTCACCTTGTGTAATGCTTCCTATTCTCCCTTATTTTTTTTGTTATAAATTCTCAAATTAAAATTATAATTTACTTGATACCTTAATAAATTATATATTTAGGTTAAATGTATTATTATCACCATAAATAAAAACTCATTGAAGATTTGTAGATCACATTTTAGTCTCTTTTCTATTTTATGTACCATTAGACTATGCATTGTTAAATTTGAAGATTATTATTATTATTATTATTATTATTATTATTATTATATCGAAAAGTTATCATTTGGGATAAAACATGACACCTAAATGTTAGTGGATTCAGGTAACATTTTATTATTTTTCCCTATGATTTTATGGTTTGTTCTGGCTCTTACTTGGGGTTTCAGTTGGCAGCTGGCTTAAGGATCATATATTTGGAGTCTGTGTATCCTGTGAAGGCTTTCTTGCTTGGCCAGTCAAGCCAGGAGCCACATGGCATTGTTTACTACAGTGGGTATCTGCTGCATCTTCATATGGTTTGTTTTCACAAGGCACCGGAGTTCCAGGAGTGAGTGTTCCAAATGGTTGATGGATACTGTGAGGCTTCCTGGGGTTTAGCTTCTGCAGTTCTAGAAAATCCCTTAAAAAAACCAACTTCATTGCATATATTTATTGCACATGCTACAGTGTTATATAATGGAATTTTTGTACATGTATATAATGTACACTGTATATACCCTCTTTCCATAGTCCCTATCTTTTCAAGATCCTCTTATTGAACACACACACACACTTTGAAATAAATTTTACATTTATTGTGTGTGTGTATGATATGTGCATGCATGTGGGCATGTGTGTTTGTCATCATGAGTGTGTGGAGGTCAAAGGATAACAGGAGGAACTGGTTTTCTCCTTCCCCCATGTGGGTGCCATGGATCAAACTCTTGTCATCAGGCTTGCTGAAAGCACTTTACCCGCGGAGCCACCTCTCTCCTCTTCTACTTTCTCAGTCTTAGTCTATTCTTCTAAGACATCATCAAGTCTATTATTGCAGATTTGAACAGTTAAGAACTTGTATCCATCTTTAACCGACCACAGCTGCTGTTGGAGTGCTGTTCCAGGATAGCACCATATTCAGATGTCTCTGTAGAGAACAGAGATGTCTCTGTAGAGACAGAAGGAGAGCTGAAAGGGGACTGGTTTTCCAAATCTGCAATTCAGTACGTATTGTACCTCCACTTACCATCTCGTAGTGCCAGCAATGGCAATGTGTATCCGCCTTTTTCAGTGACATTTCAAGATCCAAGCAAGAATGGGCTGATATATCCTGACATGTTTTGTGGATTACCTTCTGCCCTTTGCTGATGCTAGAAACCTAAGGGAAATGTAGAAACCCAAAAGTGACATTTTTATAATAACTAATTTTGGATTTTACAAGGCAAACAGCAAGGTATTATGCAAGTCAACTCACGGGATGTCTTTATAATAATTCTAGAGAAGTGGCTACGCTGTTTGCCAGATTTAGAAAAATTTCTGGCTCATTTGAAAATGCTATTTGGAATGTTGAATTCTCAGTAGATGCCTTTTCCCATGGGGAAGATGTCTGAGTCAAGTCTGCCTAGGTGAAATATTAATAATCTTCCTAAGCTGGATAGTTTGGTTCTGTCCTAAAAGGAGTATCAAAATCTGTGCATATTACGGAGAAATTTAAGGTCATGTTAGGAACAAACTAAACAGTTAAATTTATAATTAGTTTTAAAAAATACTCTTTTATTTATTCTTTGAGAATTATATAGACATGTACCAGGTGGATTTACCATCTCCATCATCTGCCCTTTGCCCGCTTCCTCCGGGCCCACCATGTATGCCCCTCTGGGCTTTCTTTCAACTTAACTTAAAAACTCTGAAGTTTTTTTTCAACTTAAAACTCATTTTCTTGCAGCTCTGAGGACTGTTCTAGGAACAGACCCAGCCTTTAGTACTTATAATTAGTGAAATTATGACCAGATGATGTGAAAATGGGCAAATAAGGAGCATTTTTGTTCTTTCAGGAACTGCACCAGGATCTGCTTGGCCAGAAATGCATACTCTTAAGCTTAAGTTTAGAACCAGAGGTGACTGTGTAATTGGGATCTGACTGTTGGCATGTTGCTTTTTGCATCTACTCACCGTATACTTACATTTTAGCTACAGAGAGTTTCAGAAACTTCCTTTCATACAATGTGAATTTAAAATAAACACAATTCTTGATCTATTTTGTGGATAAAGCACAGAATGATATGTTAGCTTTACACAAGAAGTGTCTTCTGCTTTATATTATCACTCACACAAATGCCTTAGCTGTCAGCATTAAAATCCCTTGACTCTGTATTCTGTACCATTAAACGTATAAATGTTTTGTATTTTATGCTAAATATTAAATGTAAGAAGCTGCTGGGAGCCTCTAGGCAGTCACTGATAGAAAATAAATCATCTTGAATTTCTTATTTTTAAAGAAGTAAGATAGATACTAGCCAACACTTAAGGTATGTCCAGGGAAGTGTTTCATATGCTCTGGGTAGACTCTGTGCTAACGTGATTGCCACTGGATGGCTTTCAGCTCTGTGAAGATTTTGAAAGTTCAAGTACTCTCAGTTCCCACTGCAGCTTATACTAGTTCCCATAATAAGAACAATATGACGACACATTAATGGTACAAACGTGTCTGTGAACTGTTTTCAAAACTGAAATGACTGGTGAATCACTATGTCAGTTTAATTCCCAAAACTGAACTTAGCGGCAAATATGATGTTTATAAAGCATTTAAATCATTAGATGCAACAACAGTGAGAGACACAAAAGAATCCATTACTGTTTACACACCTTGGCACAAACAATGTAGACATGCTTAGTAAACATCTGGAAAAATATGAAACGTGTGTATAACCATTGTCTGAATGTATTTATTGATTTCTTTCTTTCTATAATTTCTGCTTTTATACTTTAATTTTTAAAATGTTCTTTTTGCAGTGAGAACACTTTGGCACAGGCATATGTCAAATAACCAAATGGGAACCTGTGGTCACTAATGCATTTGCCTCCGTGAGTTGTTAATTCCTAAATTACGGTCGTGAATACATTAAAGTTTGCAGGCAGCTGCTTCCTAGCCTCTTTATGCCACAATGGCATGTATTACACACATCTCTCGCTTTGGGATCCATACATGGATGCAGAAGCCTTGTAAACACGCCAGAAGGAAACACTGGCTCCCAGTCTGTTCTTCATGGTGAGGGAAGGTGCTCTCCCTCTTGCATCTTGTCTGGAAAGCTGTGCTGTAGTAGTGTGCTGCTGCTGTGTCTCACTATGGATGACAAGGAGGCATTTTTCAGAGGTGCAAACCCTGCTAGACCTCAGCAGAAGGAACCACCGTCACGGCCAGCGCAATGCTCCATAGAGACTGGAACTCTGAGTGTCTGAGCTCAGGTGTTTTATTTATTCAGAACTTCTAAGGTGCAGATCATAAGCAATCAAACATCCCCCACAGAAATCTGACACCTGCAGACAATACGGAACTTCCAGACCTAGGCTAGCCCCTCACCCAGCAGTGCATAAAACATTTTATACATAACTAAACTTCCACGACATTGTGTGGTCCTCTTCTTCCTTTGGAAGTAACTGCAGCTCTGTTATTAGCTGGCCGGCAGGGGTGGCTTGGCCCAGTACTGTGACTCACAAAGACTCGCTGGAATCCTCTGCAAAAATTCCTTCCAGTTTCTTGTAGGCTCTGAGGAGCCTCAGGAGGTTAGGCAGAAGGATGTGAGTGAAGAAAAATGGGGTACACAGAAGGTTTTCTTCTCATGCTTCTCCTGTTTTTGTTTCTTTGGCTTGTATCAGCTTATTGTTTCTCTTTTTTCATTTGGGGTCATAGAACAATGGAAAGAAAAAGGGGGAAAAAGCCTAATACATTCACTGAGTGGAACATTGTCTAATGCTTTTTTCTTGCCATTGGTTCTGTGATATACAAATGTCATAAGAGGAAAGGGAAGGGCGCTCTCCTAGAATCAGTCTGCATGGAGGAGTGCAGGAAGTGTGTGCACATGAGACCTAGGAACGGAGCTTCCGGTATAAAGTCACGTCCATCCCTGCTGCCTTGTATTGACACCAGCAACCTAGAAGCAACTGGTCTGAACTGGAATGTGTGGCACTTGGGATCTTTTAAGAAGCTCACAGCACTGGATGAGAAGGGGGTGGCCCTTTAGCATGGAAGACTTCCCACATTCCCTAGCCTCTCACTTTGTTGAGATGCTTTAGAAATTATCAGTCAAAAACAGATGAGAATAGTGGCCGACCTCCATCTTAGATGTCTGACAGTTGCTCATTGGTGAAGTACCTTTTATATCTGAAGGCTTTATGTGAGAAGTAAGGGGTTAAAATAAAATGAAATGCCCAAGTCTTCCATTTTCATTCTTAATACTGACTGTGTAGAGATCACACATTTCTACCAGGCCTTTTGTTTTTTTGATGCTTTTCATCTGTTGCAAATTTAGGAAAAATGGTGCAGTTTCCAATGTTAGTCTTCTGAGCTGTGCCACACGGTTGCCAGTGGCTGTCTTGGCTGCACAGCACAAACACTGATGGGGAATTTAGTATGTCTTATGAACCTACAATTTCCAGGGACCATCTTATTCCTACCAGCATACATCATGAAGAACATGTTTGAAGTTTTATTTGTATTTTTAACTCCCAAAAGTTCCCAAGTAAAGAAAGGAACACAACCACCGTCAAAATTTTTGCTACCCAGGAATAGCTTATTTTACCTTCTATTACTTCTTTGTTTTTTTTTTTTTTTATAAAGATAGTTTATTGTATAAGGATTTAGAAAGTTACATTTACAGTGTTCCTGCTGTGTTTGTTATCAAAACTCTGGGTAAGCAGGAGATACAAGAAACAGGGTCATTAAGAGAAGGATGGGTTGATGAGGAGGAAGGCAAATGAGAAGTTTGGGCTGGGACACATTCTGAGCGTGGCCTCTTGCAATTCATGTGGATGAATTCTGGCTGGAATGAAAACGAGGGAACAAAGCCCTCGAAGGAAGGCAAAGCCTGGGTTCCTTCACTCATGAAGGGCTCATTAGGGCTCAGATCTGACAAAAGTCAGACTTCATAGCTCCCTATTGCCTCTTGTACCTCAGAGCAGTGTTCTAAAGTAGTAGCTGTTAAGTTAGAAGACTTCGATGACTTTTCAAGGGGTTGGTAGTAGGTAGGGACCGGTGGAAGGACATTAGGCTGTCTTTGAAGGAAATATTAGTATTCTGGACCTTTACTTCCTGGAAATCATATGCTAAAGAGGTCTCCTTCACTATATGTTATTTTGTTGTGTACCATACTGCCATAGTCCAAAGCCATAGAGCAAGCAATTGTAGATGGAAACGTCCAAAACTGTGAGCCAAAACTCTTTCCTCTTTTTGACATCACAGATTGAATAGAGATAAATTCAGTGTTTTGCAAGAGGATTTAAGAACTTAGTCTTCAGGAAAAGGAGATATAAAATAAGACAAGGGCAAAGACAGAGAACTTTTGTCTTTCCCATCAGCAGGGGACTGCATCTTAGAGCTCTATCCTGTTGCTTAAGCTTTTAATGCATTGTTCAGGTATGGCTCTTATGCTCAATTCCATCTCTACTTATTTCTATTCTTAGTCAACAAAGCGTAGGGGCAGAGCCAAGGAACACAGAGCTAGTCTTTTAAGGGGAATACCTAGAAGCTTGGAGAATTTATACAACTTCTTAAAACTCATATAGCTACTTAGTGGAAAGACTGATTGGATCCCAGGTTTGTATGATTCAGAAGCCACTAGACTACTATCACGGTGAAAGAAAAAAAAAGTATAGATTCTTTAACATAAATTAACACTAGAGATAATAAATTCTGGATTTTGAAATAATCATATAAAGTTTCCATCAATCTCAAGTAGAGGTTAAATATTATAGTATTAAAGGCGAAAAGGTAAATATAAGTAAGGTCCTTTGTTCTCTGTGAACATAAATGGTAGGAATACTTTTAAATAACTAACAACTTTTTGAGAAAGGCAATTCAGCCTGTAACTGTTTGAGTTTAACTCAGCATTTATGTTCCCAACAGCTCTGAGCCTGAGTGATTATAGTGTGCAGCCAGATTGGAGTCAGTGCCCTCAGGAATAGTCTGAAGCCTTGCTGTTCAGACCTACTTGAGTAGCTTAAAATAAAAACAGTGAACTGCACATATCAGCACCCGACACCTTCACCCTTACTGGTGGTGGCTGGCCAGGATGGTCGGTGTTGTGTAGCAGTACGCTGCAATCTTTTACCCTCAATTTAGAAAAAGGAGAAAGAAAAGATAGAAATCTTACCACTTTTACAAGGGGCCTTAATACAGAAAGACAGAAAGGTAGAAATCTTCACAACCTCTTTTAGGCTGACCTAAGCTCGAGTCATTCCAACCTTTGTTCTCTTAGGAATTCTCTCACCAACTAAGGACAGCAACCCAACCAATGCACCACCAATCAACGCCCACACCAACTCTCGGGGCTTCAGACCTTTTATGCCCTAAGCCAAAAGTTCCCATAAACCCATGGGCCAAGACATCCTAAAGACAAGCTACAGGCACCAGAAGGACTGCACCCAACCAAATTATAGCCACCTGCATCAAGCATTCCAATTCCAACTCGTAAACATCTACACCACAGCTGGGGTGGGAACACGAACCTCTAGTTACTAGTCAGTTAAACCAAAAAGCTTTTCTTAACATAAGAATTCCAAGTGTTCATCTACATTTCTCCCTTTTTTAACTTATAAATTATGAGATATTGATTACTTTTCTCTGGTCTCCATGAGTTTATTAAATGAACAACTCCAACTCATAAAATGGTCTAATCAGCTTTTTTTTTCTTCTTAGCTTTCTTGGTTCAGCTGTCAGGGTATTCAGGAGGACTTTCTGGCACATATCTTTATCATTTTTGATGGTATCAAACTGCAATGAAGAGACACTATGACCATGCCAACTCTTATAAGAGAAATATTTAATTGGGGCTTGATTACAGTTTCAGAGGTTTAGTCCATTATCATCATGGTGGGGAGCAGGACAGCATACAGGTAGATGCTGGAGCAGTGGCTGAGAGCTAAGTCCTGATCTGTAGGCAGAGAAAGAGAGACACTGGGTCTGTCTTGGGGTTTTGAAACCCCAAAGCCAACTTCCAGTGACATACTTCCTCTAACAAGGCCATCTAATCCAACAAGGCTATGCCTCCTCATCCCTCTCAAGTAGTGCTACTCCCTGATGACCAAATAGTCAAATCTGTGAACCATGGGGACCATTCTTATTTAAACCACCACATTTACCTCCTGCAGGACCCTCATAGATCATATGGTAGTTTTGTGTTTCCTTTTTGGAGGTAGAGGAAGTTGGAGCTAGGGACCTATTTAGTCAGTTTTCAGAAATTTAAAAAAAAAAAAAAAAATATATATATATATATATATATATATATATATATATATATATATTATAGGCTGGCCACAGACTCACAGAGATCAGCCTTCCTCTGCCTCTCAAGTGTTGGAAGTAAAGTAAAGGTGTGCACCACTGTAATGGCTCCCCAGAAAGGTTTTTTTTTTTTTTTTTGAGGCAGGAGAACACACAGTTGAAGGTTTAAGATCCTTAGTGCTTGAGTATCAGAACATCTGTTAATTTGTTTATTGTGAGACCTAGAGCAAATGCCTTCCTCTCTTGGTACCTGAATATCCTTATCTGTGAAATTAAGAGAATAATAGAAACTACACATAGACTTGTCTGGAGGGTTAAATGATTAGTTAGTAGGAGTAAAGCCCCCAAGACTGTGTGAGCACGAAGAACTGTTGAACTTCATTGGCTGTTAAGTTTCTTGTTGACACTAATGGTAACCCAATCGGTATTGGTTGACATTGGACTATTAACATTTGTATTAATGTACAGCAAGAGCACCACAGTCACCTGTACATACATGTACCCTGGGAAGCCTTGTTGCCTTGTGAGCTATGCTGTTCTGTGCAATCGTCACTATCTTACCCTACCAAACATGAGTGCCAACCATTTTACTATGCTAAATGCTGAGAATATAATTTTTTTAAGCAGAAAAAAATAACTCATCTAGAAAATAATAAAACTTGAACTTTCCTCAGTCTTCTCCACCAAGAGACTGCGGTTGGTGAACGCCATAACTTTTACTTGTAAAAGGGAAATGAGAAACCATGGAAGCGGGAGGCGTGAGTGAGTATTTTTATTTGGAGCATGTGAGGCTTTTCTATTTATTGACACAAAACATTAGAAACCCTAATGGGGAAGATTGACTTATGTGACCGTGTAAAGTTTTTTTTTTTCTTACTGAGGGAAGAATTAACCAAAGATCGGAGCGTAGGCAGGAAGAACATTGCCCCTCACATGACAGGCGTGAGTGGCTGTAATCACCGAGCAATCAGAGGACGGCAAACAGCCCACAGGGAATGCACAGACAGACGGTCCTGATAGTGGATCGAAGTCACAGTAAAGATAAGCAGAGGCTCTCACTGCAGCTGTAAGAAGCACGAACCAAAAACAATGCTGCTTTCCCACTGTGGGAAGAGACTGACAACCAGCCACCACTTCGGGATCCTCAGCCAAGGCTGAGTATCTGTGGGGTGGGATTCCCCAGGCCTCTGACCTGAATGTTTAGCCCTCTCCCTGTCTCTCTTCTGCAATGACCCCTTGAGTGCTGTTCCTCTAAAGTTCCCTTCCTTGGGAATGCCCTGGCAATTTTACCTGTGATTTAATAAGGCTGTCCAGCTGTGCATGAGTCGCAGGTGGCAGCCATTTCACATTCCTGTGAGTCAGGCATGCTCATCATTTTAAATGCCTCCTTCCTGAAGGAGCCAGAATTGGCTGGTGTGAGCCATTTCTTTGGGTCTGATGTCACTTTTGGAGACATTCTACTGCAGATCCCTGTGCACATCTTGTTGAAGGGTTACCTCTAGAGGAACACAAAAGGAAACGAGATAAAACCAGCCCTTAGGGCTTCTGGAGGAGGAAGGGACTAGGCTGGTTTCTGGATTAATTTATTCAACATAGCCACTGGGCATGGGAGGTGAATATAATTTGCACTGGATGTATAACAATGTAGGGGCGGGTCGTTACCGGCCCCACCTATGAGGTCGTCCTGACCAGCGGCGATATGAGGGCTTTTGCCTTGTCTTATTGAATTTTGTTTTGTCGTGTTTGCTTGCTGTCTCTGCCCTTTTCTGAAGGGGACCTAGGGGAGTGAGTCTGGGTCATAGGGGAGATGGGGCGAAGCTGGGAAGCCTGGAGGGAGGGGAAACTGTGGTCAGGATGTATTGTATGAGAGAAGAGTCTATTTTCAGTTAGAAAAAAAAAGGCAACGGTGATTCCAGATGGCTCTGTGAAGGAAAGAAAACGCCAGGTGATAGTGAGTGAGGGAGTGGAGCTGCTCAGCAGATAAATGCACACGTTCACACGCACACTGCACATATATGTAAAATAGTGCACCTCAGATTTCAGTGTGCTTCAGAATCACTTGGGGACTTGATTCAAACAAATGGCTCAGTCCATCTTAGTGCCTGGTTCTCCAGGGTTCTGATGCGAGGCCTGGGTGGCATCCTCAGGTTGTGCGATAGTGTTTTCTTTCCAAAGTTATGTTTGCATGCTTGTAATATATGCACATGTACCATGTACATGCATGTCTGTGTGCACCTGTGCCCCTTACAGAGGCCAGAGGGAAACACGGGTGTCCTGGTCTGTCACCCTTAAGCTTATTTCCTTTAGACACAAGAGCCTCTCACTGAACCCATGGCACATTGATTTTTGGCTAGTTCTAGCTATCTATTTCCAGCAAGTACCATTGATTCTCTTACCCATGTTCTCCCCCAAGCACTTGAGTCCCAACTGTGCTTGGCCATGCCAGCCTTTCCAGGCCCCCACGCCTGCAGAACAAGCCCTTTTACCCAAGCCCCCAGAGTTCACACTTTGAGATTTACTGGTGTCAGGTAGAGGTGGTCCCAGTGAAGAGGTGGTGGTATGGGCAGAGGTCTAAACAAGGAGATGCGGTCTAGGATGTAGAGATGATCCTTAGTGGAGGTGAGGATGGGAAAGGGAGGAGCATCCCAGGCTCCTCCGTGGACAGCAGGGGCAGAGAGGCTGCCCTGTAATGGCTGAAAGGACAAGAGAAAGCAGGCCAGGAGCAGGGGTGCTTCTCTATTGCAAGTGAATACTCAAAACCTGAGCCCATCCTTAGAGACCTACCCAAGTGATCTGGTACTTAGGTACTCTTTAGAGCTGTTTGGAATTCTGATAGTTACTGGGGCTGAGAGTGATAGTCATGGGCCCATTTCAGTAGCCACGGAAATTTGATTTTATTCTAAGTGTCTTGGGAGATTTAAGCAGTCAAAGATATAATTGGGATTAGTTTCTGGCTGCTGGTTGTAAAATGGATCTAGTAAGGTGTTAAAGATATCAATTAGAAAATGTCACAGCAGCCCGGGTGGAAGTGATTTTTGGCTTTGTGTGGGTGGCAAGAGATGGGGCATAAAGTGCAGGCTGAGATTTAGAGGGTGGGGCAGTAAGCTTGTTGACGGATTAGCTGCGAGAATATAGAAAGGCCACTGGTCTCAAAGAAGACCCTAGAGTCTCCTTGCAGCTGGAAGAAAGGCAATTGCTTGAGAACACTGGGGTGGAAACAGGTTTGTGGGGAAATGAGAAGCTTGGATTGCCTCTTAGGAAGAGCTAGGAAGCAGGTTCTTTCTTGGGAAATGGGGTAGAACTGGCGATAGATGGAAGCTCTGCTTCTTTGACCAGCCTGTTGCGATAGCTGTGGCAGACAGGATTCCTCTTCTCATGGGGTTTACGTGCGAAGTGTAAAGTCTGCTACAGCACGTGACTTTTTAATGTGGTAGATAGGGACAGGGCAGGGCTTTCTGGGCATTTAAGCATGCTATCATAGGCTGGTGGTACCTGGCAGATATTGAGTTGGGAGTGAACACTGAAATTACTTCTGTGTATCAATCCCATTTACTGTTTAATTGGAAATGTGGACTCGATCACAGTGTAGAGAGGACATCAAATATCCAGTGATTAAAGATCACGTCTCAACTAGATAATCACAAAGTACTCTTTAGTCAGATGGACCTCATGGATTCAGGAGAGCCGAGTGTTTTGTTGTGGATGATGTGTCCCTTGATCATCCGAGGGCAGTGAGTGGGATCTTAGACTTCTCTGGGTCTCTAAGAAGTTCTATCCCTGATAACCTGTCTTCTTTCCTTCACTACCACTACAACCTGTGTGATTTCAGCCGGATCAGACTAAGGGACCTGACTTAAAGGCTCTCTCCTCTTCTGTGTGTCAGGTTCTGCCAAGCCATGGGACTGATGGTGGTGGCTGTGGATAGTTCATAGTTCAGGGCCTGAAAGTCCTTTATGATAGCTTGTTACCTTGTGGAATACTTCAGATGGGGTAAGAGCCTATTTATGTAAGATGTCAAAGACGGTGAACATCTGTCTGTAAGTTGCTCTTCTGATGACCCAAATGTCAGAATTTGTTTCTAGAAAGAAGAATCACCTTTTCAGTTCTCAGAAAGCTGCTGAGAACTGTTCGCGTACTTACTCAGACAGTGAATGAGCGGATGCTATCTCTACCTAGTCCAGACAATCCCTGGATTGTCTCTGCACCCAGTTCTAATTGTCAGTCAACACAGGGACCAAAGATTACATTCCAGTCTTGTATAAAGGGGCTCATGATTAACTGGATCATCCTAGCAGCTGACACTCATATTCTTCTTAAGGAAGGAAAACTCTTTTTGTAAAAATACCTTCATAATTCATTGAGGGGTACAAAGATAAACTGGAGAACATGCTGGAAGAGAGAGCCAAGGTAGCAAAGGAAAATGGCTACCCATACCCCAAACATATTAGGGATGAAGGGATTTCTTTTATGTTATGTTTCCACACAGATGGAGTCCATCATGGTGGGGAAGGTACATGGCAGGCATAGAAAGCTGGATGGTCACAGTTTCATCTACATGCAGGAAGAACAGGAGGAAGGGTGAGGCTGTAACCCCTCAAAGCCTGCCTCAGTGACATGCTTCCTCCAGTAAGGCTCCACCTCCAACAGGTTCCATAACCTCCCCAACAAGTGTTCAAATACAGGGGCCTGTAGAGGGCAGGGGGCTGTTCTCATTGAAACCACGATAATGTGAAGGGAATGTATTGTTCTCTAATGAAATAGATAGAGAACAGGGTAGGAGAGAGAAGCTTGTGGTGCTGCAGAGATGGTGGTACCTGGCAGGTGAAACAAAGCAGTAGCAGGTTGTCCAAAAGGAATCTCAAGAGGAGAGATACTTCGATGGTGAAGTTGGAGTAGTTTCTTGTTTTTGTTTTTTTGTTTTTGCTGCTGAACAAAGTCTTCATCTGCCTTCCTTAAAATGATGGACATGTAGTAAGGCACATGTCTATAACCCTGGCATTTGAGAGGTAGAGGCAAGAAGGATCAAGATCTCTGGGGACACGGAGCAATTTCAAGGTCAGTCTGTACTACATGAGACTCTGTCTTAGAAAATAAAGGCATGAACAAATAAACAACAAGCAGCAGATGGACCAAGTCTCCTATGCTTATGGGTGTGATGACTCATGGGTTGAAAACCCAAGAAAAGGTAAGTTTGACAGCAGTCTAATGGTGGGCAGACAGAACTGTGGAAGGAGGAGATGAACTGATCTTGAGGATTCAAGTTTTACCCCACTTCCAACTATACCTTTAAGGAATCCTTAAAAACTTTAGGGAGAGCTTTGGTGGGAGACTCTAAATTCAGATTATACCTGAATTGGAAAAGTTTGGACAGTAAACATGGTTTCTCTTGACAGATGTTGGGTCTCTGCCCTTTTACTCTGACTTGGGCTCTGCAGGCTCTTCCTCAGCCTTCAGAGATGTTTCATTGAACCCAGGTTCTTACCCCAGCATCTTGCTGCTGATTCTCAGCTACTGCAGGTGCCATTGCCTGGTCCTGTTTACTGTGGCTCCATTTCTATTTCTGGTCCCTCTGTCTTGTGTAGACCTTTACATGTCTCTTTTGTATTTTGTCTAGGACTTCAACCCAGCTAGATTACCATGGGAGAGAGGTGAGACATGACTAACATTTAGGGAAATTGTTTTTCTGGGTATGAATATGGGTGGAGCATTTGTTTACCAAAGATCACATGTTATATGATTTTAGCCAGAAAAGGACTTATGGCACATCAAGCAATTGTGAAAGATTGCTTCACTAAAGAGATGTCAACAATACCTTCACTGTTTGCCAAACTCCAACACCCAGCATCAGTGCCTCAAAAACACCCTACAGTGAGAACATCGGTCAGCACAAAATGTTTCATAGGAAGTAATCACTAGTGCTGATATAATTAAGGTAATTGTGTATTTTTACAGAGTCTGTGTTGCTGTTTTAGATTTGCCAGAGATAAACGGACAGAACCATAAGATAGTCCTGTGGTTTATATGTGGATACTGACTGTTTATCTTCATTCTAACCGGTGCTTAATATTTTCTGGTACAGTAATAAAGTTATTTCCAGTAAGAAAATTGCATTACAAAACCCTCTTTGGTTAACTGAGGCCAGATTTAGACACCTAGTACAGCAAGAAAATAATTCTAGCCTCAAGGCTTCTCTATTCAGGAGAAACATGGTTGTGAAATCATGGTAATGTATTTCCTTCTGAAAAAGTTCTTCCTGGGCAGCTCACTGTCTTCCAGCCAAGTATCTGGAGGTAGGAAGATGTAAATAATGGGCAGAGAAGGTCAGGAGTATGATTGGTTACACAGTTTGAATGGCATAAGATATATAACCCGGCATTGAATTTAGTGAAAGTGTAGTTATAAAATTAGCAAACATGTGCTTCATATCCTGTTTACTTTGGAATAAAAATACATATAATTTTGTCTTTTTGACCCTATGCTCAGTCTTTCTTCTAGAATAATGCTCACATTCTTTTGGGAATGGTGCCAGTTCCCAGTAGACACTACCTTTTCTTTACAGGACCCTCCTGTGTCTCTACTCCCATCTGCTCGTTTACAGGGCAAGAGTGGACAGGCCATGAGAAGGTCCATAGCTGAAGCTGGTCTTGAAAATGTCATGCTTACTGGGAAAGCGTCAACTTCCTTTTGACTGCAGAACATATGAGTCATGAAACTTAGAGGATCTGGTAGCAGTGTTTACTGCCCAGGATAAATGAGTATGCTGCGAGAAAGTTGGTGAAGAGAACCCTACCTGCTTCCCACAGAAGTTTGAGTATCCTCATTCCTTAGTAAGATGCTTTAGCGCTGTTTCTATATCTTTAGTTTAAGCCTGTCACTTAACAACAACAACAATGAAATGTAACAGAACTAATAACAGAAACCCTGGTGAACATCTGGGCTCTGTAGGATTATACCTAACTATAGGCTAGAAGCTTTTCATCGAGGTGATCCTGAAGCTTACAGGACTGCAGTGGTTGGCTATGGCTTGTTTCAATAGAAACTCTGTAGATGAACTGTGTGATTGATCGTCTTCTGATGTAATGTCCAACAGGACAATTAGGAAGCCTGAAGACTGTTGGTCTCTTTTGGCTGGTTCAGCATTCATGATTGACCTTCTAGTGCTGATCTGGTCACATTTCTTTCTCTTAGCTGAGAATCAGGTCCTTTCTGAAACCTGAGTCAGGACAGCCTTGGGGAACTCTGACTGTTTACTGGCAGCATGGTCCCATGATGAGTGCATCTCCCCAACTTTTCCGTCTACCCACAGCCTCTCTCCTTCTCTGTCAGATTCCCCCAGTGTCTAAGAGCAGTGCTATTTCAGGAAATCAAATCGCACACTCTAGGTTGTCAACGCTACGCTCTATCTTACGCCTTCCAGTGCAGGGTCGGTTACTCCGCTGGTGATAATCTACTCAGTGCCGAATGAAATCCCCCGTGGTAGTTTATTTATTTTTTTACTTTTTTGTATTTACCCTTTAATCCACCAGAGTGAGTTGGTTGTGGGCTTAAAATGCAGTGTAAGAAGTGGGAAACCCAGGAGAGGGCATTCAATTTCTTCATGCTGAAATTCTTTTCTGAATGGGAGCCTGTCAGGGCATAGCTGTCCTTGATAAGTAGTATTTTTGTTTCTTCACTGTATGCTGCTTGTGTGGACTCCACATAGTCAGTCTTGTATGGATGAACCATCCCTTTATAACGTGTAATAATAGGTACCATTCGAGGGAGCTGCAGTGTACTTGACATTGCTAGTGTTTTTTTATACTGTATCCCATTAGATCTTCTGAACAGTAGGTTCTGTGGCGTTTACTCTCTGTTTTACAATAGGTGGAACTCAACACAAAGAAGTTAAGCCATTTGACTAACATCATGTGGTCAGTAAGGGACACAACTCAGGGTTGCCGACTCTGACGTGGTCTCCGGGCTTTGGTTTTCCACACCATTCTGATTATCTCAAGGGTTCTTCAGTCGGACTTTTTGTCTACATGAGTTACTTCTCTCCCTCACTTTAGGTAGGGAGTGGGCAGTGGTTGCCATGGTAATCTCAGGAGAACAGAATACCTCCGGCAGCTCACCAGGGATAGTAACCCAGCTGTAGCAGAAGCACTGAATGATGGTCTGCAGTCTGAGCTGAATGCAAGCTGTCTGTCTGCCATTCGATCAGAGCTCCATCCCACAGGATAACTGGGAGTGATTGCATAGTCTGCTACAGTGTTGAGTTTCTGACTGAGAACCTGGGGGTCTTTTAATGACTTCTTATAATTCTGATTCCTACAGGCCTCTCAGAGAAAATTTACCCTGAAAGTTCTAAATGGACCAGATTCATGCCTTTATTTATGTTAATATGCAGTCTCCTCTTATTTGTGGGGGGCTACATACTAAGACTACTGGTGGACGCCCCAAACCATAGATAATATCAAGTCTTGTATATGAACACTGTGATACTAAGTCAGACATCTGGTAATGCAGATGGCTACTGAGGTGACTCATAGGCAGGTAGTATATACAGGGTAGATACAGTGGCAAAGGGATTTCCCACCATCAGGACATGGTGGCATTTTATCACGCTACACGGGATATCTTTAAAACTCATAACTTTCTGATGTTTTACATTTAATGTTTTTAGACCATGGTTGGCTGGGTAACTGAAATACTGAAAGTAAAACTTCAGATAAAGAGGAGCTGTGTAGTGAACATCGTGTTTGCTCCCTTGTAGAGGCATTTAGACAGAATATACAAACTTATGTTAGTTCTAAATGTTCTAAATTATATTTTGCATATTAAGGAATCATTTTTAAATTGCTGCTTTTTTGGGGGGGGAGGCAGCTTTCTAAGTACACCAAAGCCACATCTACACAAATCTTTAGTGTTCACTAGTCTCGAAACAATATACTAGTCCATGATAGGTCAGAGATAGAACAGTTTTGCCTTGTGTACACGGTTGGTTTTGAATTTGTCTGCCGTGACTGTTACATATCATGCAATGCTAGGCTGACATCCTATCAGCTGGTACATGGATTTGTGGAACCGAAGGCTCGTGAGAGGTCATTTTGAGGGTAATAGACACGAACACTGGCAGTGAAGAGGCTCATAACTTTGCCGCCCCAGCTGTAGGACTTCAGTGTTCATTTTTTTAACTTTCGGATGAAATGATCTACAGGTTTTAATTCAACCTCAAACCTGGAATTTGCGCTATGAGTGTACCTTATTGGTAGAATGTCTGCCTACTACTTATGTAGGCCCTGGATTTGAGGCCCAGCAAGCACCCCTCCCCACCACCACAAAAAAAAAAAAAAGAAAGAAAACCCAAACCCACCACCAAACTGAAACTCTTGAATTCATGAGTGCCAAGTAGTTAGAGCTAGGTTTCTGTGACAGCAACACTTATGTCGCCTGTGTCCTGGGATAGACATAGAGGGCAGAGCGCCTCGGCTTCTTTGCCATGTGACTTGCCTCCTGTTGCCTTCAAAATGATGAGCGATTTTGATCCCTGGCAAGCTGAAGCATCTGTAGTTTTTTATTTTATTTTGTTTTTATTTCTATTGTAAGCGTCATTGTGAGTATTAAGAACCGTGCAGCAGTTTACAGGGTTTGGGTGGCATTATATATGTGTGCATTTTAGAGGGCTCCTGTGGGTGTTGGCGCTGCAGCGCGATTTCATTCGGGGGAGAGGAGCTTTCCAAGCCATAGCAGCTGCAGACCTTGATGAACTTCGTTGAGGCTCATTAATGGCCTGGGTTGTTTTTGGCAATACACAACTCAGGAACTAAATCTATGATAATGGTGATTTCTTTTCATCTAGAGGCTAAAAAGTATTAAAGTAAACTTTCTCTTTGAGGGAAAATGTTTGACACGTTTTAAGAATGTTACGTGGAGAATTACTGTACTGGGATGAGGGACATTTTCTGTTTGCTGTGAGCATTACTGCTAGGTATTCGTTCTACAGGTAGTGTAGGTGCTAATCTGCATCAGCGCATCCCATCGTCTAGGGCGGGGCTCCATGTTCACTGAGGTGTTGTTTCCCACGCCTGTTCCGTTCCCTGCCTTAAGCACTTATTGTCACACTTCTGCATGACTGTAGCGTGTCCTGAGGTTTCTCTTACTCTTTTCTATATTTGACTTTGCAGCCTTAATCAGAAAGAGCAAACCGAGATACCATCAGGTCAGGATATTCAGTGGCTTCTGTATGGCAAACAGAAACTGTACCTGGCCTTGTGGTGGGATTCCAGCTCTGTCCGATGACACCCTCCAGCCGGGACTCTGCGTCCTAGCTGATCTGACTGCTTGCTTTGTCTAGTCATTCCCTGTTTTTCCTTCCATTAGTCTTTGCTCGGGATACTTCATCATGCTTTCTTCTATCCTCGTAAGCAAGTCAGGCTCAGCTATTTAGGCCTTTCTCAAAACCTCAACTCCGTTTATTCTCTTCAATTAATTTCAACTGAGTAATATATTTTGTTAAACCCCATGAGAACACCAAAACTCAAAAGATTTTTAATTGCTCTTTAGTGTTACTGTTTTCTTTCTTGAGCATATACCATTTATGTTATATTCTTTCACCAGATCATAGTTTTGGGAAGCAAGGCTATTTTTCTCCTGCCTCTTTGAATGCCTCTTTTGAATGAACCAGGAGGTAAAATCCTTCCACAAGCTTCTTCATTCTGTCTGAGTTGGTGGGCTTTCTGCGATACTGCCAGACACAGACGTGTCGGTCTCCCCTCATGCTGCTGTGCTGGAACCGCTGGTATCTTGGTGTGGATCTAGGTCTTAGGTTGCTGATCTTCTCACCTGTTCCCAGACCGTCTCTTCTGCAGAAAATCGACTCTCCCACTCACTCCGTGCACTTCTGCTGCGTTCACACAGGGAACTCGTCCTGAAGAGCCCGTGTCTTACTTTGATCTCTAAGTGGAAGAAGCCTACTGTGCTCATGGCCTTACTTTCCTTAGGCATACTCCTGTGTCCCATTGTTAATTGTGACAATTGTTAATCTGTAGTTTTCTTTTTCACCTTTAATTTGTTGATTGAATTAATTGATTAACTTTAAAACGCTGCAAAATATTTTTCACATCTTGTCTTAAAGTAGATTCATCCTGTTAAAGCATTATTTTTTTTAACCTTCTCAAATTCAAGCACAAAATGATGCCACATTTATATCTAACTTTAAGTAATAAAATCTACAACATTTCTGGCCCCTCTCAATGATCTCATATGATTTTCTTTTTTCATCTGCTAGTTTCTATCCGGGTAGTTCCAGTTTACCAGCTGACATCTAGCTGATCTCTGATTAAGAGTGCGACCTGATAAAATGCTGGAAGATAAATGAGCTAGGTGTTTTAGGACAGAGAAGGCTTTGGCATTTCTCATATCCATAGGTTTTTTCTATTTTGTATCTGTCTTCAGATATTATAAGAGTCGATTAGCAGAAGAATGTTGGATCAAACCCATTGTAAGTGTGAAATTTTTAATTCAACAAATGTTTATGTTTGGATGTCTTTTATGGAAGCCGTCTGAGCTAGGAGCTAGTGTGCCAAATACAAATAAGATCTTGTCACAATCCTAACAAAAGGAGAGAGAGAGAGAGCGAGAGAGAGAGGGAGAGAGAGGAGTGTCAGTGGATTGAAGAGAGACTGCGCTTCTTAAGAAAGCCTCCCAGTGGATACTCATGGAGCCTGGCATCACCTCTAGCCGTGCTCTGCTGCATGGCACAGGCAGTAACTGCGGCGCTGCTAGTCAGATATTCGGATCTCTAGAGCGTTACCATAGAGGTTATATACAAGTCACCAAATTAAAAAATCCTGTGAAAGATGAAATAGAACATAGAACATCACAGTGAACTTTCCTTTAGAAAGCATTCGAGCTTATGAAGTGCCCATGTGAATGTCACAATAAATGTCAGCTAGCAGGGTTCTGAAAATGTGCCAGAGCACCCGTGATAGGCTTGTTCAGCAATCATAGTTACAGTGTATTCGATGTTAATTGTGTGTAAGCGCTGCTGCTCTTTAACCGGCTGAGACACGAGGCGTGAAGTCTACTCTGTTCTGAAGCACGGCGGAGAAGTAGCTTGTCCAGGGTCCCTCACACAGGCAGCGAGTAGGTCCTGTTGGGCTTCAGATCTGGAAACGTGACTTTAGGGTTTATATTCTCAAGTACTGATCTTTTAACACCTAATTCTGCCACTGTTCCCAAACTTTGATATGTGTGAGAATCATTTGGGAGTTGCCAAAGCGCAGATTCCAAGGCTTCAATCAGGGCTGAGTTCAGGAGATCTGGAGCTAAGCCTAAGAATCTGCATGTAAAACAAGTTCCTGCATGTTTTTGTAATCTTGCAGGTACACTCTGTGGCATGTGCTGTCTCTGGGTTTTATATATATTTGTAGACAAATATGTAACCTCATATCTCATTCTACCAAGATTATTGTTTCAGTATACGATATCCCAGAGAAAGATCACTTAAGGAAAAAAAATCTAAACTAGTAATTTTAGATATTTGTCTTTGGCCAAGGCACTGGTATTAGTCAGTGCTCTCCAGAGAAGGGGAGCTAATAAGAGGTGTGTGTGTGTGTGTGTGTGTGTGTGTCTGTGTGTCTGTGTCTATGTAAAGAGATTTATTTTCAGGAATCAGCTCATATGATTGTGTTAGCTGCTGAGTCCAAAAGCTGCAGCATGGGCTGGCTTGTGCAGCCTCTTGTGCAGAGGCTGTGACATTGTCTTCAATTTACTTTGGTTTTCTAGGATAAGACCAGCCCATATTCAGAAAATAATTTACCTAAGCTTCAGTGTTTTAAATATTAATCTCATCTAAAAATGTTCTCCACATTGACACAAAATCACCCGTTGAACTCATAAATTTTATGCGTAAGATATACAGGGACTGAGTCAGGTGATGACAGCTATGTGGTAGAGGCCTCAGTGGGTGACCATGGGACACACCTTGATACTTGGTAGCTTTAGTTTGGCTCATCTACAGTTGTCCCATTGAAGATTTTCTAAACTTTGAAGATTTAGTAGCTCCTAGCAAATTCTACATGAAAATTTGTATTTCTGATTTCTTGGGAAAAATAAAAGGATTCATCTTAGACCTTGCATGACCACAGCGTAACTGAATCACAGTTTGTGCCTGGAGGTAGGGTTTGTACCTCTAGTGCTCCCCACAGGTATGTCATTTGGTCCACTGCATTTACCACTGTGAGTTTCAGGGCGCCTATATGCAGCTGAATTTTTAAGTTGTATGTATGATCGTGTGGGGGTATGTGCATGTGATTGCAGGTGCCCTCAGAGGCTAGAGGCATCAGATCTACCTGGGAACTAAACTCTAGCTGTCTGTAAGAACAGTATGAACTCTTAACCACTGAACTCTTTCTCCAGACACTTGATTGACTGATCCTTACTTTGCTAATTATGAAGTATCTGTATCAAATCCATCAATCCTGAATGTAAATGGCAAAGGGATCTAAAAATGTCTCTCAGTGGAGAACACTTGCCTAGCATGTGCAGTGGCCTGGGTTCCACCACTAGAAATACACACATTCTTGTGTACACACACACACACACACACACAGAGCACAGGGGCGGGGTGCTGGGTGTATCTCAGTGACAGGGTTACTGCCGAACATGTGTGAAGCCCTCTAGTAAATTCTGAGTCTGGGAGCAGAGAGTGTGGGGATGGGCAGCGACAGGAGAGAACGAGGATCTTGGAGATGTGGCGAATGCAGAGGCATTTCTTCATTATATTCACGTGTCTGTCTTTCAACAGAATCACTGTCTTCAGGCTCCTCAAGTCATTGTCTGCCTTTTGAATTAATAAGGATATTTTCACATTCCTGCCTACACCGGTAGGAAAGTAGTAGAAATTGTTGAACCAGGTTCTTTAGCTTTTCGAAATGGGATTGGAGAAAAAGATGGAGGAAGATGTAAGAGAGACGATGTACGAGGTGAGAGGGGAACCCGCTAGTTCTGCATAATGCGAATGAATTGTAAAGCAGCTTCAAGTGTGAGAGTTACCTCTCCAGTCACAAGAAAACAAGTAAGCTATTGAATAGTAAACTTCCAACTTGAGGTAGCCTGTTACTTTGCCAGTTCCTCCCAAAATGTTGGGATTAGTTCAGCAAGAACAAAGCCTCGCGTTTCATAGCAGGGAAGGGAGTTCATATAGCAGACACGGGAGCAGCGATGCGCGGCTTAAGTTGACACAGTGGTGTCACATATCATCACATAGTGGTGATATTAGTGCTGTATTGGAAGTCAGTTTTGATGAGGGTCTGGGGGAGGGATGAAACCCAGGAGCCTTATGTGTCTGTGAACAAGTGGAGGGTAAAGGAATGTACCGAGCAAGAGTCCCAGGGGCCTGCGCTTTGCCTTCCTAACTGCTCAACGTGCCTGGCCAGCAACTCCATTTTTTTTTCCCTTCATGTTAACATGCTGTGGTTCTTTTTTATATATATTAGACAAAATTTATATAAATTGCCCTCAGGGCCTTGAAAATTAATTCCATCAAGCATATGGTTTGCAAACATGCTCTACTTTTTCTGCACTTAAAAATGTATTTCAGATGTTTAGTGTTAATATGGCTTCTCTAGAAGTCATCCTTCATAAAGTAACTCAGGAATGTGAGAGTCTCTGTCAGTTTCTTGGCAAATGGTATTCAATTGTAAATGAATGCTCCACAGGACACATAACTTTAGAAGTGTTCTGGGATGCTTTCACATTTTATTTTGGAACTTGGCGTTTGGCTTTACTTTACTAATCTAAATCAATAATAATTTATAATAGTCATAAATTAATGTTTTAAGTTCAAGAAGCCACCGTGTTCCGTTTCACCAAGAATGTTTGTGGCTTTACCTTTTCCCAGTGTGGAAATCTGAGTAGCGACTTTGGTATAAAAAATTCTCTTAGATATTTGGATTCATGTAAATATATTGTATAAATATCATTGAGAAAGGAAGCACAGGTGATAGGGATGGGGGGGTGAAGGAAATGGCGGGAGGCGGGGTGGGGGAGGTGAGTGAGCACATGGGCTCGGATGTGTGCTATCCAGTGGTAAATTGGGAAGGTTTCCCTTCTTCGAACATCTCCTCTTACGTCCTCTCTATATTACTTCTTAAGCATATCACTAACTGTAGCCACTTGCTTACCTTCCTCCGGAGTCTACCTGCTGGTTCATTTATATATCCTCTTTGTTTTAAATCACAGGAAGAGAAATATAAATCTCATCCTTAGCAAATGTTTTGTGCTTCAGTGTGCCTTTTGGCGTAACTTTAGTAAGTAACCACTGACTGTGGTTTACTCTTAGAAGAGTCTTGATATCATTCTGTTAGGAACTAGACTCTTGGCTCAGATACAAAATAAGCTTAGTTCCTGGAGTCTCTGCAGTTAACATCCTTTTCCTCCAGGCAGATAATAGTCTGTGTGTAAGAGGTGGTTTTGGAATGAAGCGTTAGACCTCAGGGTTATTTCTGATCTGCAGGGATAGGAATAATGATGCTTTCATGTGGAACAAAGACCAAGACGTTTCCTGCCTCTTCAATTCAGGTAAAAAATGCAAAGTAACAAGAAACATACTGTGTTCCGGGAATATAAATAAGTCAGATTGGTAAAAATGGATGCTTCAGTTAAAGTACATGTTTAATTGGAAGACTGAATTATGTGTATTTAAATACGAGATGTAATTGAATTATCCTTGACATTCATATAGCATAGGACACACTTAATAAAGCTCCATTTGCTTTGACAAGGTCCTATTCTGTACTTTTGTGTGGCCTGGAACTCATGTAGCCCAGGCTGGCTCTGAACTTGCAGCGATCTTTCCCCTGCCACAGCCCCCTGAGCATTGGGATTGTAGGTGTGAGCCTTCACTCCTGGCTGTAAAACTTTTATTTCTGTATTCCAGCTGACCTTACTCTCACAGTGTAGCTGAGGATGACCTTGAGCTTCAGAACTTCCTAGTTCTACTCTGGGGAGCTCAGTTCACTTTAATGAGCAAAAATGAACTCTAAAATACACACTGTTTTCTGAATAATTCAAAGATGTTCACAACCCTTTGTCTCTTATTATCACCTGTCCCTTAAACATATGCATTTAAATTAAAGGTTATATTGATTGATGGATCATGTAGGTGATCCTCAGTGTAGCCTGGAGCAGATGGCTGATGCCCAGAGCCACCATATTCAAGCTGAATATTTGAAGCAGCGTAAAATGCAAATTACTTGTATGGATGACTGCTTGAATAGACACAAGAGGACTGACTTTCCTAGTGGGTTTACATTTTCTGCTCAGTTTTATTCCTTCACCTTGCAGGTCTTCTAGACTCCCCATTATTGTGTGGCAGCCAGTGTTGACTCCTTTCTTGTACTGTCCTAGAGGTGGGGGAGGCCAGCATCTGGAACAGAGCTGATCATGGAAGCTAGGCTTGCTCCTAGATCTCAGAGAGGAGAAGGGCTGGGGGGCTGATGGGATGCACATTCTGGAACCCCAGAGACCGGTCCTTGCAGCTTCACACAGACTTGCCTTTCTGCTCTCTGGGAGATCACTGCCTTGTGTGAGAGGTACATGCACATTCTGTTTAGCATGGACAATGTCCTTCATTTAGAAGTAATTCTGGTCTCACTAGGGACTCACAAGAAACGAACTTCCTTCTCAGTTCTATACTGACAAGTAAGAACTGAAATAATTAGTCTGCTCAAAAGTAGGAAAACTTCTTTCTATTTTACATTTGTGTACTTTCTTTGGATGTCTCTTAAGTAACTTTCCCATAACATGTATGTGTATTCATTATTTTTTTGATAGTTAAAAATAGTAAACAAACAAACAAACAAACTATATTTTCTTCATGGTTTGAAATGAAAAGATAAGAATCCCAGACAGAAAATGACATCTTTGCTTTATTTTATCATTGTTGTTCCTATCCATGTGTGTGTGTGTGTGTGTGTGTGTGTGTGTGTGTTAGGGTCTCACTATGTAGCGCAGGGTAGCTTTGAATTCCTCCTGCCAGTGTCCTTAGTGATGGGATTGCAGTCTTGTGCCACCAGGCTTACAGGGCTCCTTTAAATGCTGAACTTTGTAATGCATAAGTATTTTGAAGTATTTTGTTTGAAAAAAAAAAAGAATGTGGAAAAGAATTATATACTTTCTTATGTAACCGAAGGTCTGGGTCCGTGAACACCTGAAGCATATGGTCATCATAATGACCCATGGTTGTCTTTCAGCTTCCCCTGTTTCTTATAAGACCCACTCTCTTTCTTTCATACACTAATATTCTCTAACAGCTTCCCACTGGTGGTGTTATTTGGCTGAATAGCTTCTCGTGAACATAGCCATTTTGAGCTTAATCATCTTTCATTTAGTATTCCAGTGGCACTACTTCAAGGTAATTTGCAAGTCTAATTTACCTATGTGGACAGTGCTTTTGTGCATTATATTATGTTTTAGAATTTCAAGATTCAGAAATGATTTTCTGCTTTCTATGGGCTCCCAAATCAAACCATTTCTTGTTATTTCTTTAATTCTCATTGTTTAAGTAAATTAGATGACACTTTGGTTTTAAGATTACTAAATCCAGAAAGTTGCATTAAAGCCAGAAACACTGGTGTTAGGAGGCCAATCCAGAAGAGGAGAATACACATAGAGATTCCGGGAAGAGCTCTATAAAATACCAGCAAGGCAGTTGTGATTTGGAGGCATCTTATTGGCTGTGAACTCTTATTCACTTTATCCTTAGCTACTAGCTAGGAAGGAAAGGACAGGGTTCAAGTCGCTCTGCACTGCGGGCTTTTGTATGACCGTGCTGCCTTAGCTTTCCAGTTTCACTTCCATTCCTCCATTAAAACTATCCTCGCTGGTCCCAACAATCTGTCACAGATCCACACAAAGGTATCCAGAAGTGTGCCAGAGAAAGGTCTGCTGAGATGTGATTCGTGGAACCACAGTGCTCACCACTGAAAGTGCAGCATAGTGCTGTATAGTAAATTACAGAGCTGTGAAACTGTTACCACTCAGTCAGCACTCTCTCCCAATCCATGTCCAATGTCAGAAACTCCTCCATTACCCCTCTCCTGATCCACAAATCTCCTTTCTGTAACAGCTTTCCTGCTCTTGACATTTCAGATAAATGGCCACATACAAGTGGTCTTTTTGTGATCGGCTTATTCTACTCAGCATAGTATTTTTGAAGGTTTAATCCATGCCACAGTATATATTTGTATTTACATTTCCTTATCTTGTCAAATAATATTGCACGGTGCGTTTTGCCCATTCACTTGGCAAATTGTTGGACATTTAAGTGGTTTCTACTTTGACCGTTTTGAATATGCTGCTATGAACATTCATGTCATGAGTTTATGTGGACATATGTTTTCATTTCACTTAGCTGCTTACCTGAGAATGGAAAAGTTTGGTCTTACAGTAGTTCTGTGTGTGATGTTTTGAGGCAACTGCCCCATCTTACATTCCCAGCAACAATGTACAGGTGTTCTAAGTTTCTCTATAGCCTTGACAGAACTTACTTTTTGGCTTGTAGAGATCTTAGTGGTATGAAGTAACATGTCATCATGGATTTGATTTTCATTTTTGCTTTTGGCTAATGTTAAATAGCTTTCCACACACTTTACAGTCATTAGTGTGTCTTCTTTGGAGAAATATCTATTCAGACCGTTTGCCCATCTTTAATCTGGATTACCTATTACCGTTGGGTAGGGGTTCTACATGCAATCTAGAGAAAAAGATTGTTATTATTTGAATTCCTGGGTCTTCCCTTGTGACGGGGAGTAGCCATTCCACTCTGAAGCACAAAGGTTTCTAATCTCAATGAAACGTCACCCATTCTTATTTTTCTTCTGTTGGGCATGCTTCTGTTGTCACAACGGAACTGCCACTGTCTAATCTAAATTCACCAAGATTTGCCCCTGTGTCTCAAACACGGGTTGTATGGTCAAGCTCTGACATCCATTCTTCATCCATGTGAGTGAGTTTTTGTTTATGCTACAAGGTGATGGTCCAGACTAACTCCTTGCTGTTGTCTTTATTAGCATGCTGTTTTTTCTTCTTCTTGAGCACTCACTGAGTTGTCCAGGCTGTCTTTCTATTCCTGGGCTCAAGTGATCTTTTCACCTCACCCGTTGTAGCCGGGACTCCAGGCGTATAGAGCTGGCACCTGGCCAACTTCATTCTTTTGCATATGGATGTTCAATTGTTTGTAATGTTGAACTTGATGTTTTGCAGAATACTTTGACAGCCAAGAAGGCCCCACAACTATAATTTTGCTACTTTTATCATAATGTAAATATCTGATATGCAAATGGTCTTAGGCGACCCCTGTGAAAGGGTTGTTCAACCTCCCAAAAGGGTAGGTTGAAACTGCTGTGTTAGAGGTTCTAGAAAATAGTGTGTT
This sequence comes from Cricetomys ansorgei, assembly GCA_026225945.1. Taxonomy (NCBI): domain Eukaryota; kingdom Metazoa; phylum Chordata; class Mammalia; order Rodentia; family Nesomyidae; genus Cricetomys; species Cricetomys ansorgei. Next base: position 3,170,332 of record JAMJFZ010001562.1, on the reverse strand, counting down.
ATTAGTCACTCCTTCCCACCCTTTTCTGAGATCCCAGAATAGTCTGGATGATCTGATGAGTATTTCAGAATTGACCAAACTCAAAATAAATGACTTATTTTATTTTTTATTGCTATTTATGTGTTTGCATGAAAATACACCACTTGTGTGGGTATCCTCAGAGGCTGGGAGAGGATGTTGGGCCTGCTGGAGCTGGAATTACAGGTGGTGTGAGCACTCCCACATGGGTGCTGGGAATTGACCTTGGGTACCTGAAGAACAGAAGTACTTTTAGCCTCTGAATCACCTCACCAGCCCCAGAAAAAATGTTCTAAAAGCACAAGTTACATTGAACTACGCTCAGAGCATACATGTGGATTGGGTATATACTGTCTTCTAAAATTTTTTTATAGAGTTAGGAAATTTGAAGTCTGTGGTGGAGCTGAGATACCGACTCCTCAAGTTAATTAGGCAGGACCATCCTCCACAAATGCAAGATAGTTCCAGGCGCTGACCGTGGAAGCATTTCCAGAGCTGCTGAAAGTTACTGAGTTCTCCCTGAACTTGCTCAGCCTTCCATCCGCCCCTTGGTAGCCTTTTGTCATTTCTGCCCTGTGTTGTGGTTCTAGATATCTCTACCCTTTATCACCCTTCTTGCTTTTCGTATTACTTGTCTCATGATATTTAATCCTTCTGATAATCATTGGTGCTGTAACAGCAAATATTTCCAGCCTTCAGCCTTCTGGGCAAATGATAAAATTTACTTCCTGGTATCTGCGAGTATGCCACTTTCTTTGATCCATAGAATGTGGACAGAAGCGGTGCAAGCCACTTTTGGGTGGAATCACTTAATATGGTTCAACTACTCTTTTTCTTTACTATTAACTGTGTTGGTGAGATAGAGCCTGGGTCCCTGACGACTGTGATGGTCAGTATCTCATGCCAACGTGCGGGGTTCATAATTTCTGATGCTGAGATTAGGGGGTTGTTTGTATGCTGCATAGCCTAGTTTATTCTTACAGATAAGCCACAGCTATGCATTCCAATGTGACATACATCAACTGTAGGAGGCTCTTGAGCCATTGAGGTGTAGTTAGTCTAAATTTGTGGAACATACACTGGATTCTGAAGACGTACAATGACAAGGAGTATGTAAAATATCTCATTAAAGCTTTCAATACTGATTATTTGTTAAAATGATGTTTTGATAAATTAAGTTTGCCAGCTTATTTATACTTGAAAAATTAAAGATGACTTAAAATGCCTGTCTATGGCATGATATTTCACTTAACATTGACCTTCTGAATGTAGGGATCTGTTGGATTCATTTTTCGTTTTTCCATAATATCTAGCAGCATCTGTCATGTAGAATGTATAAATAAGCAAGCATAGTTAGTACCTATGTCTTCATTCATATGTAGCTATTTGAATTTTTATGCTTAATAATTACTTCTCTTTCCTATAGCTAAAATATTTAAATACTTTTATACTTAGAAAATCAAGTGCTATGCGTGTGTGTGTGTGTGTGTGTGTGTGTATATATATGTTTATATTATAGTGTTTTGAAATGTTTCACACTACTCCTTTTTATACTCTGATCGTATTTTCAGCAGGGTCAACTTCTTGTGTGTAGTATTTCCTTTTCTTTATAAAAATAACCAAGAAGCCCCTTTTTGTTCAGCCACATCTGTAACTTTTATTTTTCTAGTATCTTCCACTTAACACTATTTATTATTTTTGTTTACAGACCAAAAGGAAACTGAGGATGAATAATGAGTAGCCATGAGCTCCTTAGATAACTCAGGTGCAGGGGCCCCACCTGCACAGGGAGCAGAGAAAAACAAAGTACCAAATATCTGTGAAATACCTTGAGTACTTGCTTCTCACTCTGGAGGGAGTTATGAAATGATGGTGCACAGTAGGGTGCTTCATTGACTGAGGAAGGGAGACCCAAGGACCATGAAACGAGAAAGGACTTGTCAATAAACCAACTTGCACACCATTCCATTTGCATAAAATGATGTGGGTATTTTGGAGAAGTGTGTAAGGCAAGGTGGTTATGAAGGTGTCAACTGTCTCTGGGTTTTTGCTCTGTTATACTTTTGCAATTTCCTCCAGTAAGCATTTGTCATTTGTCGACTAAGTAATCAGGTCTATCATTTTGAGAAACACTGGGGCAACACCTAAGAAATTAACTCTGCCCAAATTTCCCATATTATTAGCCATCTATTGAATGCAGGCTGTTTTAGTTACTCTTCTGTTGCTGTGATAAAACACCATGAACAAAGCAACTTATAGAAGGAAAGGTTTATTTGAGCTTCATAGTTCCAGAGGGACAAGAGTCCATCACCACCATAATGGGGAGCCTGGCAGCAGGCAGCCATGGCCTCAGGAACAGCTGAGAACTCAAATCTTGACCCATTAGCAGGAAGCAGAGAGCAAACTTGGAATGGAATCCCCGGTGGCATTCTTCCCCCAGCAAGGCCAGTTCTCCTAAACCTCCCCAAACAGTGCCACCAACTGCAGACCAGGTATTCAAACATCTGAGCCTATGCCGGACATTTATTCCAACCAACCCACCTGTTAGATTAAATGAAGATGTCATATTGTTATAAATAAAAAAGATGTTATTAGGAATATGCTTTCAAAAATGCATTTGAGTTATTATGGAATAAATACCTAACGCTATTTTTTGGGGGGTTGTTTTTATAGAGCTGATAGCCTTCTCCCTATGTTCAACTCCAGTTGATTTTCTGACAAGGAAAATAGCTGATTTAGTTCATGGAAGCATCTTATCTGAAAGTGAATGCTTCTTAAGAAAAAAAACAACGCTGGTTTGTAAGATTCTGGAAGACTTGGGGTTATGCCACGAGGGCACATGCTGAGTAATGTGTTTTTAAGGCAGGCTGCCAGGTTTTGTCAAAGAAAGGCAAGTGCAGGGTTTGTTTCGCAATATCTGGAAAACTTGGAACTCTGATTTCTTGGAAAAAAATCTTTCCAAGATAAAGTCAGCGTGGAGGCACTCTACCTCAGAGAACCACCACAGCAAGGGAGAAGGCCATGCCAAATGTAAGCTGTGAGAAAGTGGTTCTTGTCTTCCCAAGAGACCGTGACCTTGTTGGATTTCATCACGTGGCTGAAAGCCTCATAGAGAATGCCCTTGTAAGGTTAATTTTACTGAAGCTCCTGAACGCGGACAGGATTAAAAAAACAAAACTATCTTTCACTAATAATTCACCGTTCTTTGTCTGTAAAATTATGGAAAGATAGTGATTTTATATTAAGAATATGCTGAGTTTCTGGTGGTACAGACCTTATTTCTTCTTGCCTGCTTTGGAAGACTTAAGTGCTCTGACATCCCTTGGGTTTTAGATTTTTTTTTTAAAGTAAAGCACACACTATTATTTTTGTTTTACATATATATATATATATATATGTATATATGTATGGATATATATATATATATATATATATATATATATATATACTACAAAGAAGTTTAATCAAGTATCTATTTCTTACATGGTGTGGAAAGCATTACTGGTGACTTTGTAGCATCACGTGGAGCTGTGGTGCCTCCAGGTGTCTGTTGAGGTTTTCCACAAAGATAGAAGCTTTGTGTGGTCGTTCATGGCCGTGGCAATGAGCAGGAAGGATCCAACCAATACAGCTTCTTTTCTGTATCCACAGAGCGGGACACACAGCAGTGTTCTCCTGTAATAGAAGTAAGGGCTTCATGAAGGCTGGTGCCTCCCTGCTCTGAGGACTCTACTGGCTAAAGTGGGAGGTCAGCTTGCGGTCCTCAAGAGTCACAGTGTGGGTGTTCGTTAGGTGAGTTCCAGCTGTTATGAGAGGGTCCTAGCTGCAATAGTTCATGCAGGCGTAAATAATAAACTCGAGGGAGGATGCAAGTATTCACATTTTCTTTTCTTGAGATTGAATATCATGTATTTCAAGCTCTCTGTCATTGAAGATGACCTTGAACTCCTGAACCTTCTACCTCTGCCCCTCAAGTATTTGGGTTACAGACATGTGCCACCACACCTGTTTTATGTGATATTAGGAACTTAATCCAGGGCCTCATGCATATAGCTAGGTACTTTACCTGCTTATATTCCCAGGTCTACAAGTGCTTTTTAATTTGAGACAATGTACGTTTGCCCAGGGAGTTGGTGGGCATCAACTCGAATGATTTTTGAGAAAATATCCCAAGTAGATGGATGCTGTAAGCCTAGATGGTGTGTTCAGTGGACTCTGGGGATGATTGTAAATGGCTTATTTGTTAGTTGTGTATTGATTGAGTATCTGCGATATGCCATCTTGGTGATGATAAGAATGAAAAATTAAAGCATGGTAATGCAATGGAGAAACACTAGGTACTAATTAAGGTTGGGATGGTTGCATTTCCTCCTTAGTGAAAAGACAGAGCCTGTGGGGATGTACTTGACATGTTCAAGAAACAAAGAAGGCTTGTGTGGCCAGAGAAAATGAATGATGGGAAGAATGGCAAGAATTGAGGTCACACAAATATGTTGGAGATGAATTGAAAGCCTCATGGGAAAGTTTGGATGTTCTCATAATAGTAACCAAATATCATACGATTTAAAATGGAGACACAATCTGATTATGCTTTTCATGGTTCCTCTTGTTGCCAGGTAGAAAGTGAATGGTCAAGGGACAAAGGGAACTTTGTAGGGGCTTGTAAACCCAGAGCTCCAAGTTCGAGGTGATGTTGCCTCAGACAATGTTGGTGATAACTGAGAAGTTCATGGCTTTGGAACATGTTTTACAATGGAGCCCTCTGGATCTGATGGATGCTAATGGGAGAATGAGAATAAGCAGAAATCATGGTGGTTCCCATGTTTGGGGTTTGGATAGGTGGATGGACGGTGCTGCCATTTACGGCAGATGGGATACCTACTGGGGATGTGGGAGGAGGCATACCAAGAGTTCTGTCTGTTTTCACCCTGTTAGGTTTGAGCCGCCTGTTGCATAGTGAAGGCTGAGTGTTAGCAAGGCAGCTTGACCCTCAAAGCCTGGACTAGAGACTTAAGGTTGTAAGTTCCTGGCAGGGAATGGTTCTAAATTTTGACAAGATGAGCAAAAATGAAGACCAGTTCTGTAACTTATCTTGAGCACATTGCTGTAATCTTAAACACATATGGCTCCACCAGGGAAAAATGCTTTATGAAACAAGCCAGTAATTACTACTAACTAGTTAGACTTCCTATAGTAATTGATGATCAGACAATTAGAGCAACCACACCACTGTCCTCTGCTAATCAGAGATAATTTCTAAGTACCGATAATAGGCTGACTCACAAGTCTGTCTTACTAACTGGTGTGGGAAGCTCCTCTTTGGGTCTTTTGAAGTTCAGGGCTGATGAGTTAGAATAGTTTAACTCAGCATCTTCACTGCTGATTTGTGTCTATACTTTGGGGAAAGCTAAGGGGGGAAGTTCCTGTCCTTCACTCTTCTTCCTCAGAGCCGTACCAGCTACTACATTGGTATAACCTGAAGCAAGCTGTACCAGGAGTGATGCTTCACATGATCCAGTATCCACTGAAGGTCTATTCTGCTGCTAGTGACTTTTCAAAGATGATTTATAAACTTTACTAAGATGCTTGCGTGGTAGAAATGTTTAATTCTGTCTTAATGATCAGGAAACAGAACCTAAGGGTCACTCGGCTAGTAGTAAATGACAGAGCCAGGACTCTGATCTAGGTCCAGTTGCTCTTAAATTCATGTATAGCTTTTCTTATCCAGGCTGTTAAATCACCAAAATGTTCTGTAGTATGTTCTCCCAGTCTGTTTTCTCCACCCAGGACCTTTTATGTATCTCTAGCCAAATATCTAGTCTTGTCTTTATTCTTACCAGCTCTCTGCCCCATGCATTGCTTTGACATGCCAAATGGTCTCCCGTGCCTCCTTGTACATGTGGACCTTCTGGCCTATTGCTGAAACTTGGTTCTTGTTATCTCTTCAAACCCTGTTGTTATTTGCTCTGGACGTATCTAATCTGAGATTTTCACCTATCTCTCTACTTCTGCTATCACATCACTGAGAACAGTATTTTATCTTATTTTTTTAAGAAGAAGGAAAATTTATTTGGCCATTTTAACATATAACTCAAAGTTCCACGGTTGGTTAACTTAGTGATCTGGTAACCCCTTGGAAGAGCGGCCTCTTTCCAGGTTGCCCATCTCCCGTTGCCTCTTTTAGCCTATGGTTAATCACCTTCTTGGTTGCAGGGAATCTGTGCATTTTCAGGGGATAACAGGGGCCAGATCCAGCATGAAAAACTGCCTGGTTTCCATTCATAAAACCGTTTTAGGCCCTAGTCCAGGTTCCCAGCTCTGCTCCTCACTGGCCTTGATCAGCTATGGCTTTTCGAATGTCAACCACTAACCTCCACTCCCTTCCTTTTTTACTTAAGGTTACTCCCGTGTCTGTCCATCGGTTTTATCTTAACTCCTAGTCTGCGTTTGACCACTTTGTTCCCATCCGTTTATTCCACTGTGCCTGCCCTTTGCCGACTCACTTTTTCTGAGGCATGACCCGGAGCATGACCGTTTTTATTCAGCCTGTCTCCAGTGAGCCCGTGAAGTGCAGGCATGCTGTGACTTCACCCAGTACCATTCCTTTACTGTTCCCGAAATCTCGCCACCTCTGCTTTTGTTCTCTTTTGAAAGAGACGTTCATCCAACTCTACTGCACACTTTTAGGTCTAACTCTATTTATTTTGAAGGCTTCCCCAGTCTCTCCCATTCCCAGCAAGAAGCAGTAGCTTTGATTTTACAGCCAGTCATCTAACCATCTACCTTAGGCTGCATTTGACTTAGTATTAGTGGTCTACTTTGTCCTGGGGGTGGGGCTGAGCATAGGCTTTTCCCGTATCAGGAAAGCACTCTACCGCAAGCTTCCTCTCCGGCTCATGTGCTATTATTTCATTCTTTGTCCTTTACTTATATCACTGTCTATTGCTCCGTAGCCCCACTTTCTGTTCACATTTGAGCAGCTCTTCAAGTAACTGGTGTTTTATTTCATTGCTGGTTAGATTTATTGCTTTTCCTCTCTTCTGACCTGTGTTCCTCCCAGAGTGAATACAATTTGTTATGTACTTGAGGACATCCGGCTTCTGGGGTCCTCTGGGATTGTATAATTCTGCCTGGAAAAAGCCCAAGCCCTGTAACTAAAATTGCCACCCTCCCTGGGTATTTAGTTTTATTCACAGGAGGTTGTTTGCATCTTAGGTTTTATCAAATTTTAATTTTAATTATGAATTATAGCAAAGAGATCTAATTAACCAAATTAACACTGTACTTTTTTTTGTTTTTTTCCCCGAATACCCTTATCTCCATTCTCCATGCTGGTGTGAGATTTTCAACCCTGGTCTCTTCTCCCTGCTCCCAGCTTCATCCCCCTGCTCTCCAGCCAGACCAAATCTGCTGGCGCTGTTCCTCTGCTTGTATGTGCTTCCTGACGAAAGTCCAGGTCCAACTGTGGGACCTCCTCCTGCTTTGGATCCCACCGGCCGTCTCTGCTTTCATCTCTAGCCACCTTCTTAGCTGTGCATCATAAATCCAGCTGCACTTGATTTTTTTATGACTCTTCCCCAAAGCCAATGCTTTCTGAAGCATGAAATATCCTCATTTCTTACCTTGGGCAATTCCCACTTATCATTTAAGACAAACCGAAGCGCCACCCATCTGTGGTGCCTTTAGTGACTTTCTCAGAGATTGGTCCCTTTTCTGTGCTCGAATACTATTACTCTGTTCACATGTTGAACTTCACATAGCAAAACAATGCTGGAGCTACGGTGCTGGGGACATTGGAGTCTCTGAACTGTGAGGGCCCATGGAGGAAAATGTACAAGGACCTGATGACACGGAGGTGAAGAGGGTGTTAGACTGCGGCGATCCCACACTTTAGAAGAAACACAAGGCCAGTGCCTGAACAGGAATGAGGGGGCGAAGAAAGTATGAGTTTGGAATGGGCACATCCTGCACATGGTAAGATATAAGCATCAAGAGCCCCACGGAGGAGCCCAGATTTTGATACAGTCTGGAAAATTCTAACAAGCAAAGTGAAGGCAAGCTAGGATGATTTCTGCTCTTGCATGGTACTCTATTTATAGCTTTCTTTTGGTTCCAAACCATATTGCAACATAATTATTCATAGGTATGTTTTGCTTTTCCTGTAGACACTCACTTATTAATTCATCTTGGATTCCCAGTAGCAATCACATTACACTTAGAATTTCATATCAAGCGGGGGAAGATAGATATGTGAGTTCAGTGTGCCATATTACAATCGTGGGCTAGGGAAAAATGAATAAGATCTAAATAGACTATTTCGAACATGTTATAGATACTAAGCCATACCCTAAGCAATGCAAATGCAGTAATGAGTGAGAAGACCAGCAAAATAGATATAGTGAAATGCATAGAAAAGATAATATTAACTAATGAAGTGATAATAGCTCATATCATGGAGATCTTATGTGTCTGGTCCTGAATTTTACATGAATTTTAAAACTTAACCCTCATAGTATTCTAAAGGTGAGTAGCAATATATCCTACTTGGGAAATTAACCAGGGCAATATGGTGACAAATGAGTCAGCATCCGCCTTTACCTAGAATGAATAATCAGAGATCACTACCCAGAGTTATAAGGGAGTTGACCTGTGGAGAAAACAGCTGAGACCCAGAGGGTAAATCCTCCATGCACAGGACAAGAAAAATTAATTTTATTGTATTGGAAGTGAAAATTCAAGTAAAGTTAAGTTGTATCTTCTTCCTTATTTTTAAATGCTAAATGAATAATATTTGTGAACATTACAAATTGTATTCATTATCCCTCAAATGCACCATACCTCCACCCATCTATAGTCAATCAAAGCAGCACTAGTTCATTACAGAATCTCAGGTGAGGGCCAATAACCTTTCAGTGTTAATTAAGACATTTAATTAAGACCTGCTTAGCCTTGGGTGGTCAAGAAATTGGGGAATCATGACTCATTTCTAATGACTAATATGCAGTAAACAGTATCAAAAACTATTTGCAAACAATTTAGATTGTAAGATATATTAAGGAAACATCAGACCCAGGAAAATTATAAAAGTATACCTGCTTTATCTGCTTGCTTGCACTGGCTAACTGATGGGGAAGTTCTCCAGGATAAGCAATTTTAAGCCTTTTAAAAGCAGTCTCTTTCATCTTTGTCAATATCTGCATATGTAGTCTGCAAGCAATTCATATTTACATTTTTCCTGTTTGTAGTAGACAGCCCCACAAGCACCCAGTCTTCCCATGGCACCTGGCCATCCCTCAGGCACCTGGACCTCCCGCAAGCACCAGGATGTCCCATGGGCATCTGGTCATCCCTCAGGCACCCGAAGAAAAGCTTTGAAGGTGTCTTCTGCTGTAGCTGCAACAGTTTACAAATAACAATAGACAACTGTCTCAGACAAAGTCCCAACTTCAAATTTATGAGGTTCTGAGTAGCATTTCTTGACAGACTCACTTACTTGCTCACAGCTATCCTAAAATTCTGATCACTTTTAGAAAGATGACTTTTTAATATTGTTTTAATTTTAAATATCATTATATTCTATTCCCTCTAGAAGTAATGATTTAATCAGATACACAGTTTGTGTTTAACTCTGGTAAAGATAATTATCATTAATTCAGTCTGGTGTCCCAAATCATCCCAAAACTTCTAATGATATATATCTGTAAAGTCTAAGTGTATATAACCCCAAAGAGCATTTGGGAACTTGCTGAAGAGAAATAGAGAAAGCTGCCCTTTAACTATCTTTAAACCTTTCCAAATTCTCTGGGAAGTTAACTTTTTCTTCTGAGTTTTGATGTCTTTATTTCATCCAACTCCAGACCAACTCTTACTCATCTTCAATTTAATGTAGACTCTGTTTCCAGAGTTTTATGAATCTCAAAAGTTTGAAAGCTACTGGTCATTCTGGGTAATAACTAGTTATGGCAATTTGTATGTGTATAAACTTTAATATACCAGTTTATATGTGGTGTGTGTGTGTGTGTGTGTGTGTGTGTGTTTTTAAATGTGCTTCTGAAGAGCTTCTTGTAAGAATAAACCTCTTATTTCATTTAAAATATTATTTACAAATATATGATTTAATGTATATATTTTTAAATTCATTTAAAAGCTTAATACCAGCAGGTTGTTTTGGGGAGTAAGGAAGCATTTTCCGCAAAAGGCATATTGGCTTAGAACCTGACATCTGGAAGGATTGGACTGTTGTTATTGTCATCAACAGGCCCTGTGCTAGGCACTGTAGGGACGGGATGAACAGAATATTATTTCAAAGGGACTGTGACCTGGCAACGGGGCCTGTAGGGATGTGGGTGGAATGACAACAGTTCTCCGAAGATAGAAGTTTGGTTGTTTTGTAGGTTGGCTTCACAGACTCAGGCCAGCACACACCATGTGTCCATCATCTATTAGCCTTTGACGTAATGCATAGATCTCCACAAATGTACAAAGCATTAAAGAAGAATGAGTTGAGAGTACATTTGCATCAGGACATAGTGTTGATCCCTCTCAGTGTAGCCTTTTGCTAAAATTGTACTGTGCTTCTAGGTTTCTGATTTTCGTTTATCAGTTGAATCTTTCATATACCTTCAAGACAAATTAACGGGAACATGACTGCCTATTGTGTTTAATATTATGCTTTATCCAGCTTGCTGTCAGAGCACAAACCTTGCTTTGCTAAAATTTGGAGATTTGTTTTTTATTAGTCAGCATAATGATTAGACAGATTCGTGAAAACAGGTACCTTCCAGTTTTTTGAAAATCTAACCATGTTTTACTTTCTGTGGTTTGATAGCTAAAGGCATGTGGACTGGTAATGAGACAAAGAACTCTTTTGACTCTTTTGAACTTTTTGTTTATACCTCTTGGTAATTTATAATGAGAAGACATTGGCTATTTTAAAACGTTTGAAACTAACTGCTTTTGACACCGTAGGTGACAATGTCAAGATGAGGAAGAGAACCTTCAATGGGTCTGGCTATGACTGCCAACGATGTGGAAGTTATTCTATAAAAACACGTTCAACATTAAGGAAAAAAGCACTTAAAAGAGCATATTTAAATAAGCCTTTTCATGTACTCACTAGAAATAGTGTCACGCTCACAATTACTTCCTGTTAAGTATTTGTATTTTTAAATAATGGGGTTCTTTCATTTTATAGTTGTTCCCAAGGTGGTTCATGGTATAGGATGCTAAATTTGTAAAATAGATTTATATTTCAAATTAACTATAAGAAATGCTTGATGTGTCTACTGAGACCCAATAAAGCTACCAGAAAAAATGACTTATTTTACTTAGAATTGTGTGTTGCTCTAGAAATGGGCCCACTGTTGCTTCATTAGTTTCTTCTGCGAGACTTTGTAAGTACAGTTTATAGTCTTAATTGAAACTAAGAGGAAAGTAGATGGATAGGATAGTAGTTTTTCTTTCATTTTAAAGTGGCATTCATTTCAGCTAAACTTTAAAAATATTCACTGTTATAATGAACATTATTTAGTAAAGGTATGGTGTGTTTCCAGTCTCAGATGGGCTCAGGAGTTTGAGGCATCTGCAAATCCCTGTGTATGGTACATGCGTAGCTGCCTGCTTCGGCAGAAGGGAAGGGGGAGGACAGAGAAGGCTTGGGTAGGACTGGCTGCGTCTACTCCTTTGTATCTGGGAGACAGTTGATTAAGTTCACTAATTCTTTAGTTTCATTACTGGAGAAGTGGGAAATGAGACAGCTACCTCATAGGATTGCTTTGAGAAGAGAGTGAAGTCCCTTGGAAGAGCATTTTGCAGTGTTTTGTCTGTTTGGCAACCATTTGAATTAATTAATTAATTGTGATTAATTAATTCAAATGAGAATAGTACTTCATCAACAGTTGAATATCACCAGATACTTCATAGAATGCATAGCATGAACTCACTTTCTGCAGAATGAATAGCAGAGTCTAAGCTAAGAGTGTCCAGCGACGGCTGTCTCCCCGTTACTGAGGTGAAAGTTTTACTTTTGCTTTCTGTGCCGTAGCATTTAGGCGTCCCTCTGGCTGTTGCTATGTGATCTACAGAGGAGTCGCGACGTGCATGCTGTGACCTACAAAACCCGTATGTGCTCTTTCATAAGAACGTCATCAAACTTTGGTCTCAGCTACTTAATGGACTTTCTTAATTTAGGACTCGCTTAATTTAAACTACAAAGTATTTGGTTTAAACACACTGGAGGGCCTGTTCCACGTGAGGCACTCTAGGAGCAGACCGCAGTGTTGGCTCGTGGTTCCCAGGGTTAACTGGAGAAGGCTGAGGATTATCTGTGTTCCATGGTGACACGCTGAACTGTTGGAAGTAGCAAATCTAGAACCTCCGGAAGGGGATTTGGATAGGAACAAAGCTTCTTAATTCAACTTCAGAGTGGGGAGGTACCAGAGGCTGATACCACATTCCGTGGGTGGCAGCCTCCACCTGTCTAGAGTTAGGGACATTGTTCAGCCTTCATGACAACATGTGAATCTAAGCAAGTGCAATACGTCTCTGTGACTCATCCTAAATCTCTTGAATTGAGTGACTATGACTTGGTTATTATTAGTTTCAGTGCCGGGGTGTGAAAAGGAGCCAAGACTGTGCCGAATTATAAATATGAGGCTTTCAATACATTTGATAACAGGGTATTGTTGACCCTACTGAAGATTTTTCCTTCCTTCCTCCATCTTTTCCTTCCTTCCTTTCTCTCTCTCTCCCTGTCCCTCTCCCTCCCTCTCTCTCTGCCCCTCTCTTTCTGCAGTAAGTGATGGTCTGTCATCCCAAATGCTGCTTTATTTTTCTTCTAATTGACCTTTGGAAGGGTTGACAATATAGCCATAATTCCTGAGAGTTGATTGGTGCTTCAGTGTTCAAACATGCTCCCGTGAACACAATTTCATTCAAATAACATGATGGATGACTTTGTAAGTTACCAAAATTATTCCTATTTTATAACCAATGCAAGTGTTTGGTTCCGAGAAGTTAGGCCACTCACCTCAGGCCGTAGGGCTGTGAAGGTGAAAGGGAGCTCCTTGTGTTTTCCTCCAGAGCACTGCTGTCTTTGCCATGCCATTTTACCTCATTTCTTTTAGCCAAAGTGTATTGAATGATGGGTAAGATACAAAACATCTTACTTATCAAATCAACACCAAGGAGAAAACAGATAATTTTACAATAGGAAGAGATAAAAAGAACACCTAAGTTAGAGGCTGTGAAATGTTGACTCACAGGTCTCCCTGGCATTAGATGAGTTTGGATGGTTCAAACAATACCTGCCTATAAAAAAAATAGCACGTGTCATTAAGTCTAAAATAATGTCCCAAAGGAGCCCTGATTTCCAGCTGCTTTGGAGAAGCATCAAACATGGAGCTCACATTCCTGCATGGCCATGGGCTGCAGTGAAGCAGCATCTCCCTGGGAGCAGGCCACTGCTTGGGAGCTTCTCCCAGGGTCTCCCCTCCCTGATATTCTGATATCCAAGCACCACTTATCACCAAACACCATACGTATCTAGCTGTCGGAAGCCTTTGAGTTTCAGGTTCTCTAGTCTAGACTTGAACGTTAGCTTCTCTAAGAAGGAAATGAGACTCAGGTATAGTCGTGGGGTAATTGGAACTTTTGTCCTGGAACATACTCTTTATACTCTGACGCATGGCCAGGCTATTCATCATTACTGAACAGTGAAAGAACAGCAAGGGAGTAGCAATTACTCAAAAGGCGATGCATACATTTTATCAAATGAATAATGTTTTAGTGAAGGTCTGTTATATATATTTTGTGTTTGTGCCTTAGAAGCCAGAGTTCGAAAATTTTATATCAAACGGAGAACATGGGTCCCTAGAATTAAACAAGTTTGAGAAATTGATTGATAGGTAAATATTTCTGAATGAATTTCAGTATCAAGACTGAATCTGTTCTAGAAGAAATTTTTTCTCCTTAGCATTGTCACCGTGTGATTGTTGCAGAAGTTAATTCTGGTTATGTTTAAAATGGTTGTTCTGTGCATTTTTGGGTGAGGGGCTGCCTAGGCCTCGACACTTCATATTGTCTGCATGTGTTGGCTTTAGGTAAAACATGTTTGGTTGCTCATGATCCGCATATGCTATCAATAGAGCACCAGAGGAACTAAGGTATCATTAAAAACTCCCGAGAGGAGGTACTCAGGGTTCCGCTGTCCAGTATGGTGTTGGCCATGATAGTGGTTCCCTCTGCTGAAGTCTGCAGGGTTTGCAGCTATGGACATGCCCCCTTGTCTTCCTTACAGATCCACCAGTAGCTAACTGCTACATGTGATGAATTCTTTTTCTCTCTTGTTTTTGTTAAAAGTCTCATGTTGGTTAATAAGAGAAAGTGGGAGAAAGAGAGGTGATGAGAGATAACTGTGAGTATCTACTGAAAGAATGCAAAGAGTGATGGTAAACTTGGACAGCCACCATCTGTCACAGGCGGCATCCTGCAGAGGCAGAGTGAGTGCAGGCGGCTCAGAGGAATCGACGGCAGGATCTACTCAGGATAAGAAGGGTGTCCGGTACAGACGGCTGAGTGGAGCACGGTGTTCATCACCCGTTTTCTCCTGAAATGTAATTTTTAGGGTGGATCATACAGTTCAGACTCAAAAGGATAAATTGCATCCTGTTGAGGGAGAAAATCTAATCTGAGGGACTTGAAAAAAAATATGATAAATAGTTCATTGTTGAGATTTTAAATACGATGGCACTTGATGAGATTATCTCTAGATAATTGTGTGTGTTCTTGTTATTCATTCATCCATTTGGTAATCATTTATGGAAGTTTGTTATGGGTATCAGTGGGGAGTTCCCAAAAGTAAAATCATTGGCTTTTTTATTTTCTTTTATGTTTTCAACCTAGTCAGGGAGATAGGAAAGGAAGACAGGAAATATTCTGTACAATGTAAGTCTGTGTGAATCAGTATTTTGCAGTTTGGGGGAAACAGATGCCTTTTTTTTCAGTGTGAGCTGGAGAAAGGCTTTCTGAGATAGGACTGGGGATTTGGATAGGCTTTGAAGGATGAGGGGTTTGAAATACCAATAAGATTGTTGCTGTTTCTCTGGGGATTGCTAGAGTAGAGCGCTAACACTTGCAGTGAGCTGTAAGGAGGCACACTGCAGGCAGAGAATACTATTCCGATAGTATCGACTCAAATGCCATTTGATTTTCAGTTTCAGTGCGTGCCCGAGGGAGATCCTCTTGTGAGAGCCTTGTGAAGTCTCTCAAGTTGCAGTGTACTCACTCCTTACCTTCTTTGAGCAGCAAAGTACTATTTAGGGAGACACTTTAGACTTAAATGACCCCAACCAGCGCTATTTTTACTTGCTCAGAGAGCTGTGTAGTCATGGTGGGTAAAAAAGGAAGGTAAGATATCAAATGTGGTTTCTGTTATTATTCTTGAAGACATGCATTTGTGGTTGCAGGTTTTGATTTTTAAGCCTGCTTTTTGATGCAGCATAGTAGCTGTTTGCTTTGTGGCTACCCCAAGTATACATCCGGGGTGAAAGGGAAACAGTGCTGCTAACATATTGTGACCAGGAAGTCACAACTTACAGCAAAGACGTCAGCGCTGACTGAGATGATACAGGCTTGAAACCCCAGCACTTTGGAGGCAGAAGCAGGAGGATCAGGGACTCAAAACCAGCCTTTGCGCCATAGGGAGTTAGAGGCTAGCCTGGGCTACATGAAACCTTGTCTCAAAAAGCTAAAGAACACATTTCAAAAATGAAAATGAATCTCATGAGCATAGATTGAGTACGTGCCGTCCCCTTAGCAACTTAGGCAGAAGTGAATATCTGATTTATTTTTTCTTGAAAACTATTGTCTTGAAATTATATAGTAATATATAATCTGGAGAAAGTTGCCTTTTGTAATTTACAATATTCCAAAATTAGTTTATCAGTGTAAATCTGAGTTTTCAACCACAAAATGAAGATTAATTTCATGTGTCAAACAGATCAGGTCATGGGCCCAGAGGTGACACTGGATGAGAGAGTTTGAGTCCGTAGGTCTGATAAAACAGGTCTCTCTCCAGCGTGGTGGCCATCGTCCAGTGTGTTGAGAGCCAGGAGGGAACAGCATCAGCAACAAAGGCAGAGGAGGCAGGAGTCTTGTCCTTTTGCCTCCTGTCTTCTTGTTTGAGCTGGGACATTTCATCTCTCCTGCCACTGGAGTGGGATATATAGCACTTACAGAGACCTTCAGTCTAAGAAACACCACCAGATTTTCTGAGTCACCAGTTTGCAGAATCTGCAGATCACGGGACATCTTACCTTCTAAAATAGAATGATCCAGTCTGTACAGTGCCTAAGTATTTATGCATCTATGTATCATCTGTTTATGTATCTTTGTATCGTCCATCTATCCGCCCATCTTTCTGCCTACTTTCAGAACCTTACAAATACTGCCTTACAAATACAATCATTGTGAAGTAGCTTTCTCTTATGGCGTCCACTGTTGCTTTTGTAAGTTTATTTGGTTTTACACACCCTTACTCTGGGTTAGCATTTAGACGTGGCGTCGTGACCCCTGTAGTCACGCCATTTCCTCTGGGGCACTGTGAAATGCGGTTCTTATTTAGCAGGATGTCTCGCAGAGGATATTTCTCTCAAACTTCAAATTCCATTAAAGCTGAAGCTTCTTTCTCCTAGTACAGGACCATTGCATGCGGTGGTGGGGATGAGCCAAGACCGCCTCCTCCTTCCCATTCTGATCTTACTTCCTACTCCTACTTGCCCAGGTTGCTAACTTTGAAGCTTATTAGAGTGTGCCAGGACAGAGCAGGAAGGTTAGAAAGCACTCATTTTCTTTAAGTTCTAGAAATTTCTTCATCACAGGAGATCTCTTATCTGTAATCTCCTCACATGGGTGAAAGTATTTAAATCGTCTTACCTATCTCCCATGATGCATTGCTCAGCTCTGAGGCATTTAAAATGTGATAATATAAATATATGACAAAAATTTCTATTTTGATTGCTTCAAAGTACGCAGTTCATTCGTTTCTATTGCTATTCAACCATGCACCATGAAGGTGAAGCACCATTCACCTTCAACTTTGTACTTATTAAAAAATAACTCCTCACTCCTCTCTCCCCTCTGCCTCTACACTCTGACAACCAGAATCCCATGCTGTGAGTCTGAGTCTGACTACACTAGGACCTTCAGGTCAGAGCAATATTTTACTTTCTTATGACTGGCTTATTTCACATTGTTTAATACCTTCAAAGGTCAGCTGTGTGTCAACTTCCTTTTAAAAGGTGGAATGATATTCTGTTGTGTGAATATATCACACCTGCAAAGAAGGATAACAAAGAGCAGAAAGTACAGCAAGGGAGGGCCAGGAGAAGAGAATTCCTAACACTTGCAGAGCCAACATCGCTGTCAGCTTTGCCTACGACATGTGGCAAGGTCATATTGCAGAGACACAGATTTGAAAGTGTTCTCCTGGGTATCTAGTATACAGGAGTAAGTCACGTATGGAACCTATGAGTCTGGCTGACTGCTTGACACCTGCATCTCTGCTTGGCTCTGCCATTGGCTTATCATCCTATACACACAGCTCCTGTGAAATGAATACAAACATCTCAGTGGCTAAGGGTCATATCTCGAGAGGCAGTTATATTTGCTACATATGTGTGAAGCACAGACGTATGATTTGGGAAAGAAATCAGTACAGATACAGGATTTCTAACAATAGAAATAATGGCAAGCATTCTCCTTAGGAAGTGCCGTCTCATTGTGTGAGAAGACAGGGTATATTAGATGAAGATTGGGTTTATACACACATGTTGATAGTGAATGGGCAAAAAAGGAGGGAGAGATAAAGAGGAAGGAGATGGTATGTTCTACGAAGTTGGGGAGTTTGGGTACCTGTCAGTAGGGTGCATGAGATGGCTTCCAGGCTGTGGAAGCAGTTAAGAAGGCATTGGTGCTGTGAGGCAGGAGGCTGTGGGGTGGATGAAGTCACCTAGGAGCATGTACAGCAAGTTGTAGGGTGGGAAATAAATGAGAAGACACCTAGAAGGAATTTGTGGAGAGGTAAGGAAGGAGTAGGGAGAGAGTCACAGTGGACAGGAAAGGGTGAAAGTTCAGATCAAAAGCATTGATGATTGCTGAGGAATTTCATGGGGTAAGTAATGAAAAGTGTCAGTTGGATTTGAAGCTAGAAGGCATCTGGTGACCTTGGTAGTATTTTAGAGGCAAAATTGACTTGTAAAGGTAATGATGAATGCATGGCCTATGCCAGCTCTGAACCACTTTTAGAAAACACTGTACATGTTAGATGGATAGACAAAATTAGCAGAGAACTGGATGGTAGACGAGGACTAGGGTATGGCTGAGAGGTACTTTTCTTTTTTAAACTGGGAGGAAGTTGACTTTACTAGTTAGGAGTTTGTAGGTTTGTATTAGTGAGTTGATTTGATAGCAATATCCTGCTATCCTGAGTTCAACAGCTGCCATTTATCGAGAACCCACTGTGTGCCAAGCATCGTGGTGTTCTCATTTAAATGACAATACTGCCACCATTTTCCAGACCAAGAAACTGAGCTCAGGTTATCTCCTGATGGTCCTACAGTGAATAAGTAGCAGAGTGTGTTCTTGTCGCCGCATTGACATTTGCCCAGCAGTTTTGGATATTCTATCATGCACCTAGTTTTACTGTTTTCCTGTGAACATGGCCTTCTCGGGCATACAGGAAACACAAATGAATATAGCCAAATGGAATGTCAGTCTGTAGAGCCTACATATGGATTAATTATAAGTATATGACATTCCGGGAAGGGCAAAATTTTATAGACAGTGAAGGATCTATATGCCAGTGTTGAGTTATGATACAAGGCAGTGAAGCTATTATGAAACTGTGGATCAATGGCATCATTTCCAAACTCACTGATCTATACAACAAGAAAAGAACCATGGTCTTCAGTTAATTTTACTATATCAGTAATGTTTCATCAATATTGATATATCACATACATGCAAACTATTTATAATAAAGAAACTGGATCATGGGGAAAAGGAAAACTTAGGAACTATGTACTTAAAGTGCATTTTTTGTCTGCAAACTTAAAAGTGCTGTAAAAATAAGGTCTGGTCTATTAATTAAGAAATAGTTAGTGTCCTCGTAGGTCAGTTATATGTACAACAACTTATGCAGAATCTTCTTGGTGAGCGTGTTCCTTTGAGGCTTACATAATACAGTTATGAGAAAGAAAAACAATACTCCTTCCAGAAAGAAATAATCAGCTGAACAGATCGGCAGTTATCAGCACAGCTGAACGGATCGGCAGTTATCAGCACGTAGGCCATGGTGCATCCTGTTTCTCTAACCCACTTATTTACTAGTAAAGCAACACAAATCACACAGAAAAGAGAGCATTTAATTGATTCTAAGGCTGCATTCATCCTGTTAGAGTTGTCAGGGCTCCGGAGGAGAGTCCGTTCCTGCTGCACAGGGTTTGGAAGAGACTTTTCTAATGTGGTGAGGAGGTAGAGGATGGGAGAAGACAGGAAGAGGCTGTGCTCTATGCAGTTACAGAACTGGGTTCAGATGTAGAACATCTTTAGAGTAGTGTCTGTACTCACCGAATGCTGAGAACCCACTCCCCCTGGCATTGTAGCTTTGCTGTGGGGGAGCAGCAAGGGACAGGGAAAACAAGCATGTATCCACTTCCCACTAGCTACCCTGTGAGCTGCACAAGATGGCCACTCCCACCCCAACTGCCTTCGCTTGTTTTAGTGGAAAGCCCAAGGGCAGCTGAGCGGTTTCCTGTGATCTGCTAGGTCCACCATAGTCATCAGAAGTGACAGGTGATGCCTTCATCTTGTACCCTTCAGCCAGGCCGCCCTCCATGCTGAGCCTTGCAGCAAGGCTCATTTGTGAGAGGAGCTCGCTCTAGACTCTACAGGACCCCAGGAGTCATGCCCAAGAGAGGCCTCTGCGCTGCTCACACAGACTCTCAGAGGGCAGTGCCAACAGTGCAGTGACTTGGCTCAGTCCCTTCTGTGTGAAGGGACTACTTGGTTTCTGGAATTTCATTAGATTGGAACCCCAAGTGATGTGTTGGTTTAGAAAGGTTTAGAAGGCATGAGGTTCATGACCTTTATTTTCCATTTCATAAACTGCTGGAGTGGAGAGATTAAACAGAAGAAAGAAGGCCCTGAATGTCTGTGGCCCGAACATTTCAAGAGCTACAAGGAAGGTCACCTTGCTCCCAAAAGGGTGGTTCCTTTAATTCTATATTTAATATTTCTTCGAACAACACTTTTAGGCTAAGGATTATCGTCTCATATTCAAATAGATACTTCCTCGGTATTCCTCCATAGCCTTTGTGGTGGGCAAGTTGCTAAGGGTTCTGAATTTCTGAGCAAGTGGGAGCAAAAGCAAGCACTTGGTGGGCTGATTTGGTGGAGTTGTAGGGACTGACACTGAGGGAACTGGAGAGGGGGACTGAAGCCAGTGGGAAGGGCATCACGCTTATTCATTCAGTTTCCCTGGGAGTTTCCTTGGGAGAGCTTGAGCAAGCGTGTGCTGCCTGCTGTGTGAGGCTGCCATGCAGTGTGTTGGAGGACTGGTTTGGGAGATTATGGATGGGAAGAGCCTGGCATAGAGTTTGCTCTTCCCAGCCAGTGTTGGTCTTCTACTCGCGCTAAGTTCCTGGAGACTTCTTGCTTGGTTCTGTGTCAGTGCTTTTTACCTGCAATGTTTTGCACTTCCACAAGGACTTAAAAGTGCAGAGATGTGTGCTTAGGTTGGAGTTTTAAAAGGGGAAAACAACAAGATTCACTACATTAGTAAGTTTGTTCTCCTCTTTCAGTGGGCCCAAGACTGAACAAGCATTGCCGTTGAAGAATTATTTACTTTACAAAAGGGCTTCCACATGTAGTCTGGTTTTGAGGTCTGTGTGGTTGTGGAAGTCCGATACATTACAATCTGAAGGGTGAGCGAGGCCATGGTCTAAACCCTCACTTTATGAACGGGAGAACAGATATCCTCAGAGGCTAAGGCGACATGTTCATGGTTACAGGTCTGTTGAGCTGGACAGCAGCTAGACTTTGCCTGCATGAAGGGTAGACCATGAGGTCAAGTCAGTTTTGATCTCCAAAAACTAATGTTTAGACGGGACCTGGGGTAGCAACAGCCAGCTCATTAGGCTAGTTATTGACTTGATGCAGCTATTTCATCTTCCAAAGCCTTACATTTTCCCAATGAGTTTCATTGGAAATTAATGGAATTTGAAAGCAGAATGGTTTAAATCTTGAATTTGCTGTTTACTGTTTGTGTGAGTGACTCACAGAGGAATAACAGCTTCCTCGTGGTGTGTAGACAGATCAAAGGAGACAATCTACATAAGGAGTGTGGCGTTTATTCCCTTCTTAGTACACCTGCGAATCGGAGGTGTTATTGTCCAGCCTCTCACCCAGGGCTGTGGTCTGTGAGGACAGCGGATAGAGAAGGGTGGTGGGCACTGAGGCATGCTTTCCCATTACCAAGTGGGTGTATTAGAAGGCAGCCTTTCTTAGCCACTGTGTCACCTGAAGGATAATTAATTCTAACGTCTCTCCCTGTGGTGCCGAGGATAAAACCCAGGCCTTACTGTATGCTATGGGAAGGCTCTACCAGTAAGCTATATCTATAGCTCTTTTAAAAATGTTTGTTGAGATAGGCTCTTACTAATTTGCCCAGGTTTGCTTTTAACTTGCTTTGTAGCTCAGGCTGTCTTCAAGCTCATGATCCTCCCAACTCAGTCTTCTGAGTAGCTAAGGTTGCAGGCACCATGCTCAGCGGATTCTCCCGACTTCTTACATCACACAGTTGCTTCTGTTTGGGAACTTTTTATGAAAGGAATCCCACACACCATCTTCTTCAGTTTTGGCTTCTCTGAGCTTCATTATGTTTGAAATGTTAGTCTTTTTGGTTTCATACAGTTGTGTTTCCATTCACTATCGTGACTAAACTTTTCTGTTGCATGAATGAATATTCCACAATTTTCTGTATCTGTTTCTCAGCTGATGGGCATATAGGTTATTTTTCATTTTGAGGTTTCTGAGTAATGCTGCCATGAACACATTCTTTTTCTAAAAAAATTGCATTTATTTATTTGTATGTGTCTGTCTGGGCGTACACAGGCCGTAGACTTGTGTAGAGTCAGTGGACAATTGTGGGATCAGTTCTGTCCTTTCACCATGTGGGCTCCAGGGACAGACTCAGTCATTAGTTGGCAGAAAGCACCGTTCCCTGCTGAGTCATCTCACTGGCCCTGCCATTAGCATACGTACACATGCCTTTTGAGAACATAGATATGTATATTTTGTGTATATAATTTGTGATACAAATGCAAGGTGACAGGATAGTTACACATACACTTGATATTAATAGATACTGACAAATAGTTTTCCAGTGATCATAGTTATGTCCACAAATAGACACCTTTTAACATTTATAAAATTTCTTATATCACTAGTAAGGCTATACAGCAGTAGGGCTTGAATCATGTGAAAAGTGAGTGGATGGTTTCCTCTTTTGGTTGGTGTTCTGCTTGAGTTACGTTTCTAGTAGCATGGAAAACTATATCGTTTCCGTTAACTTGGCTCACAGGCATAAGGTTTTTGTTATGAAGGATCACATGCATGTGAATCTAGGGAAAGCTGAACTATGCAGCTTTCTGAAGACCAGAAAGCTGTAGAAGTGCTGCACTGAGATCCTGAGTGTTCTGCTCTTAGGCTTGGTTCTAAACCCCAAGGGGCCATCTATCTCCGCCGAATCTCTGTTCGCTAAGCAGGTGCCATGAGTACTAATAGTAACACCCTTGCTGACTGTGGGAGCATCTGTTCTGGTTGGTTGCTTTCCACCACCTGCTGTGCTAAACCTTTCCATCATCACTCTGTTGACCAGAAGCCTTGCATTTGCAATTGCTGGTCAAAATTTCCAGCCTTCTGTCTGACCTATGCATAGTTCCGAAGCCATTCAACCCCTAGCTGCTTCCTGCTGCCATCAATTCTTATGAAGCAGATGCACATACTGTTTAGCCTACTGCAGTGGACTACTCTTTAAATTAGACGTTAGGGCTGGTGAGATGGTTGACTAGGTAAAAGTGCTTGCTGCCAGGCCTGAAAGTTTGAGTTTGATAGTCAGGATGTAAGTTGTTCTAGGGCCTGTATCTGTGTACCTTGACATGACTGTGAACACACTTAACGCTTGAGTGTAAAAGTTCTATGTTAAATAAAGTACATAGAACCATGATAAGAAAGTCAAAAGAAAATTTTAATAACATAACTTTGATTTTATATCGTAAGTTTTGAAAATGTTAAGGTAACTATATTAATTCTCTAGAGTAACAGAATCTATAGAATGAATCTCTCTCTTTATTTAGAAAGGGGATTTATTAGAATGACTTACAGGCTGTCCAGATAATACAACAATGGCTGGCTGTGAATGGAAAGTTCAAGAATCCAGTAGTTGCTCAGTCCACAAAGCTGGATGTCTCAGCTGGTCTTCAGTATATGTCAAAATTCCCAAGAACTGGACTCTAGTGCCAGTGAAGGAGTGAATTTGCTAGTGAGGCAAGAGCAAGCAGACAAAGAGCAGGAGCTCCCCATTTCTTTGTATATAGGTTTCCATCAGAAGGCATGGGCCAGATCTTAAAAGATCTAGACCAAGGGCATGTCTTTCTACCTCAAAGATCCAGGTTGGAAGTAGATCATCCCAATTCAAATTAAGCAAAAGGTCTTCGCAGGTATGCCACACCATCTTTGAGTCTTAGTTAATTATAGATGTTGACAACCAAGAATAGCCATTACAGTAACTTTCCACTAAGACTGCTTATAAGTATTTTTGTGGTTCATTATATGTTAAGCAAACAGCATCATTTGACTTAGTTTATGTGTCAGACTAGGAAAGAGTCCCCTATAGGAAGCCAGGAAGTTAGGTCTAAACAGTTTTGCCCTTATGAGTAAGTTTGCAGGGAAGAGAGATGTGCCTTACTGAGATGGCAGTGTGCTCTCTTGAGTTTCATCAAGCATAAGAAAGAGTTGTCCCTGGGGATCACATCTTGGAGTTGTTTGCTGGGATCTTTTATATGTTCAACAGATTTAGTTGTGATTTGAGAAGTAATAACCAAAAACTTAAATTCTTGAGTCCAGCCTTTAGACCTTTAACTTAAATAGAGAATGTCGATATTTCAACTCATCTATTTCCTAGTGTTACAGATGATTTCCCCCAGCTATTTATTTGGCCCAGTAAATTATGCTCAGTGTTTTTAGTTACTGTTTCAGTGGATGGCCTACACACATGCACATACAAAGCAGCACTAAGTAGACTCAGTAAGTGTGTTTATAGAAGAATATATGAAGTTGGGAGGGGAAAGTAGTGTCAAGGTATAGGAGGAGATGGAAAAGAAGAAGTGGGTGGGGGTAGATTTGCTCAATACACATTACATTCATTTATGAACAATGAAAAGGTATCCGAACTGCAGATGGAGCTATTTCAAAGTATTGTGGTTGGAGAAGTTTCAGTTTCTGATGATTCAAGGTTGTTCTTCAAAATCTTTTCTCACCTTAGGCACAGAGCTGAAGATCCTAATTAGAGACTCCATTAAAAATAGCTTAACCTAGTCTGTGGTTTAATTTATACATGTGATGCTTTTCTGAAGGTGGAGTGATTAATATTAGTCAATGCATGCATAAGACACGAAGTTCATGTTCTAATAAATTAGTCAACTTTCTGGGTGATTAAAAAGCTGAACCAAGCAGTGTCTTCACTGCTGTATTCCTGTAAATTAAATTGAACCTTAAATGCTATGTAAGGCACCAGTGTAATATATTTAACATTAAAAATTAAATCTGGAATCTGTTCTTATTTCTATAAATGTTCTGCTTGGTAGCTAGCCTTTTGTAGGAATTCAGTAGATTTTAAACATTTGGTTCATTAAAATTATTATTATTTTTGTTTTCAAGAAAGATTGAGAAAAGTTAAAGGGAAATTTAGAAATTAGTCATTCAGTTTTTCGATAGCTCATTCACACACACTAATGCTGGAAATATTTAACTTATTAAATTCATTCATTAAACTGAATGAATCTGTCACTTGAGGACAGTCTTTAAATGGATGTATTTAGTTTGTTGGCATCCTACTGCTGTTACTTAGGCTTGCATCCAATATTAATCCACGAGATTCTCTGGCTAACTTGGCTGTAGACTGTGTGTTCTCTGTGATGTATACAGTTCAGAAGTATCTGTGATCTGAAAAGAAATGTAATAATTGACTACTTGGTATTATGTATCGAGTCTAGGGTGGCTGTGCTTAAGTGATGGCTGTAAGAGCCTTTTATTACGTGCACCATGAGTGAAAGCTCCTAAGAAGCTTTGTCTGCACGGATTTACTGATTGAATTTCAACACTGTCAGGAGATTGGCATGTTACAGGTCCAGAAGCTTATTACCTTATTTTGGGCAAGGTTTATCCCAGAGACTAGCCATTCCTTGCCCACCAATGTGTCGGAACTAACATCCTGTGACTAATTGATAAAAACCTTTAGAATCTATTGACTTAGAAGACCCATTGGTTTCCACCAACCCAAAAGCTAGGGATGTCATCAGATAGCATCACGAGCCTATAGAAAAGCTTTCCCCATCTTATTGTAACCATTCCTCTGATATTCCTACCAACATATTTTAAACTTGTCTTGAATTTATGACTTTCTTTGTTCTATAAAGCTGTTGAACTTGTTAATACTGTTTCCATGTTAGAACATGAATTTGGGGTAACTAAAATCTGTATTCCTGGACCACAGTTACTCCAAATTTCTCCATAATGTACTATATATTATTCCCTTTAGATGAGAACTGTGGTTTTCCAATTGATAGTATTTAATCTTAAGTAGTAGAAATAATAGATTTTTGAAAACTTCCAATATTTACCTAAGTAAGCATAGTTCAGTCTGAAACATATTTAATATAAAGTGTAAAAATGTAAATACACTGTCTTGTGGAGCAGGTCATAACCTGAGTCCTTTTTTACAAGAGGGTTTCCTGAGTGAGAAAAAATTTCCCTTAGACTGTTTGAAATTTAAGTTCTGTTTCCTATTTTAAGTTCTTAAAAGGGTCCAACAGCCAATGAACATAAAAGCCCTTATTGCTAATTTAGCTGCTACTGCAGAACATGAAAGGAAATCATGAGGCCATTAACACATCTAGAAATAGCCATTTTCTAGCTTTCAGTTCCTAAGATAGCTCAGTGAAAAGAAAATTTTCTTTTAATATAAGGAGGGAGGTGAATTTTTAGATTTTTCTCTAAGCTTTGCTTCCTTCCCTCTCGTCCTCCCTTCCTTCCTCCCTTCCTTCCTCCCTTCCTTTCACCCTTCTTTAAGGCCCCATTGGATGCTTAAATATGCAAATGCTCAAGCTCTTTTTGTAGAATGGCATTGTATTTTCATGCAACCCTGCACATCCTTCTACACACACTCTAAATCATGTAGATTGTTCTTGATATTATGTGGATATATACAGCTGTTATTCCATGCGTGTGGGAAATAATAACAAAAAAGCTTGTTGGTGCTCAGTGCAGGCACAGTACAGGATCTTTCCCAAGTGATGTTGAGCTGTCGATATGAAACTTGTAGACATAATGGACTGGCTATATTGAAAAACTGGGATGAGAAGCTTTTGGTTGCAAGAGAGAGGGTGACGGATGTGGGTCGTCTTAGAGCCTGGGGCTGGTTGCCTGGCCAAAGAGGAAGAGGAAGAGGAAGAGGAAGAGGAAGAGGAAGAGGAAGAGAATCCAGGCAAATCCCCTGAGGAGGAGGAGGAAGGGGGGGAGGAGAAGAGGAGGGGAGAGTGAGAAGGGTGGAAGAGGAGGGAGGAGGAGGAGGAGGAGGAGGAGGAGGAGGAGGAGGAGGAGGAGGAGGAGGAGGAGGAGGAGTGGGAGTTGGAGAAGTTAGAGTCCAGACTGGTGGCTGGAGCTCTGAGGTCTGGAGATTAACTTTCATACCAACAATTCCAGAAATACAAGGGGATTGAGGACTTTTCAGCTGAGCAAGCTGCACTCACGTCTTCACTTCATTTTGTTCCTGTTCTAGCAAACAAAACAAAACAAAACAAAAAAAAGCCAAAAACCCTTCCTGTGGGAGAGTCTCTCTCTCCCTCTCCTTTTGTGTCTGTCTGTCTGTGTATACGTGTGTTTGTGTGTGTGTGTCTGTCTCTCTGTTTGTGATGTGTGTGTGTGTGTGTTTGAAATGGAGAGATACTTAAGACCCTAGAGGCAGCAGTTAAGGAGTGGCTAGAAAATAACATTTTAAACCAAGGGAAGAAGGGGGTCATTTGATTATTTCTCCTTGTCAAAGGAAGCGACATAGAATGACTGGAGTGGTTAAAAGTGGGGTGATCTATCGAATGATAGAAAGAAAATGAAGCCTGGAATACTCTGATTCAGCAGTTGCCGTGGTTAGCCAGAGTAACAATGGCGTTAGTTATCTGAAGGGGGCAGGTCTTTCCTCCACTGACATCAGGGGCATACATGTGTGTGGTACGTATGTGATGGCGTGATGACAACAAAGGGAGATTCTGTATAATAGGTTTCCAGGAGAGAAAAATCAAGACGTCTAGACAAAATTGAATGTCAAGTAAGCATTGTGTGTGTGTATTGTGTGTTGTGTGTGTGTGCGCGCACATGTATCCCAAATACTTTCAAAGAGAAATTCTTCTAAGCGCTTTGAGATGAGTTGCTTCACTTTCTCATTTTTAACAGAGAGCATATGACACAGATTCCTCATCTTAAGTGTAAGATGTGCGTGGTCTCATCCTTGCATAGCAGCTCTCTAGGCCATTTCATCTTGTGATACTTGTATTCCACACTGGCTGAGCAGCTCCCATGTCCTTCCTCATGGCAGACCCTGCCAGTGATGGTGCAGGAATTGAGGGCAACAGTAGAAAAATGGAATCTTTTGAGAGGAAAGCTTCTGTTTACCAAAGGAAATAGTTAATCAAGTGAAGAGACATCTAGAGAATGGGAGAGAATCATTGCTAGTTACACATCTGGCAGAGGATTAATAGTCAAAATATACAAAAATTAAAAAAAACTAAGCAAAGAAAGAACTCAATAAAAAATAGGCTAAGGACTTGAACAGAGAGCTTTTGGAAGAAGAAATACAAATTGCCAGTATTTTTAAAAAGATACTCAACATTCTTAGCCATAGGGGAAATGAAAATTAAAACTATTTTGAGATTGTGTCTCATCCAAGTTAGAATGTCTATCATCAAAAAATCAAGTGACAACAAATAATGGTGAGGAATGGAGAAAGGAGAGCGCTTTATTCATGGCTGATGGGAATATGAATGGCGTAGACGCTATGGAAGTGTGGAGATTCCACTGAAAACTAAAAGAAGACTTTCTATAGCAGTGGTTCCCAATCTGTGGATCACGACCCTTTGGGGGTTGAGTGACCCTTTCAAAGAAGTCTCCTAAGACCATCTGCATATCAGATACTTACATTACAATTCATAATAGTAGCAAAATTACATTGATGAAGTAGCAATGAAAATAGTTTGATGGTTGGGGATCACCACAACATAAGGAACCGTGTTAAAGGGTCGCAGCACTAGGAAGGTTGAGAACCAGTCCTTTACATGATCCAGTGCTGCCCTTCCTGGGCAAAGGACTGTATTTCCCATCACGGAGATGCTTGTACATCCATGTTTGTCGTTGCCCTATTTACAGTATCAGGGATACGGGATCAGCCTAGATACCCACCATTAGATGAATAGCGAATGAAAATGTGGTAATATACAGAATGGATTTTATTCAACTGAAGAGAAGACAAAATTATGAAAATTCCAGGAGAATGAATAAAACTGGCAAATATATTGACTGGGGTAACTCAGGCTCAGAAAGACAAACATGGGTCCTTCCTAGCTTTTAACATAACTGTCTATATTCATCCATCCATCCATCCAGTTATGAGCTTATGTTGGAGTGTGTGTAGAGTCCAGGGAAGTAAAAGGGGGGTTGTGTGAACTTTTAAAAAGTCAATTGGAATATATGCTAGTGATTAGTAGGGGTTAGATAGTAAATACTCTAACACAGAAGTATTAAATCCTAGTGTTATGCAGAACGCGGAGACACTATAGTTCGCAATAAACTAAATAATAAAAAGATATTTAATGCATAGAGAGGGGTTTAAAGACTGCAAAACCAGAGTAGTGATAAGTTGATGAAAATGTTAGTGACCCTGATCTGAACAACAGCAATTGAGACTTTGGTGGCATCGTGTCTGTAGATTGCTTTGAACATTTCAGGCATTTTATGCATACTAATCCTATCATCATGAGTGTAGCAAGCCTTCTCTTTTTTTGTTTTCTTTTTGCTTTATAAATATTTTGTGGTGTCCAATCTACAAGTCTTTCACTCCCAGATTAAGTTTATTCCTATGTATTTCAGCTTTTTTTATGTATTAAATGAAATGGTTTACTTTCTTTTCTGGGTTATTTTAGTGTATAAAAAACACTAGAAGAGTTTTAATTCTAGTTTTATATTCTAGTTTAATTAATTTAATTTAATTAATTTAAATTCTAGTTTAATAATGCTAACTATATTTGTCTAACCAGTTATTTGGGGTTTTCTATTCCTTACCTGACATTATGAACAGAGATAATTTTACTTCTTATTAAATACATAGTAGATTTTATTTCCTTGTCTTGTCTAACTGCTCTGGCTAGAACTTCCATTGGGTCCAATAGTGGTAGAGAGAGAGGGTGTTCCTATTTGCCTCCTGACCTTAGAGGAAAAGCTGTCAGTCTTACTTTGTTGAGTTATGTTAGTAACAGGTTTTTAATCTAAAGAGTTCCTTATGTCTGGGAATTTACCATTCATTGTCCTTAGATGTAAAGTGAGTCTCTGTAGATAGCACAGAATTGGATATTTCTTCCCCTCCCTTCACCCTCCAGCACCCAGTAGCAATCTTTAATCCATTACATTTAAGGCAGTTACAAAGATGGAGAGAAATTCCCATTGTGTGTCATTGTTTCTGTCTGCCTTACAGATTGTGTTTTGGGGATTTGCTTGCCCACTTTCCCTCCGATGTCCACCTTCTTTTGTGCTGTTACTTTTCTTTCGGAGACATGCTTTGGCTCCCTTATGCCTTCTCTTTTATGTATATTCTATAGAAGTTTCTTTCGTTGTTTCCATTGAAATTTCATTAAAGATATCAAATAACAACTATAAAATTGTTACAACTTTAAACTGATAACAACTATCATCACATATACAAACTGTTCCCTGACCTCGCTGTCCCCTCCCCATCGTGTAACGGATGGCACATATGACCTCTTTTTGTATTACGCGGAGCTATAGTTAGTTTTTGTATTTGCTGTTTTGTAATGTGCTTTGATACGGTTGGCTTTGCGCTTGCCTGAGGTACAAGCATCCTTTAACTGGTTTCTGGGTTTTCACCAAGGGATTTGCTCTGTTTGCCAGGGAAGGAGACCCTAGGCATTGCATTCTGCCATCCTTCAGACACCACTCCTGAGCTTGCTGAGGACCGTTCTGAGATAGTCCTGTGACTACAGGAGGGTCCCCGTCTTAGCGTCATGAACACTTCATTAGGATGGCTTCTCTCTCTCATCACTTTGTAGATGAATCCCCTTAACTGACTTCCAGGATTCACTTATTATGCAAGTCTTCCCACGAGACTCCTCCCAAGTCTGACCTGTGCAGAATGCTGACTAGTCCTTTGCTGGCAACTGGTTTGCTATGTTATTCAGCCACAGCTTTACTGAAAGTCTTCAGACTTTGACTAGGAAAATCAGGAACGCCTTCCATAGGTTGTGTGAATTTAAGGTAAACGTGACTGGCAATTAGATCTACAGACAAATAGTTAAAAAAGCTGAGAGAGCATGTGTGAGATCAGTTGTTCAGTGTCAGTGAGCCAGCACAGCTGGGGATGGAGCACAGAGGGCTCGCCTTATCTGCAGCAAATTAAAACGTTATTTTATAGAAACATTAAACGTCTCCTTCCCACTATGGCCACGTGGGGATCAGAATGGCAGATTATTAGTTTTCAACTGAAGCAGTTCTCGAGTCTCTTGGGATCTTTGTGTCTCGTGGTCCGGTGAGCATGTGAGACTAATGCAGTGGCCTCTGTTTTCCTCCTGACTGTAGCAGTGGTTGTAATGCTTCTTCCCTGTCCCAGTCCATCCCCACCTCCAAGTTAAACTAGGCAAAAGAGTGTAGAGCGTTCCTAGAAAGGCATCTTGGCGTGTTCTTCACAGGGAAGATTGGTTAACCTTTTCGTGTCATGGAAAGCCATCTGGTAGACTGCACTCGAGGACACGCTCAGGGTTAGTGGGCACTGTCTACCTTAGGCAGGCGTATTTCAATTAGAGAGAAAAGAGACACACGTTTCAAGAGATGGAACCTCTTAGGTTATAACTGTAGTGGTATGTCAGTGTTAAGAGCTTAACTGTGAAGACAGTCACCATGACAAACTGTAGGGCAAAAGCCCGCGAGGCCTCAGCCCTACACAAAGAACTACAGGCAACTGAGTAAAAATGGGAGCGAGGTGGTCCTCCCCAGGGAGGAGCACACCAAATGATCAGCCCTGAAGACACATAGACAAGTAATGCATAAATTCAGCAGGTTCTATTTAGGAATATATATGTGTGTATAAATAGGTGGGTGCATGCAATAGCAGTTGATAAGAATGAGGCCATGAATTTGAAGAAGCGCAGAGGGGTGCATACGTGAGGGTTTGCGGGGAGGACAGGAAAGGAAGAACTGTTGTAATTAACATATAATCTCAAAAATAAACAAAGACAACAAAAAGAGCTTGGTTCTGTTTCAAGTGTCAGGCTGCTTAAGTTCAAGTACAGCGTTCTCTGTTGACTGTGCATGTGCTCTTGGTCGGATTATTCCTCTAACCATGGTTTTCCTCTCCTATGGAGCGGGCACAGTGAGGGTAGTGTTGTTTACAGTCCCATGCACTGCTCCTCCTGAAGGAATGCTGGGGCCTGGGACACTTGAGTAGGCATTGGTTCTTTGTTGCTTTTGTCATTGGTGCATTTGTTGTTGATGTTAGTCTTTTATCGTAACCACGTGGAGCATCTCATGCGGCCTGGTAATCGACAGGATGTGTAATGGAGAATGTCGATAGCATCTGCAATGAGTGCATAAACAATTCTGACGTTTCTCCCAAGTGCAAAACTTGTTGGAAATGAGTAGTGCATGGCGTAGGTCAAATGTACAGCTCGGTTCACCTTTGTAAATAATCCACTCGATACAAACAGCAGCACATGGCAGTTATTTTGAGGTCCTTGATCTCTGGGAGAGGACAGGGATATTTTTCTGTGGCTTTGCTTTGAAATCCTGAAAGAGTAGGTGATTCCAGTTTCCCCCTCTATCGTCAATGAGCTTTGAGCCCCACGCTATTCTTCGCGGCCATAGCCAGGGAGGTTATTTTTGTGGCTTTCTCTGACATGACCTCTGAGCCAGCTTATTCAAATACTTCCAAACGTATTGTCTGCTTTATCCTTGACATGTCCAGAAGAAAATAAAACGATGAGTTCTTTGCTTCTTATCCCACTAAAAATAAACTACTTTTCTTTTAGTTCATTTAATCTGAAGCTTTGGCTTTGGGGAATTAGAGATCCCCCCCACCCCCCATCACTTGTCTCATTTGTCATGTTCATTTTGAAGACCACACAGAGAAGTTAAAAGCTACCCTAAGAGCATGGTGTATGTGCGGTGTCATTGAGAGGTATGTTACCAGAACAAGTAAAAAGTTATGTATGTCTCATTACTCCCCACATCATCGCTTTAGGCACCATTCTCACAGATTCTTCACAATCCAAGACACTCACTCGAGCAATCAGAATGCAAGTTATTTTGTCTGAAGTCTAGGCAGTTTACAATAAAAATTATTGGTTATGGTTTTTGATCACTTAATAGCTAGTGACTATTAGAAAAACACTGACCATGATTGTTGGTATAGACATGATTTATTCATTTAACAGACATTTGTAAGACATGATGAATCATAAGCACTAGAAAGTACTTCTTTTGTACGTGTTACAGTTTGACCTGTAGATTTTGTTTTAATCATCCATAAGTGCTTATGTGCCTTCAATCACGCAAAACAGTGACTCCAGGCCTGTTCAGTGGGAGGCAGATGCTGTTGAGAGACAGATGAACAGCTCTGGCTGGCAGCAGTGCCTTTGAAGTTCTGACTGATCAATGGCATCTTTCATTCCTAGGGTCAAGGTGGTAACAGTCAATTAATAGGGAGCAGGCTGGAGGAAGAGGGAAAGGTCTTTAGACTTGCACTGTTCACAAGAAGCAAACTTTGGTTTTGTGTGAGAAAGCGATTTCCTTCCAACTTGAAAGCAGGGACAGTGAGCTTCATTTGACACTTTGCCTTTGGTCTCATGTGGTCTCTTTTCTTCTAAGAAAGCCATTTGCCAACTGCCATATTCTGGGTAGCTGTACAGAGACTATAACCTTAGCCTTGAAGGGATGCCTGTGGTCATAGTAGGTCTGATTCAAATCCAGCTGTGATTTTTTAACCGGAGCTAACCAGAACAAGTTAGCTTAACTCCCATGATTTACATTCAGACTCCTTTACTCTGAAATCCACCCCTCTCTCAGAATTGTAAGGGGATTAATAAGATAGCCACACTTAACACGTGCAGCATCTGGCATGTGCGGGTGGCTCTGCCTACTACTCAGAACTGGCTCTCAAAGCACCAGTGTTTACAAACCTCAGTGCCAGACTCTTCTTTGGTGATTTCTTTTGAAAGCCTCTTTTTTTTTTTTTTCCAGGCTTAGGTGAGACTCTTGAAAGCAAGACGCATTTCCTAGAGCCATTTCTGTTCTTTAATTCACTTTGATGAACCTGGGCACTTCTATGTTTTCAGTGTTTCTTAAAACTAGGAATCCTGGGGGACATGAGGTTATGTTTACACTGGCAACTTGCGCAATGCCCATTTTGCACATGCATCAACACAGCACAAATTCACCTCATCAAGACCAGGTGTGTGGGCCAACTCCTTGGCTTCTGGTCCAATTTAAACAGCTACCTCTTGAAAGAGGCAACTTACTTTAGTTAGTTGTTTAGTTATTATTTATTTATTTATATTTAGGTATTTAATGAATTATTTTGGTCTCCAAACTGAAAAGTACTGAGAAGCAGAGCACTCGGCTGTGTTATAGCCACCGGCAGGTCCAGGCTGGCTGAGTGCATAGGGCTGTTCCTTTGGGTCACTCAATCTGCCGAGGCTATGCTCCCTCCTGTGATGAGATGCTTCCAGAATCTCTGTTACTCACCCACCATGAAAGAGGAATCAGGGCTGAGAAGATGGCTCAGTTGGTGAAGTGCTTGCTGGGCCAGTATAAGGACTGGAGTTTGATGTGCCAAACCCACAAACAAGTCCAGGTGGAACTACTTTAATCCCAGAATTGAGAACGCAGAGACACGTGATACCTGGAGCTCACTGGCCAGTTAGCCTAGCCAAATCTGCCACCCACAAGTCAATGTAAGAGTGTCTCAAAAACCAGGTAGATGGCTCCTTTGTAATGTCACCTGATTTTGATCTTTCACTTTCACATGTAGGAACATGTGCACGTGCTATCCCTACCGCACATGCACCTGCTGGAGCATGTGTATGTACGCACCTGCACACATGCGCGCACACACATGCGGAAATAAGATAAGATACAGAGGAACCAAAATAGTGTCTCCTACATGATGAACACTCAGTACTTAATAAATGAAAGAAGGGGGGGAACCAAAAATACTCTTTCTATATCCTTGCACAATCCTGAACCATCCCAGCCAACATTTAGCCTTCATTTAACATAACAAAGAGTTGAATTACTCGTATAGTTGCAGTAATGATATTTGGCATATTGATTTTTCAGCTTGAAGGATTCTTTGCTTCTGGCAATATTGTTCTTAATACATTGTGAATAATGTTGTTGTTCAGAAAGCTAAACTCTGTTCTGAGAAATTCCAGCGTGAAGCATATTTTTAGCCAGTTTATATGCATTCCCTGAGCAGCACTGGGAAAATAACCAGTGGTAAACATGTATTCACATGTGTGCTACCTGCTGCTGCGGACT
The DNA here is from genome assembly GCA_026225945.1 of Cricetomys ansorgei. Lineage (NCBI taxonomy): Eukaryota > Metazoa > Chordata > Mammalia > Rodentia > Nesomyidae > Cricetomys > Cricetomys ansorgei. Next base: position 3,135,169 of record JAMJFZ010001562.1, on the reverse strand, counting down.
GTGCATTTCAAAGCAAGTGAGAGTCTGTCTTTGCCTTAAGACACACCTGTTACATGGACATTTTATTTCAAATACTTTATATTAATACCTCTTTTTTGTGGCATTACAAGAAATTCTAGATGAGTGAATTTTCTTAATTAGCTTAATTGTATTATTTATAGTGGCTCATTTACCACAACTCCTAATGGTAGTATCATAGCTGTAGGACCAGTAAATACGGTTTTTAAGATTTCTCTTTATTTATGTGTATATGTGAGTATATGCCACATATGCTTGAATGTCCCTGAGGTGCCTGTAGCTGGTGTCACAAGCAGTTGCTGAGAGTGAGGGTGTTGGGAACTGAACCTTCATCACCTGGAAGGGCAGAAAGCACTCCTACCACTGAGCAATCGTTGCAGCCCAAGAGTTCTTTGCATGTGTGTGTGCGCACACACGCGCATGTCACTGGCCCTGCACTGGGCAAATGCTTTGTCAGCTAAGCCCTACGTCCAGCCTCTCTGTAGCTCATTTGTCTTTAGGCTATCTTCCACTGTGAGATGCAGTTAACATTTGATGTTTTAAATTCAACTTGATGTATAATTAAATAAATTTGTTTCAGGTTTTTAAATTTTTTCTTTAGGAATTGTTTTTAGCTTTTTTCCCTTTTTAATAACCTAAAACTTGATGTAGTTCCAAAATAAAACTGAAAATCAAAATATATTTGGAGAATTCATTCCTGTCTATCCGTTACTCCTATTTAAAAATGTATCTCAAAAATTAATTTTTATTTTGTAAGTGTTTTGAAAGTATAAGCAAATATTTATTCATATCTACGCATATTCATAAATCTCTTCTCTGTTTTATGTAAATATAAACACCAGGCACCTTGTTCCAGATTTTTCTTTCTTCTAGTAATTGTAGGTGCTAAGATCACTGTACTTTTATTAGCTGCATTGTACCGTGCTCTGAGGCTATCTAATATGTATTAATAGATTGCTCACTGGTAAATAGTTTGTCATATCAGACTGTAAATATATTCTTCAAATGAAAAGGGCTGGTAACTGAGCTGTATATCTCTTATTGGTGCTGTAATTCTCACTGCAGACCAGCCTCTAAGACAAAACAGTCATGGGGAAAACAATGTGGCATTTCATACTTCTGCATTTAGTGTGGCCACAGTGTCCATCACTATGATGAAACGCTGGAGGTAATTTATAAAGGAGAAATGTTTTGGCTCCCAGTGTTGGAGATTCTAGTCCATGATTGGTTGCCTTGAGCCTTTGATGTTAAAGCAATGCATCATGGTAAGGAGTGACTGGCTTGGTGACTCCGGGTGCTTCATAGCCAGGGAGCAAAAGAGCCAGAGAGGAGGAAGGAAAGGGAAGGGGCTGGTATCTCGCTATCCAAGTCAGCAGCAGGTCTTCACTGAGTCTAACCTCATGAAGGCTATTCCACACTCCAGCCATATCACCCTGAGCACCAAACTTTTACAGAGGCTTTTACAGGGACTTTCAAGATAAAAATTATAGCAGTGGCCTGTACTTCCAGGGGAATGCCCTTCCTTCCCCATATCCTAGACCATCTGAGAAAACTTCTATGTAAACATTAAGAACCTAGAAATGTGAGGGTTTAGGAAGTGGGAATGATGCCTTATGTTTTCTGAAAAATAAATTTTAGTTTGCATCAGAGTTATTTGTTTCTTTTTGGTCACAAGGTTGACATTTGAGAGGCTTTTAAAGGACATTTATTTTTAAATTCCTGAACACTGTGTGAAATCTTGGAAAGCCATCAAGGGTGCATATATTGGTTTCATGGCCTTGTGCAGCCTTTGCCAGTGTCTCTTCAGGAGCAAAGGGTTGTTGTTAGCAAATGCATTTGGAGAATGTCCCTTTAAAGAAGCTCATGGACTGTAAGACTCCTCAGATCCTGTGCAGTAACTTCTCAGGATGAGTGCTTAAAGATTGCTGGTTTCCATAGAGTAAATTTTATAAAGCCTGTTTTTCACAGAGCTTGTTTTGGGGAAACTGGATATAATGGAGTTGGGTTTGTGTGTGTGTGTGTGTGTGTGTGTGTGTGTGTGTGTGTGTGGTTTTGGATGATTTTGAGAGTATGTTGGTTAGAGGGAGAAGGATTAAACTGGCAAACTAGTGAAGCTGTTATCAAAAATAGCAGGTGTGTTTCTTAAAAACTTGAAGATAAAACTACCATGTACTCCAGCAATTCTACTACTGAAAGCATATGCAAAAGGAATAAGATCAATATGTTAAAGAGGTATTTGACTTCTGTATTTGTTGTAAAACTGTTCATAGTAGTCAAGATATAGAACCAATCTAAGTGTCCATCAGGGTCTGGGTGGGTCTTGAGGGGTGGTTTGTTTACACAGTGCAATAATATTTAGCTTTAAAAAGAAGGAAAGCCCATCATCTGTGACAATATAGATGAACCTGGAGGGCGTTGCGCTAAGTGAAATAAGCTAGGCTCAGAGTGGCAAATTTGCATGACTTTTTTTTTTTTTTACATGTACAGGTTTATCTATAAGTAAAGAAGGTAGCAATAAAGATTATTTGTTTCCAGGGGATGGAGTCAGGTGAATTGGGGAGTTATTGGCCAAAGGACACAAAATTTTAGTTAGACTTGAGAAATAAGATATATCTGATATATCATGATGCTTAAATTAATAGCAATATACTATATTCTTGAAAATCTCCGGGAGAATAGGCTTTTAGTGTTTCCCCTCACAAAATAAGTATATTCTCATGCATGTTAATTAGCCACTGAAAATGTATATACTTTTTAAACATCACATTATATACTGTATGTTTGTGAGCACAATTTTATCAGTCATTAAAAGTTGACAAAAGGATAAAATGAATATTAGTAATGCTGTGGTAATCCAAATACCCAAGTGATGTCTGTGATTCAGTTAGTAGTAAGACACTCCCACTGGCCTGGTTTTAACAGTTTTAGCATGTTTATATAAAATGTGAACATTTGGGAAAGCTGGAGGAAGAGTAATTGACAACAACTATTACAAAACAAAAAGTTGAAAGTAAAAGAAGTTATACTCACAAACATAAAGTGCACGGGGATGCACATGCCTTCATTTGACATGGGAGGGGAAGACAGAGGGCGCCAGGATTTTGCCGCACCAGCTCTCCGTGACTCCCTCACTGCTGGCCTTTCTCTGCCCAAGGAGAAAGCATTAATCTCCTTCTTTCTTATCAGGCGCTCCAGACTCCGATGTTCAGAGCAGTTCCGAAACCAAGTTTACACGATGTGTTTAATTTGGGGCTTCTCTTTTCCTTGTCTTTTACAGACCATGCATTTTAAGTCTAAAGAGAAGAGATCTCAAACAAATACATCATGATTTCCAAACATTCTGAAATGGGATACACTGCGTTCAGATATGCTGAACAAACGGATAGCCAGACAGATGTAGGTGACGGTTCTGCACTTGGTATAGTCACAGCTCATCCAGCAAAGTGTGGTGAGGTTTACTTCACTATTCACAGTGGGCTCATGGTCTTCGCACGTGTTTCACAGTGGGCTCATGGTCTTCGCACGTGTTCCAGAACTTTCTGATGCTGAGGCAAAGAGTATTCCGTCTTTAGAGAGACATTCTGTCTTCTGGGAGGGAAGAGGTCCTAAGGTTGTTCTAAGGCTCCTATAATTTAATTAATTTTGGAATGTCTCATTGCTTGCTTTTAGCCATGTGTGTTCCATAATTGAGTCTTGGGTTTATTTTTTTCTGCCTTATGAAGCTCAGAAAACAAAACTGCTTCTGGAGAAGGTTCTAGTTTGCTTTTCTTTTGCTGCGATAAGCACCATGACCAAAAACAACCTGAGGAGGAGAATTCGTTTCAGTTTACGCTACTTCAGCGCGTTACTCAGCGGCGTCAGCGAGGAGCTGGAGCAGGAGCAGAAACGACGGAGAAATGCTGCTTACTGCCTCGGTCTCTGGCTTGCTCAGCTGCCTGTCTTATACAGCCACCACCACCTGCCGAGGCACAGCGCAACACCCGAGGGCTGGGCATTCCTGCACCAGTGTCGGTCAAGACAGTCTCCTAGACGTGGCCACAGGTCTGATGGAGGCACGCTTTCAATCGAGATTTCCTCTTCCCAGGTGATCATAGGTTGTGGGGACAATAATAGCTAACCAGGTCAGAGAGTGTGCTAGGGATTTTTAGCATCAGCTTGACGACAACCGCTTACAAATTTAAAAACCATACTTTATGTATGGCAATATAATTTATATATTTAAAAATAGTATGCCGTATTTCTGTTAATTCTTGGAGAATTTCATATATGTTTATAGTGTATTTTGATCATACTCATCCCTCACTCCTCACCATGACACTTCCCAGGTCTGTCACACAGCTCCCATTTCATCCCACCTGTGTGTGTGTGTGTGTGTGTGTGTGTGTGACTCACCACTGAGTCCAGACTCTGCTGCCCGCATACTGCACAGCTGTGGGGCGTCCACTGGGGCATCAGTCATTTCCGACTAGACCTTTTCTTAAGGCTCATTGTTCGAAATTATGTTTTTCTTGTAGCGGGAATGAGAATTATATTGCTTGGATCTAAATTGCTGCAGCGACGGGAGATTTTGTGTATGGTTATCTCTGTACCTCTCAGGAGCCTCCAGAGGACAGGAAAAGCAATATTTTACACAATGATCAAGTCTATGTGTCTGGACTTATGGCTGAGCTTGCAGTCACAAGCTCAAGTTCAGGCTAGGGGGAAGCCTTTGAGGCAGTGGAGTGGCTGAGCCCCTCATCCATGCTCCTCTCTTCCTTGCTGTCGCCAGCCTCTTGGCAGGGAATTTGGCTACTTTTATACGTTTTTGTTTATTTTTGAGAATTTCGTACAACTTATTTTGATCATATTCATCCCCTCCCCCAGTTCCTCCCAGCTCCTCCCCTTCTCTGTATCCACCCAACTTCATGTTCTTTCTCTCTTAGAAAAAAGAAATCAATGCAGTTAAGCTTGTGTTGGCTGGCTATTGCTGGGCATGGGAGCTGCACTGGAGTGCAGCCATTTCTTTGCTCCACTGAAGAAAACTGATTTGCCTCACCCAGCAGCGATCCAATAGCTCCTTGGCTTGGGATGAGACTATGTGCCTACTTCCCCTTCTCCACGCTGGCATTTTGTCTAGAACTCATGTCGGTCTTGTGCAAGCCTTCAGAACTGCTGTGAGTTCATACGTGCAGGTCTTGTGCGTGCCCTCAGCATTGCTGTGAGTTCATACGTGCAGGTCTTGTGCGTGCCCTCAGCATTGCTGTGAGTTCATACATGCAGGTCTTGTGCACACCCTCAGAATTTCTGTGAGTTTATGTGTAGGTCTTTATGCATACGCCATCAGAATCGCTGAGTTCATACATGCAGTCTTGTGCATCCCCTCAGGATTCCTATGAGTTCGTATGTGCGTCTGCTCTGTCGGGTGAAGAAAAGTCTGTTTCTGTAAGTTATCCACCACCTTTGGTTCTTACAGCTTTTCTGCTGCCTCCTGCACATAGATCTCTGAGCCTTGAGGGCAGTGGTATGCTACAGTCATCCTATTTAGAGTTCAGCATCCCAAAGTCTCTTCTGTTCATATTAAACAGTTCATGGGCCTAGAGGAAAAGCTATTACTATTATTCTGCTAAATGAACATAGCAATAAAGTGATTCCTAATGACATCCTTTCTCCTTAGATCAGTACATTGCTCAACCTTCATCAGAGAAGCTTCTTCTTGGGAAGAATTCCTGGAAATTAGCATAGAAACCGGCAACAGCATTCTCATAGCATCCTGTCATTCCACACTTTCAGGTTCCCGAATTATTGATAAGTAAAAGGTTTTCTCCAATTTTGGAAAAGGAAGATGAAGTTTAGAAAGCAGGGAAGGTGGCCATGGGGTTTGTAATAGCCATCCCCTCGTTGAATGGGCTTAGTGCAGCTACTGAATTTGTACAGACTTTTGCCACCTACTAGCTGGAATGCACTGGTATTATTAGTGCAGGCGACCGTTTACTATGGCATCATCTTAACAGCTCTCTGAGACTAAGACAGCTGCAGTTAGTGAGCTTAGCCTGGGTGGGGGGTGGGAGGGAGCAGTCAACAAAGCTAGCACAGCTAATGCAAGAGAGAAGCGGAATTCTAAACAACATGCTCCTACTCCATTGTCACGGGCAAAACTGATGGAGAGCATAGGTTTCCACGTGGGGAGCGTGAAGCTGACCAGAGTTTCTCTGTATTGTTCTTAGGTTTTACTCAAGGGTGCAAATTTGGTAAGCTTAGTGAAAGCATCAGATCCCAAACACAGCGTCTTAACACACGGAAGCGCACTCCCCAACCCGAGTTGCGGGAGTGATGTGGTGATGAGTGTCTTCTGCTTCTTGCGGTACATCGTTATGTGATTTTTAAAAACAGAATTGTTTTCATGATGCATCAGTGTAGTGATTCTGGAATTGGCTTGTCTGGGATGTAAGCATTGAACTCTTGAAGTGAGAATTTCAGTCTGAAACAACACATCAGTGTTATAATATGTTGGCTTTAATGATAATGTTCATTTTACTTAGAAGTATCAGCAACATTAAAGGAAAGCATGTAGTTTTGTGTTTATAGATATAGGGAATAACCATTCAGTGGTTCCCTCCCTCCCTCCCGGGCTGGGATCAGATTCAGGCTTCACACCTGCCAGGCAAGGACTGTACATCGCACCCCTCCCTGGTCCTGTTACCTTCCTTCACATCATCGTTTGTTTTTTCATTACTCCATGTATGCTTTGTCCTCAACGCGTCTTTGTATTGCAAATAACCGACTGCTATGTGTTCCCGTGGCACTTACACCTCTACATATTTTGGATGGCAATTTGAAAATGCAGGATAATTACAGTATCAAAACTAAGTTGAGAAAATGGTTCCCATCGCCTTGCCAAGGAAGCTTTGCCTGCAGACTCAGGTTATCTTTCGTTTGTTGGCAGGTAGAAAGAATCCATCAGTCACTAGCTGATACTGGAAAGTGTATTTCTGTATTTGTGTTTAGGAAGAGAGAAAATACTGAACCGATCTTTGGAAATAAGGAAAAGTTAATGAGTGACATTTTTTTGTGGTCTCTATGACAGTTTTATCATGTGTGTCTCTAAAAAACTAATCATTCTCTGAGAACAAATACGCCTGTGTGCTAACAAACTGTGAAAATCTATCAATTCCTTTTCTTTTCTTAAAAATCAAAGCCAAAAGAAATCAGCCTTTAAATATTTGGACGTTTTTCTCTGAGATACTGCTGTGCTAGGCAAACACTGGCATTAACATTTCCAAAGAAGGCTCAAAATAAATGAGAATTTTTTACAAACCTTCTAATCCCTATGCTAATCACCATTTTAATTAAAAACCACCCCTGTGTCAGGGGCAGGAGATTGCCCAGAGAAGACAGAGTAAGACTGTGCCTGCCTTTGACTTCCAGAAATGCAAAAGAAGAGGGCAGAGGAATAGTCAGATAATGTTGCTACTTAAAAAAAAAAGTTTACTAAGAAGGTAAACCAACTATTGGTTGATTAACACAATTTTCTTTAGGTTCTGGTTTGGGGACATATTCTAGTGTGTGCTTGAATCCTACACTCACACTTACAGAGATGACAGAATCTTGAGATGGAAATGACTTGTCAATGGCTTTTGATTTGAAATCTCCTTTATTCTAGTTCTCACAAGGTTGTGAGATCAAATAAAGACCGACTTCAAAGAGTCTGTACAACCTAAAATGTTACTTGTCATCTTCATCATTATTATCTTGACAACAACGTAAGCATGTGTGCTAATTCACGTCCTCTCCTGGACCTGCATTACCATATTAGGAACTGGGAAATGGCTCGGCTGCATCCATTGAAAGGACTGGAAATGTCAGCTTGCCTGAACTTTACAAAATCGAACAGGGCCTTCAGGTGGTGTTCTACTTCCTTTCTGCTTCCACGCCAAGTTGCAAATGTGTTTTGTTGTAAGATAGGTAAAATTAGAATCTTGTGGTATACAGACAACAAAAGGATTTTCATGGTGAAGGCAAACCCACAGTCAGAACTGTGAAGATGAAATGCAATCAGAGAAGTGCTGAGAGCCGTCCTGTGCATTTAACACGTGAAAATCCCAGGAGCTGAGTTAACCTTCCTTTGAGACCTTATCTTAATTAAACCCAGTCCGATGAAATTACTTGGTGAACATAGGTTCTCCTCACAGAGCACCCCTGTCCCTCTTTCAGGAGAATTCCCAAAGAATTCCCATTTCCTGGAAGAGCTGGTTCAGAATGGTCTGTGAAGATGGGAATTTGGAAATATCAGGGGTTGTCAAGTCGGGCAGCATTTACTGAGGGGGCGGGGTTCAGTTTCGTGTAAGACCATTGAGAAAAGCATCTGACCAGCTGTATTTCTATTATGAGTGCCCACAATCCACATGTCCACAACCTACATGTTTTTTTGTTTCTGTTTTTCGAAATAAGAGTTTCTCTATTGTAACTCTGGCTGTCCTGGAACTCACTCTGTAGACAAGGATGGCCTCAAACTCAGAGGTCTGCCTGCCTCGGCCTCCAGGGTACTGGGAGTAAAGGTGTGCGCCGCCACCATCTGGCTTCCTAGTTGTTGAAGAAGCATTTTCATAGAAACTTTTGTGTTCCTGTAACCAAAATACCAACCAGAATCAAGAGAGAAAGGTCTTCTTGGACTAACAGTTTCAGAAGATTTGGGTTCATCACGGAAAGGAAGGTGACATGGTGTCCTGTTAGTGGCGGAAAGGAAGCAAGAGAGGGCTGAACAGGAACAAGCGATAGGTATGACCTTCAAAGTCATGCCCCAAGGACAACCTTCTACCAGCTAATGGAATAGCCTCCACAGCCTTCAAAATGGTTCTACTGCTGGAATCTGTGCAGTCAGAACATGGGGACATTGCAGATCCAAGCCTTGACAACCCTTAAGTCCAAGCTGCCGGTGACCATGAGCCTTTTCCTCATCCCTGTCCTGCTTGACATCACACAGCTTTGTAAATGGCTGGCTCTCTCTTACGCTTCTCTTGTACAACTATTACTCACTGTTCAACATTAATAGCAACAATGCAATCAGTTCATTTAGACTTTGACACTTGGTGCATTTTATAGCAAAGGAGAAACTCAGCATTTGTCCTCTCAGAAGTCAACCCTGGATAACAGCTTGCATTTTGCTGTCTTTTTTTTTTAGTCTCCTTTTAATTTGAAGCAGTTCCTTGGTATTTCTTTGTTTTCCAGGACCTTGACAGTTTAAAAGTGTACAGGACAGTTACTTTGGCTTTGTCTGATGTTTCCTAATGATTAGATTTAGACTATCAATCTATCTGTCTATCTGCAAGAATGAATTCCAGAGACAAGATGTGTGCTCTTTTCAGTGTCTCACATCAGTGCACAGTGATGTCTGCTGGTGCTGGTGAGTGTGCTCACTGCATTAGTGTGCAATGTGCCACATTTCTAGATTGTAGTTACTGTTTTCCTGTGTAATTAGTAACTACCTTGTGGGGAGACATTTTGAGGTTATGGAAATCACGTTTATTACAGACGAGGGTCAGGTTTCTTTCTTTATTGTTTGATTCTTTGCAATTTCATACATTTAGTTTGTGAATTCTGTTTATCTCACCCCCACTCTCTCACCCCTGCTACCCCCACTTCTCCTGCAGGCCCTTTCTCACGCTCATGATTTTTTGTTTTTCGACCTTTTGATTTTGACTTAGACTATCTGTTGGGCCATGGGCTTGGAACCATCCACCGGAGCCTGGTGAGTGCACCAATTGGTACACTACTAAAGGTGGCTATTGTCTCTCCTCCAGTTGCTGGTAGCTCAGCAGGGAGAGGGAGAGTCCATGAGCCCATCCTAGATTCATGACTTGTTGTTAACATATATTATTGACAGGCTTTGGCCCAACCTGTGCAGGCCCAGTGCAAGCAACTACAGTTGCTGTGGGACCATGTTTGCAATGGCCATGTCATGCCTTAATGATACTGTTTGACATCTCTTCTCCATCTCTCCCAACTCTTATGTTCTGAGAGTATCAGGTTTCTTATTTTTTACAGAAGAGAATTTTGAATATGAGTAGGCAGAAGTTGGAATGAAAATGTGATGCTGCAATGTTGGGTTGCATTAGAGATACTGATATGTGAGCTCTTGTGGCTTTTATTTTGTGTAGGTATGTATGTGTGCCTGTCTGTCATGTGTCTATCTCCTGGTTCCACCATCTAAGAGAAACAGTAGCAATAAACGTAAATAGTTTCCCACTATTGGGAAATCTTAAGTTGTCTAATACGACACCTCAGTCTTTCTAAAGGGACAGTCCTTTGTCCTTTTGTGTATGAAGAGGACAGGCTGGAGACATTGCTTGGAAGCATCCTTCTTCCTCAGCCGACATAAACTTGTGCTCAAACATGCTATTGGTGAACTATGAGTAGGTTAGAAGAAGGCATGTGCCTGGCAAGCAGGTCAGAAGGAGCCTGTTGCCAAATAAGACTTTTGGTGTCCCCTTTATCATGGAGTAGATTGACAGCTTCTATTGCCTTGGAGATGGGCATCGAGAACTGATGAAGTTTATTTCTGGTTTAGTGGTTTTGTTTCTTTCTCCTTCATTTGTAATTCAGAATAGGTTTGCAGTGAATGTTACCTACCACCTCGAACATTGTTACTGTATAGTAATAAAAATCAAGCCAGAGAATTCACTGTACACAGAGATAGTAAATAAACACAATAGCAAGCAAGTAAAAGGAGTTTATACAGCTTGCTATACCAGCTGTTAGGATGCTTTGCATAAAATTACTCCAGGGCAGACTCACCAACATTCCAAACGTTGGATTCTTTAGCTCTTAAGAGAGACACCAGGAAACTCCAAATCCTCTTAATACAATGAGCAGTCAATACAGGACCATCTGGGAAACGAGCTTCAGGCCCACATCTGTGGGGGCTGCCTTTCGGAACCCTCATTCTCCATGCACACAGAGTGAAGGCTGTCTCTAAAATACTTTCATGACTTTTTATTATTTTTACTTTTACTTATGACAGTCTATTTCCAGATTCTTCACATTAACAAACCACTGGTTTCACCAGTTAAGATTCATTTCTAACATTCACTTAAAGCTTTTTCAAAGCCTTGCGGTTAATAAAAGCTCGGATAATAAGTACACACAGTTGTGGCATCTATAGTACTGCCTTTCTGATAAAATCCTTACGCAAGTAAAGTACTGTATGCAGTATTGGTTAGAGGAACCTAACTGACGTCAGAGTTCAAGCTTGAACATAAAATCACAATGCCCACATTAAAGCTTTTGAAAATAAATTGGGAAAATAGCAGTGAAATTGGGAAAGTAGGAAATAATCTAAGTACTAGGTTGTATCTTGGAATCAAAAGTCCTTGGTCAAATATATTGGGGGAAATGGCATGCTGTAGTACTTTGTTGGAAATTGAACCATACACATTAGCTTCAGAAGTTTGTGTCTTATGATAAATACACTTAGATTTGTTCAACTCTACATTTCCCATGTTTGGTTGACTAGGGTACTTTCCACTGTAGCGTTGAAATTAGTTTTGCCTGTAACATGCTTTACAGAAATTAGTTCTCAACTTTCCTAATGCTGTGACCCTTTAATGTAGTTCCTCATGTTGTAGTGACCCCTCTCAACCATAAAATTATTTTCACTGCTACTTCATAACTGTAATTTTGCTACTGTTATGGATTGTAATGTAAATATCTGATATGCAGATGGTCTTAAGCAATCCCTATAAAAGGATTGTTTGACCCCCAAAGGGGTCATGATCTACAGATTGAGAACCACCACCATGGTAGAGCTTTTTTAACCAGCATCTTCTTGCCTGTCCGTGATCCCTCAGTAAAACTTGAGGCAATGGGCTCCTTTCTACTGTGCTCTCCATCACTTGAGCTTACAAAGACTCAATTGAGATTTTGCCCATCCTGTGTATCCCATTTGTACTTGTAATTACAGTTACATAACCTAATTAACTACTACACAGTCCTGTGACTTTTGAGTGTAAATATAAAGAGTTATTGTTTCCTTGAAAAATAGGTTGACTGTATTGGAATGGCTCTGTAAAGGAAGACTGATAAAAAAGTATTATTAAAATAGATGAAGCAGGATAACTGTCAGAGATTTGGGAAAATAGTAAAATAAGAATAGTAAAAATTAATTTCTCTGTATCTGTTTTTAAAGTTTTTCACATTAAAGAAATGTGAGGGTGGGAGAAGTTGCTCCGTGGTCAAGAATGTGTATTCCTCTTCCAGGGGACCAAAGTTCAGTTCCCAGCACCCACATTTGGTGGTTCACAACCTCTTGCCACTCCAGGGGATCTGACTCCCTCATCTGGAATCCATGGGCACAAAAATAGGTGACATGCATTCACATAATAATAATAATAATATTATTATTATTACTTATAATAATAATAAAACTTGAATGTATCATCATTTTATAAAGAGTCAGTGCAGTAACTTTAATCAGTGAGGTCATACTTAAAGTCTTATGTTTAAATATAGTATTTAAAGTACAAATATACCTGGCGGGGACACGCACGTGGTGAGGGGATTCCGCCCGCTGGACTACAAATACCAATTCCTGTTTTGACTGAACTTTTGTTTAAGTGAGTAGTCATAGTTCTTGTGGATATCAGATAATGAGGTGGGCGGAAGGAGAGGCGAGAGAGGGAGAGGGAGAGCAAACAGGGCATCGAGGAGGAGGAGGGAGAGGGAGAGAGAATATATGGATGAGAAGTATCATAAAGGGAAACAGTCATGTATACTTTGTGGGATGTTTCAAGTTATTCTACACAGAACTCATCCATGTCTTAAAGTCAAGCTCAGTTTTCTTCAGAAGCTTTACCACCCTTGCCTTTCCCAGCTTCATTATAAATCCACATGATTTATAATTTTAGTGTCAAAAGGTGAGAGTTGAAATCTTAGTTTACATCTGGGAGTGGAACATGAATCTTCACGTGCTCATCTCTTTTAATCCAGCCCTGTATGTTTTGTTTTGTGGCTAGAAGGAATTTTATTTATTACTAGTGTATTTTTTAGTGTTGTTTTGTAGTGAAAGATTTTAAAAGGATGTGCACTAAATAATATTTGATTTCTATCTGGATCCTCTTAGGCTTGGTTCCATGATGGGCTACAATTTAAGGTTCAAGGTCAGGGTTAAGTTGTTGTTTAACCTTTGTATGCATATGTGCTGTCTAAACAAAACAATTATTCTACTGTGGAACAAGACTGTCTTTTGAAATGCATATTATGACCATCATTTTTTAGTTTTAACTAACACTGCTTATGCAGAGGATGCACAGTTTAAAGAAATGGTGAAACAAGGAAGCACTCTGTTACGCAACAGATGGAACAAACAGCAAGAAATATTGTCTCAATCCTTTTATTAAAGGGGGGGCAGGAATCCTTAGAGAAATGGAGTTTATTTTTTTTTGTCTTGTTTTTCACAAATACGAGAAACTCAACACAGTAAATCTTAGTATGAAAAGGATATTTCTACCCAGCAAAATACTGTGCTTCAAATTAACGAAAGCTCTCATGTTGTGGTGATAATTGAGTGATGCTCAAAAAAGCAATCCCACATGCTTCGTTTTGACAGATTCTTTTGGCATCTTTTGGGAGGGGAGGCATATTGAGAGGCAGTGGACCGGAGAAAGGATGTGGGGTAGGACGTAGATGTGGCTCTCATTCCCAGGATGAGGAGCTGCTGTGAATATTTCAGGATATCCATGTGACTTTTCTGGAGTCAACAAAGAAAGAGTTCAACGTTAGTGACCTAGATCACTAGAGTTTATAGTGACTCAACTGTAAGCCGAACAGCAGCTGTTGTTCATGTTGTTCATGTTGTTCAGTAAGTATTTTAGGATCTTTTAATACTAAATGTTGTATCTACCAAGGTCAGTACTTCTCTCATTGAATGACTGGGTCAGGGTCCTGTTAAGAACCAGAGATGCGGTAGATGAGGTAAATTGTACGAAGTTAAACTAGAGAGCATAAGCTGTTCACTGGGATGACACATAGATACCTCTTGACCCATGAAGGACTGATGCTGGTACTGGAGTTAGGGAGAGGGAGTGGCCAACAAGTGGACGTTATGTCCCAAACAGAGCGGTAGATGGTGTGGTCTCTTAAGTATGATTCAATAGCCAAGTCTGAGACGAGGGTGGCTGCAGAGTTCTTCCTTTCAAGTGTACTGGCCTTGTTGACTCTTACTTTACACTGAAGCCAGAGAGCACGTTGCTTCTAGCAGAGAGGATGAGGTGAGGAGAGCACAAAAGAAAACACCCTCTCAGATGGGCCTCGGCTCAGCTGAAATATTGGCTCTTAGGCTTCGTGTTGACCAGCTGGCAGAGAGGTCTTCCTCAGTCATCATTTCACACAAGATATTATTTGTCACTCTTACTCACTGAGTGAGGCTGACATACAGTGATAGAGAAAATAAAATAGTTAAAGGTGTTTCATTTTCAGCTTTTTCCCAGGACTCCTTTTTCTAGTGTAGAGAGTAACGTTATATAGAAGCCCCAGTGGCTAGCAGTGGCGTAGCTCCCTGGGTGGTGGGCTGGGTCAGTGGTGGTGGTGGTGGTGGTCATGGCCGTAACTGACCACACCTCTGAGCTTCTTCTCAAAGTTTTTTTTCCACTTTGTGAAAGATTATCCTTATTCAGCCCTCAAGAAGAAGAGCTCAAATGCTATAAAGTTGGCTCTTCTGTGGTTCTGAGAGCTGAATTGGTTAAGCTCCTGTTGGCTTTCTAGTTGGGGCAAACATGTTTCCATGCATTGGACATTATCTGAGAAATGCCTGAGATGCATGCATTGAAGTGATTCTTCATTGTATGATCTCTTACAGTTTCACATGGAATCTGATAAGTGGAACAACGGTACCCAGATGTGGACTCTGCAATTGTGGCAATGTATTGTCTCTGCTCAAAAGATAGGGCAAGGAAAAGGCTGTGAGAAAGATCACAGGGCTGTTTAAACCTTGGCCCACAGGGAGGCAGGGAGTCCACTCTCTTTCAGTAGCTGCTCCCATCTGAAATCTTCTTAGCAGCCTTCTAACCCTGCTAGACTGAGGCCTCTCAATCCCTGCACTGATCAGCGTCGCTCTAGATTAAATCACCTGGCTTTTTCTGCTAGACTTCCAGGAGACAGGTTAGGAGGCCAACTCTCAGATCTCAAAGGTTTGAAAATGGCTTCTCTGTTTGCTTTGAGTTTTACTTTGTTGGTTTTATTAGCTTTCTCAAAGGAAATGGATTATATTTTGCTACTGATGTATAAATATAATCATGGTTATTTTCTTGTCTTATGGAGTATATTTTGACTCAAATAAATAATGTGCCATTTTCAAAGCTACTTTTTAGCATTTAGCATTTCATAAATTGTTCTTTCTAAGCAATTACAGGATTTTGAAGTATATCATATTTTCAGTACTTACAAGGAACTGAGGCATACGAAGAAAATCTGATGCCTTCTCAGGCCTCATGAGATTATAGTTCTTGTGGCAAAATAAAACCAAGTCAGAGTAGACAAAACACAATGAAATAAATGCTCACTGTGGCCACAACTTACCATGGGGCTGTGCAACTGTGGGAATGTATTGTCTCTACTCAGTAGATAGGTAGATAAGCACTGAATGGGGATGAACGGGTGGACAAAAATACTTCAGTGAAGGAACAACACATTTTGGATTGGAATATGTCATGAAATAGATAGGATTTAAACAAGAACCATGAAAGAGAAATAATATTTGGTAGAAGGAAGTATGGAGGAGAGATTTTTCCAAAAAAAGGAGAGCAAAGATAGAAAGGTAGGACTGAGCATGGCATGTTTTGGAACAGAGAGAGAAGAAACCAGATGACAAAATAGGATTCTTGTGAATGGAAACTAAGGTTGGGCATGCCCCTTCCTTGACAAATGATCTGTTTCTTTCCTCTCGCCAAGCGATGGATCATGTTCAGTTGGGTCTCGTGATGATTCCAACTCCTATTTCCCCAACATCCTCTGTGTCAGGGAACTACATGTGCTTATTCTGGTCAATCTGAAGACTACTGGTGGCAATTGTCAGATGTCATTGTTCTCTCGATAAAGTGTTAGAGCCCTCCTCCCCCCTTGACTCCTTGAATGAAGGTTCAGTGTCTAGGACTACAAAGCAAACCTGAGGTTGTGAGTAAAAGCCCCAGGAGCATTGTTTCTGGTACCATTGTTTCTGTTGACCTACCGAACACACACCAAGAGCCAATTCTGGGTTTCCTCTTAGGCAAGAAAAAAAAGTTGTTTATATACAACACAAAAGTTATGATTTTTCTTTTTTGTTACTTGTGGTGTTTTTACATTATTGTAAGGATGTTAGTCTTCAACAGTATGCAAGGGGAACTGGAAAAGAGTAGGAACTGAAGTGGTGTATAAGCCTGATAAGGAAGTTCTGTGTGAGCCTGTGGGAAGGGGAATCAGGAAGGAGAAGGAGGCACATAGGGAAGACATAAAGGGCTTAGGTACAGACTCAGTGAAGGAGAAAATCCAGATAACGCCAAGAGGAAGATGAGCCGGGGTGTTTGTCATTGGAGACTGGTAGACATGGTGGTAAAGATGGCTTTATTTTAAGGTGTGTTGGGTTTGAGATCACAGTGTGATACCTAAGTGGAAACAGTCTACAGACAGTAATTCCATTTGGAGTTAGATGAATCTGTAATATCTGTGATCATGGACATGAACTTACAAAAAAACATTACTGCCTCTGGTTTGAAAGTCATCCTCAGCATCCGATGACAGAGAGATCAATGAAGATAAAGACAGAGGAGAGAAGAAATATGATGGGGGGACTATACCTAGGTGAAATTAGGGGAGCATTGATTTCTGAGAGAGAAATTTCTACAGACTTGAAGTTTTAAATGGCTGATTGTATCTGAGAAGAGGATGAGGAAGTTGGCAGAGAGAAAGAGAGCAGAGGCTCATAGTGGTAAAGAAAGGGCATTCCTTGAAGGAGTTGGAGTTGTCCAAACATGTGGAGAAGGTAAGGGAAACAGATGGTACTACAGAAAGAATTTTGTTTCAGGGAGGTTTAAATATTCCTCCGAGGTTGAAGGGAAGGATGATCAGGGCACTTATAAAACTAATAAACAGAAGCAGATACAGGTTAGTTTCCACAGGATAGGTAAAGTTACATGTCAGGAGCTGGACTGTGGCAGGAAGACATGCCGAGAGGCCTTTGGGAAAGAGGAATTCTGGAGTATGTAATGTGAAGATGTTTCACAGAGCCATTCTTGTGACGATCTTGGGGCTTAAGTTAGGTGGTGGGAATCCAGAAAGGGCAGGGTTGTGTTGTCTTGTATCATGGATGATCACAGAGACCAGGAACTGAGGGTGAGACCCAGCACTCAGCACTTCAGCTGTGTAAAGCTCTCCTTCTCTAAGTTACCTTGGTCATGGAGTTTTATCACAGCATAGAAAGGCAATGAAGGCACTCGCTAAAAAGAGCAGAGGATCTAGAATGTTTCTGGAGAGGCAGGAAGAGTAGAATTGCATTGTGCCCAGGGTGAGGTATGTCCACGCAGAAAGGAAAATTGCCCAGAAACAAAAAGTAGATTTGGAAAGTATGCTAGGGAGTGGTAGGACTACATCCAGCAGATCTTTGCATTAGGTCCAGCCTCTTTCTGTAGCACCAAAGCATAGTAACTTGGTGGAAGAGATTTATTCTTGCCTTTTAAAAATTTCTCTTTAATTTATTGTATTTTAAATTATTATTAATTTATCAGAATTTCTGTTTTAATTGTCTATATTTATGTGTTACATGATAGTGCAGCACACTGTGTAATGATCAAATTGCAGTAATGACTGTTTGCATAACTCACCCACTTTGTCATGTAATATGTTTCATTTTGTGGTGTTTTTCTCTTCTCTATTCATGAAATATGAGAAAAACCTGGGCAGAGTTCTAGGATATATTCAAAACATTCTGATGCATTGTTTACTTAGATATAAAATTTATACTGAATATAAATTTGGAATAAAGCTAACAAATTTCATCTCACTTTGGCAAGGCCTGTGTTGGCTTGGATGAGAATGTCCTCTACAGACTCACGTGCTTGAGTTCTTGGTCCCCAGTAAGTAGAGCTGTTTGAGTGTGCTCAGGAGGTCTGGCATTGCTGGAGAAACTGTGTCCCTCGGGGCAGGCACTGAAATTTTAAAACCTCATGCCTTTCACTCTCTGCTTCCTGTTTGTGGTTTGAGATGCCTGCTCTCATCTTGCTGCTCCAGCTGCATGAATCCCCGCAGCGATGGTGATGGACTCATCTCTCTGGCATAGGCCCATATAAACTCTTCCTTCTGGAAGTCGCCGTGGTCATAGTGTGGGAAATTGTAACTAATATGCTTTCTAAATATTAAATAGAAATACAATGCCCCAGTAGTGGCTGTATCTCACCCTTTAATAGATTCTTTCTGGACCCAGAAGGGCATCCTTCAGTGTTTCGGAAGCAGCCCCCCATTCACAGAGGCTTTGTCTAGTGGTACCTATCAAGCGGTCTTTAAATAGCATGTCACGCTAACAAGATGGCAGATGGCATGCTGCGTGAGTTCCTAGCTGGTGTTCCTTCCATACTCTAATCGAACCATATGAAGAACTTTGCTCTCAATTCAGGAGGAATCTTGCGAAACTCAACTTTGTATTTACTTGTAGGGGCAATTTGTATATATTGGGACCAATTAATACATGCCTGATACACCAGTTTTATTTATATGATAATGGCTTAGCTTTGTTATGGTTTATTCTGTATTCTTTATAAGATTAACTCCAGCCACAGAAAATTTTGTCTTACACCTTGATTATAATTGCTTATTCACAGACCAAGGGACAGCAATTCATTTTGGGTAGTTAACTGCTTTATATTTTCAGGTTATTTTCCTTTGAACATTAGTGTGTGCAGTCTTGCACTGTGTTTTCTAATGGAGCTCAGATGGAATTAACTGGCTGTTCATGCCAGATTTGCTCTGATCTTTTTTATGTTTATTTAGTTTTATTTAATATTGTCATTTATGAGAGTTATGAATCACAGCAGTCTAGATAATAGGAAACTCACTGCATTATTCTAGGTAGAAAGTTAAATTGCACTTTGGATATGTTGTCTTAATTTTTATTACAGAGAATATTTTATCACTCTTTCAAGTGTAGAAATATTTTTATGTTGGCTCATCTTGATTTATGTAATTTATGTTTAATGTAAGCACTTGACATGTAACCAGGAGTGACGTAGAGGAGGAAGACAATCCCAAGTGTGCATTCTAGAGTACTGACTTTCAGTTGCTGGAGTCAATAAGCCAGACAGTGATTGACATGTTAATCTGTAATAAATGTTTATTTGTTGAGGAATTGACTTGTGAAGTCTCGAGTGAAACATGAAAACAACCGAAAAGCAGCATCTAACAGCAGTTTGAGTTTTGCTATTATCTTTAGAATGGAATCTTTAAGGACACAGTATATCATTCATTCATTCATTCATTCATATATTCTTCTCTCATACAATATATCCAGATTGCAGTTTCTACCTCCACCTCACCTCTCACCCAGATCCACTCCTCCTCTTTTTCCCTTCAGAAAAAAATCAGGCTTCCGAGGGATATTAACTGAACATGGCAGAAAGGATTCAATAGGACTAGGCACACATCCTCATATCCAGGGCAGAACAAGGCAACCCAGTAGGAAGAAAATGGTCCAAGAGTGGACAACAGAGCCAGGGACTCCCTACTCCCACTATTAGGAGTTCCACAAGAACCCTGAGCTAAATAACCTTAACATACATATAGAGGACTAGAGCAGACCCACTCAGGCTCCGGGACTTCTGCTTCAGTCTCTGTGAGCCTCTCTGAGTCCTGTTTGGTTGATTCTGTGGGCTGTTTTCTGTTGGTAAAAAAACATAATAATCTTAAGGGGGCATAAAACTCATGAAAGTGCTCTACCAGGATATTCATGTAGCACTCAGTTTGCTAGAGTTAGTCATATATCATCACTTCTGTTTACTAACCAGTTGAAAATTGCTAGTTAAAATCAGAATAAAGACTGGAGGAATGGCAGCACAGGTTTGGGAAGAAGGAGAGAGGTTGAGGGACCTGAGAGCGTAACAGGGGCTGAATTGATCAAAGTCCATTTTAGACATGCATGGAGTGTCATCCTGTGCAGCTGATACATACTAATATTAATGTGAAGGAAGAAGAACATGTCTTTTTCATGT
This sequence comes from Cricetomys ansorgei, assembly GCA_026225945.1. NCBI lineage: Eukaryota > Metazoa > Chordata > Mammalia > Rodentia > Nesomyidae > Cricetomys > Cricetomys ansorgei. Next base: position 3,114,950 of record JAMJFZ010001562.1, on the reverse strand, counting down.
TTTCACAGTTTAAGATGAGCACGCTACTATGCACATATGAAATTCCCAAACAATACATTTTCTTTAAGAAGAGCAGCAACTTTTGTAATTGCATACACAAATGCAAGATCTTTGTCCACATTTTCCCAGCTCCTGGGCCTCTCCCACATCCTCCTATCTCTGCTACTTCTTCAGCTTCTGCTTCCCTTCCCCCTTTTCCTTCCCCACAGAATACTATTAATGTTGCCCATTTGCTCACCCATGTAGGGGGTTATCCACTGGACCATGGGCAACCTATATGGGACTGGTCTTAAGCAACCTAATCTGCCTAGGTTAACGGGTGCAATGCCCTGTTGTGCCCAGAAGACACTGTTTGAAGTAGTGCTGCTGCCCAGCTTTGGGCTCTTATGATCTTTCCACTTCTCTTCTGCAGAGCGAGGAAGGGGTGTGATACAGATTTCTCAGTTAAAGCTGAACACTCCGACATCACATATTTTTGTAATTTACCAGTTGTAAGTTTCTTTTAATTGCCATATGTTACATAAAGAAGCTATAATGAGGGATGAGAGATGCACTAATCTATAGAAATTAAGAACAAGCATTTATAAGGCACTTTGATACTATGTCCCTTTAGCAAAATTATAGTAAAGGGACTCCCCTATGGCCCTCCCCAGCCATGGGTTCTTGGTCAGGCTACAGTACCAGGCATGAGTTACCTCTTGTCTAACATGTCTATGTCTGTTGAAAAGCTGTTGATTCCCCCATAATATTACACCCCTATTGCACCAATGCATATTCCTTGCTAAGCCAGTCATTATTGAAGTCTTCTGAGTTCACTGCTGGATTGTTCATACAGTTGATGTCCCTCCACTTCAAAGCCAGCAAATCACCTTCTGGTACTATGGAAGCCAACAAGGAAAGCTTCCATGTCAGTTCCAGTTTGATTTCTTTATGTTTTGTGATCAAAGTCTATTTTGTTGTCAGCTGTATGGTCTTACCATCAAGTTCTTATGAGTAACCAAGAGCCATGGCAATAGCCTGTGTTATTTTGAGTCTCTTAGACTTTCTTGACCAAAAACTTGAAGTGGGTATTGTATATGCAACACTGAATTCCAGGCCAAGGAGAAAGTCTCAAGACACAAAGTGAATGACACCCAAAGAATGAATGTGAGGTTGTCCTCTGGCATTCACATGCACGAGCACGTGTGCACGCACACACACACACACACACACACACACACACACACACTTGCATATGTGCACCCATATATAAACATAAATATTCACACAGACACATGTGTACCTACACAATGTATGTTCACTGATAATATATACAAACATATATAAACATATATTGCATGCAGTATATATGCACTGATATATACACATGAGCATGCACATACACATGTACCCACATATATGCTGCACATTCACTGACATACACACGAGGAGTACACACACATGTATTCCTACATACATACACTGATGTATACACATGAACACACACACACACACACACACACACACACACACACACACATAGACAAACAGAAATATAAGAGACCTGTTTTTGTTTCAGATAACTTTCCAGACAAGACATACACAAATAATTGATAAAGCCACAGAGAAAAATTATCACTTTGCAATCCAGGACTAAACTCCATGACAGTGGAGGAGTGCTGCTTACTAGCTTACTCCTCATGGCTTGCTCAGCCTGCTTTCTCACACTCTCCAGGACCACATGCCCAGGCAGCACCACCCACAGTGAGTTGAGCCCTCCAAAACAATCATTAATTTAAAAACATGCACTGCCGATTTGCCTGCAGGGAAATTTTATGGAGGCATTTTCTCAGTTGAAGCTCCCTCTTCTCAGATGACTCTCACTTGTATCAAGGGGACATAAGACTAATCAACACAATCTTTTAATAAATGTCCTAGTCCTGTGGCGCTGTCATGGTAAAATAGTTTGGACTGAGTAATGTATGAAAACGACATTTGTTGTTTATAGCCTTTAGGCTGGACAGTTCGAGATCAAGGTACTGGGCGGTTTGGTGTCTGATTTGGGTCTGGAACTCATAGAATTTGCTTTCTATGTGTCTTCACATGGCCAAGGGAATACATAAATTCTCTCAGGCATCTTATAACCATACCTCAACTCCCAGATGCTCACTTCCCAATGTCAGTGCACTGGGAATCAGTGTCCACATCTGAATTCCGGGCTGAGACAAAGATCTGGGTCACAGCATTTAGCATGGTTTGCACAGAAGAGGCCTGTGAAGAGAATGGCTGGTGCTTACGTGTTTCTATCAGTTGAGTAGCTGAGGAGTTGGTGTGGGGAGAGACAGGAGTCAGCAGGGGTGCTGAAACACACAGAAAATAAGGCGAAAGTACCACACAGAATGTAAATAGGAAGTGAAATCGCCTAGTGTACTACAGAGCTGCTTGTAGATCTCCTTCTGAGAGTGGCCGCAGAGGGAAAGAAAGAAAAACAGGATTCCTCTCCGCATGTCCTCAAATGGACTTTCTTGAGAGCTGCTTTTTCGTGGAAAGCGAATGGATGAGAATGTAGTCCCTGCAGCTTCATCATTGTCTTGTGTGTGGGGTGGGGTGTGCTATACCACAAGGATGACAGTGGATCTGGCAGAGTCTTCAGAAGCAGCAGGTGCTGAGAGAGAGGCCCAATGATATCCAGCTCATTAGGATTTTTCCAAATAATACCATTTTCACGCCTTTTGAGAGAAACTTGGCACCTCCAGCTTACTCCTGTGTGGCGGGCACCCTGTCCTTCACTTCCACAGTGTTAATAGATGATACCTCCCGCCAAACAATAGGACTGGTGGGTCTGTGCCAGCAGTGATGGATTGGGGAGCAGAAAGACAGCAAGTGGTTGCCAGGGTAGCCTGTGCTTTTCCAACTGAAAGATGGGTAATATGAAGGGCTGATCACCCTGCGTCTTGGGAGAACTCAGGTGAGAAACTTCAGTGAGCACTGCAAAGAGAATGGGGCTCTGCAGCCTCCTCTAGCGCTCTGTCTGATGCAGTGAGAGTTTTAACTCACACTCCCCTGGTTGGGGCATGAAATGATTCTGGATTAATAATATTCAGGACATGTGTCGGTTAGACTTGCGTTTCCTTTCTTTTTTCATAATGATTAATATTGTATGTCGAGAATTATAGATGAGATTTGGCAAAAAAGACTCGAGGAAAATTAACATTATAAGAAAGTCACTCGTTTGTGTATAATATGATAATAATATAATAACGTGATTACTAGACATTTGAGGATGCTTGTGGCTGTCCCAGGAAGGTAGGTGATGGGGAAGAGTAGGTGGAAAAGAAAAGAGGGAAGTTTGTCTTTTTATTTGATGTAGTGAAGGTGTCTTTTTGGGTCCACGGAGAGTGAATAAAAGAAGGGGGCGATAGGAAGAGATTTCTCAACAGATTCAAACTATGTTTAGCCTGGAGTGTTGGTGACCACTGGATCCCAGTGGCAGGAGAGAGATGAGCAGAAAGCTCCCACTTCCTCTGTCTTTGCAGAAATCTGTTCACCAGCATCTGCAATACAGATAGGCTAAGAGCTTTTACATACAAGCCTATAAATGATAGGGCTTCTCCCAAACTAACTCATCCCTCTCTGATTAGCAAGCTTTAGATGGGCTGATTGAAGTGTCTAGTAAGCATAGACCAAAGCTAACGGATCTCTCCCTTCTGTACTGCCCTGCTTTCTCCATAAAAAACCCCTTCTCTACACAATGAACTGGATCTGCACCATGGAGGTTTCCTGAGCTAGTGACTCTGTCTGCTACTCATCACCTCGGGAACCTCTGTACCCACAAAAAAACCCCACTGGAGGATATTTGGGGGTCTAGTACATATTAGGTTGACTAGATAATAATATTGTGCAAACTTTTTCCAGGTAGTTAGGAGAGAGGATATGGAATGTTTCTGCCACAAAGAGGAGATGAGTGTTTGGGATGATGGCTATGCTGAATACTGTAATTTGATTATTTCATAGACTATACGTGATTTGAAACATTACACTTTGCCATAAAAACATGTACAATTATTGTATGTAAACTAAGAACAAAATAAAGGGATTTTAACACATAGAAGCAACGCAGCACTTGCAGTTCAGAGCTGGATCAAAAACATTGCTATCTGTCATGTATAATGGGAAGAATTTTCAAAATGTGTCTCACAGCCTTCCTTCAGGATAGCCTTTAGGACTTGTGTGAAGTTGATATAGCTGATCAATTTGACTGATGATAATAGTATGCAGAATTAAGAATTGTTCTTTTTAGCTTCCTTTCCCTAAAAATATCCATCTCTTTATATCTCCCTTCTCTCCATTGCCTCTTCTTTGCTAATTCTTCATTTTATCTCACATACGGGAACATCTGGCATCTATGATCCTGGATTAAGCAGTTTGTTACCCAGTCAACACCTTGTGAACAGTTTTTGGTGTACGGAAATTAGTTTTCTAAAAAAGTGTCATATTTGAAAATGCTATGCAGTATTATTGTTTGAAGAGGAAACATTTTAATAAAATACAGCCACAGTATATAAAACTGAAATTAAGCTGAGTCAGTTCTCTCTTCAAGTTCAAACTGCTCGATTTTCCTGGCTTGACTACAACATGAAGTCAAATTAAGGGTTGGGGATGGCAAGGTTATAAGGAAAGAACAAAGCCATCAGAAAGGGGGCTGAAAACTGGCAAGCACAAGCAAACACGGGTTTCTTATTTCATGGGAGAAATGTTCCCAGGCTCTAATGGGACTTTAAACATGCAGCAAATCTTAAAAATAGGCTTTTATATCTCCATATTTTTATATTAATATAAAATTCATAGAGATAGAATAGTTTCAAAAAAAAACCTTTGCCAGCTTCTCATAGTAACTTCTTAGATTTTTGTAGGTGTGGGATTACTATAAATGCAAGTTTGTGGTTTATATATGTCTCCATTTTCTATTTTTATTTAAATTTTTTCATATAACACATTTTGATCTTGTTTTACCCTCCCCTAACTCTTCCCAGATCCTCCTGTCCACCCAACTTTATGTTCTCTCTCTTCCAAAAGGAACTAACACTGAAATGAAAAGCAAAGCAAACCAAGCAGAAGACCAATATGATAAAAAATGACAAAACAAGACAAAATAATAAATGAGTAGACCACAAGCAAACAAGCAAACAACCCCAAAACACCCAAAAAATCATGGAATTCATTTTGTGTTGGCTAACTGCTCTTGGGTGTGAGTCTGCCCTGGAGTGTGGTTGGAATATGCAGTGACATTCCATTGGGAAAAAACTTGATTTTCCATTTGCCAGTCTGCACTGACTGAGGATACCTCCTTGGTTGGGGTGGGACCCTAAGGCTCAAACCTGTAAAGTCTCTGTGAATTCACATGCATCAGTCCTGCTGTGTCTGGAAGACACTGGTTCCCTGGAGTCACCCACCACCTCTAGCTCTTACAATCTCTTTGCCTCCTCTTCTTCATAGATCCCTCGAGGGAAGGGGTTTGATGAAGACATCCCATTTAGGACTGATGCTCCAAAGTCTCTCACTGTCTGCACTCTGTCCCTGTGTTAATTCCCATCTACTGCAAGCAGCTTCTCTGAAGAGGGCTGAGTGAGGTGCGGATCTGAATCCAAGCTTGGTGCAGCCACTGGGGTCCCTGACAGAAATGTTTCTGCCGGTCTGTAGGTGACACGAAGGAATGGAGATAGGTTAGAGGAAGAGGCTGGAAAGAGCCAGGGGGCCCTGGACCCACCTCTCTTCTTATGTTAAGATAAAATGAGGAAGAATGAGTACTATACCTGGCATTTTGTAGCTTACATTTTAAGATGGTAGAGTATCTTCTGAAGCTTCTAGTTCCCATAAGACATGGATTGTACATTCGGAGAGGGAGAACCATGTTTTCCAGCCTAAGAAAAATCCCCTGTTCCCTTCTGTCTACAAGAACAAAGTGAGTAAAAGCCTGTTCTGAGGCCCTGGCCCCTCTTTTCACAACCCCCCCCCCTCTCCGCAATTAGAGGCTCTCACCCTTCTTTCTCCCTTACTGTTCAAATCTACGTTTGAGAAACTCTCAGCTGTATTCAAGAGAAAAGCAAGACTCACACTCAAAAACGGTGGCTTACAGAAACTGTCCTTCTCTGTTGATGTCTCAACAGGTCTTTAAAACTTGAGGCCTGAGCTCCCTCAAGTTAGAATTGTTCCTGAGGTGCTTTTCCCTGGAACTTCCATTCCACCTTTTACTTAGTGCTCAGGCTCGGCGGAATACCAGAGCAATGGGGCTAAAGGACAAGACTCTGTGTATGATTTAGAAGTACTGAAATCTGTGTCATGATGGAGTCAGAGTTGTAGATGAGAAACAACTAACAAGAGAAGGAACTGGAGACTTGGAAGAAAACTGTGGCTTAGATTCTGAGAGACCAGAGTTCAAATCTCAACCCACTGTTTCTCCTCAGGACTGGTTATTTCCTTCTTGAATCTCAGTTTCTATATATGTAAAATGGGAGTTATCAGTCTTACTATGCATAAACTCCATCTAAGAGAGTGTGTTGCTTGTGAACTGGCCGTTGTATAATTTTTATTGTCATTTTTGAGGCAGTCTTGCTGTGTAGCCCATTCTGGCCCCAAACTTGCTGTCATCTTCCTATCTCAACCTCCTGAGGGCTGAGACCATGGACATGAGCAGTCCGCTGCTAATACTTTGCTGTAAGAGCTACTCCTCATTCCCTTCTCCTTCTTTGCATGCCCGGGGTCCAGTCCCTGCAGGTTGGTTTCATACCTCTGCTCTCTACCTGGATTTGCCTTACAGTGGGCACCAGCGAGGAATGGGATGACACAGCAGCTGCGTTTGCTTTAAGGTTTCATTTGCATAAGACAGATCCACTATGGCTGACCCTGGGAAGTAATTCTTCCTTCATCTAGCCCGTGATTGTTTTATAGCGCATGCATATCCAGTTATCTGTATTAAATTCTATCGAATAAACACATAGGGATGGTTTCTGTTCCTCTCCCTGGGGCCTTCTTGATGCCTTCCATTCCATTATCATTGTGATGCAAGGAGAGCTTCAGTTAGGCTGTAACGGGATTACCAGGGAAGGCAGCACTCAAAGATGGATAAGGCAGAGTCCTGACTGATCCTATAGAAGGGACAAAGTTAAGAAATGAGGCAGTTCTCACAGTGATGGTGAGGAAGGCGACTGTGGCTGCAGTTGTGGGCGGCGGGGTGATGGGAAGGAAGCTAGGTTGAAATCAAGGCAAGGGTGTGGTGTAAGCATGTCAAGAGAAGGTTGCATTCGGTTTCCATCTCGCCATCCATTGCCTTTCCCAGTGTGCTGCAGCTGTACAAGCCTTTCTGGAGCTGCTCTTCTCTCTTGGGGAGGGGTAAGAGAAAGTTCAGAGGAAAGAGAGTAACACTGTAGCCCAGAAGGGAATGCCCTGGGGCAGCTTGCAGGGCTCGATTGCATTTCTCCAGTGTGCTGAACTACAGGCTCTCCTGCTTCTAACCTTTTCGGGGTACAGGGGAGGTGCTGGCTGCTCGGAGACATCCATTGCCTGGCGGGCAGCGGTTCTTTACTGTGAGATCAGGATGTGCGGCTGCTCCTCTAGCCTGTGCAACATTTGCGAGAGGAGAGCTGTGGGAGGAGACATAATTGACTTCCACACGGCCTGTAGAAACTCAGACATGCTTTGGGGACCAGCTTTTAGGTCCAGACTTATTAAAAAGAAAACAGCAGAAATGAGAGGTGTTTTGATCTCCCCATGGGTGGAGATAGGTTGAGGATGGTTAGTAGAGGGGGGAGCAGCCTGGAGTCCATCTCCTTGGTGAACCGAGGGAGAGAAACGATTCCGTGTCTTTGGGAACATCATCTAGATATATTAAGACATGACCTTAGAGGAAAACCAAAACATTTTGGCAACTCAGAGAGCACACTGTGTGGCATTCATGATGTATTATATATGTTGGGAAAGAGAACGAGGCTACTAAACGAAGACAAACAGGAAACTCTTCCTCAACTCTCTTCCCAGATACTTTCCAGTCACGTTGTACAGGTCGAAGGTTCTGGGAAGAAACAGCTAGTTCTCTGCCTTGCCTTCTGCAAATATAATGCTTCCTGTTTTGTAGGAACTGGGAGTGAACGTGCAAACCAACTGACTTCAAGTCATAGACCGATGATTTTCACAGACCTGGAGGACTGCTGGTCAAACCGTGTGTGCGTGCGTGTGTGCGTGCGTGTGTGCGTGCGTGTGTGTGTGTGTGTGTGTGTGTGTGAGACAGAGACAGAGAGGCAGAAATACAGACACAGATTGGAAAGACACCTATCTACTCTAATATGTCACATTTTGTCTAACTTATCTGCAGTTAATTGAATAACTGATTCATTTGAATTTTCAATGCATCAATATTCAGTAGCTTCCTGTCCCTGTTTTTGGCCCCATCTCCCTGGCTCAGCGAATTTGATTCGGTTGGAGGAAACCGTTTATATTATATCCCAAAAAGTATGATAAGATGAAACGTGCATCTCCCTGCATTGATGTTTACATTGATAATGCCTTTATCTCACAACAACGGAGATAATACGAAATTAAAACCAACTGCTGACCTCAGGGAGCAAGCAGAGTTTTATGATAATGCCTGTCCAGCCGTGTTTACATCTCTCCTTTCCTTTCTAATAAATGAGGAGAGCTGTGGTGCTGTCATCAAATCACATCTTCAGCAATGGGGCTGAAGCTAATTCTTGCCTCATCACCCTGACCTGTAATCACACAAACACAATGGGACCTGACGTGCTGGCAGCCGCTGCTCATTACAGCTCCCACCACCCTCCAGGCTCATGGCTGCATGTCAAATGTGGTGGGTTGGCTCCAAGCAGACAGGAGAAGAAAGAAAGAAACAATTGGCCTTGGAAAGAAAGGGGTTATTAAAATTTCCACCATTGCTTGGTTTCAGATTGAGGGTAGTCATATTAAGATGCCTCTGTTTCAATTTTGAAATGAATGCATCCAAAGAAATAGAGAGCACCATTACAGACCACCACAACCATTTCAACCCAGTTCCGTGTCTTTGTGTTCCTTATCCCATTGTTAATAACCTGGTTGTGCGAAACAAAATAATGGAAAATTCTAGAAGCAAAGATTCTCACCAGGGGAAGTGTTTCAGTTTAGGAGTTTGTCTTGCCCTTATAATGTAAGGCTGCTCAAAAGTGACTGATTAGCTTTAAAAATCACAGTAGACAGCAGCGGGGAGTGCAGTGCATTGTATATAAACATTAGTGGGGACAAAGGCAGTTACCCTCTAAGCGGCAGTGTCATATGCAAAAGAGGGATAATGCAACCCTCATAAGGAACTTTTGTGGAAGAAAATGAGACGATGTATAACAAGCTGCAGACCAGGAAGTCTGGCACAAAGATAATAGTACAGTTTCTTTAAAAATATTTTTGCATTATTTGCTTTATAGCTGTTAGCACTCAACAGTCTGCTTATTACATTACTAAATGTCGTCATCACAGGGAAGTCCCCAAATATAGCTGAGCCTTCCCAGATGAGGTATCTGTGCCGAGAGGCTGAGTGCTGCAGACTCTCCTTGACCCCCTGGGTACCACATTCTGCACCCGCACAGCTCTAGCAGCAATGGTAGAACACACATCTCATTCCCATCAGCGATCTCTGCAGTCTTTCATTTTGGCAGTCTGAATAGAGCTTTATGCTTGGGAATATATCATGCACTGAGCTGCTGGCTGAACCTGCACCTGGCGTGTGTGGGTGCCCGGGTGAAAAACAGAGGAGCTTTGCATTTCATTATAATTTCAGCAGCACTTAGCACGTAGAAGAACTAAACTTGTGAATCATTTTAACATCCACTTTTCTTAATGGAGACTGAGGCTCTGTGTCTTTAGAGTTAATACTCTGTGGTCTTAAATTAAGATCCTTAGTGCGGTTGTACTTCCTCTCAAACATAAAGCACTCATCTTCCAGGGGAGAGGTTCCCCGCGTGAGCACCGTGGGGAAGGAGCTGGCATTTATTTACCCTGAACTGATTTCTGTGTGCATTATTTTCTTTGCTTCTCTCAGTGCACCTCCAGGGTCTGCTTCACCATGGCCATTTCATAGGCTCTAAGGGATGCCTTATCCAGGATTACACAGAGGATAGAAAAGCAGTAAAAAAAAGTGAATAAAAACACCAATTTTGATTATTTGGTATATTTTGTGAAACTCTGTTTGTTTAAGTTACTTACTTTTCTGTTTACATGCTACACTTCTAGTAAAGCACTTAGAAGAGACAAATACATCCTCCAGACTTGATGCCTGTGCTTCTTTCTCTGCTGAATCGACTTCAAAGAGCTGAAAGTGACCTAGGAGGAATTTCTCCCACTGGTTGTATCCAGGTGTGGCTTAGGGAGCTTCTCTCGTTGACTAGATCTAACTTTGAAGGCTTGACCGAGGCTGCATAGGTGAGACTCAGAAGATTCCAAAATGTTCCCAAATTCTGAAAACAATTTAAGCTTGCTTCAGAATTGTATATAATATTGAGAAAGTGTGAGAAAACATGATTCAATGGATGGATACTGTATAGCTTAAAACTCGACCTCGAATGCTGCTTATGATGTAGCCATGAGTACACGGGGCGGACACAGCCACGGAGCTGTGCACACATGTCACGGAACTATATAATGGCTGCTTATGCAGGATGTGCACACAATAAATCCCTGGGAAAAGTGTGATAAGATACTAACAGTGTTATCTCTGTACGTTGTGACATCAGGTGACTCTCCCTTCCCATGTCTCTCTGTACTACTTGAAATCGTTTTCCTACAATTCTATACATAGAAATTTTATTTAGCAAAGTAGTGCCTACAAGAAAGAAAGCTATATCCTGAAATCAGTATGTGCCTTCTCAAGGTTCCTCCCACGAAGGGGGAAAGCTCATTTTAAAGTGGGATATTTTGGCCTGTTAAAATAATAATACATTACTTTATAATTAAATCCCATGGGAACATTTTCAGAGATAAACTCAAACACATGCCATCACCAGACTACTTAGTTTCTTTAAACATCTCAAAAGAAACATCATGAAGTAAATACTTCACAATATTAAAAACAGTAGTGTTTTAGTTACACAGCACGTAAGCACATTGCTCTGACTCCCCTTTAGCAGACCCCACAGCAACCTAAAATGTAGCTGCTTTACTTATCAAATCGTGCATCTTTCATGGTTTGGCTTTAAAAATTCTCCATTTTCTTTAGATTTTTATATAATCATTAAAACATGGTTACTTTATTCTATTTCATTTTAGTGTCTACTCTCTTTCTGCCAGGAAGAATAAAGTCATGGGATTATACATTCATGTAGAAGCAGATAATAGAGAGAAGTCTGGCTTTCTTTTTGTCTCTCTCTCTTTGATTTCTAAGAGCCTCACATAAGAGAACCCTGAGTGCCCCTCTCTGAGGCTTCATGAATATATGCTGTTTCATCGCCTATAGCCCCAGTGCAGAGTCAAAGCTCCAGCTGTGTGTTATAATAACTACCTCCCCAACAATTAACAGCTCCTGAACATTTACCCCCTTTGGAGAGGTGTGCTCCCTGATCTCGAATGCTCTCTTCCACCCCTGTCTGAATTTATCCATCATTAACCAGTGATGCTTCCAGGCTTCAGCAAGCTCTGGCTTTTGAACACACATGGCTATGAACATGGCAACATGGTCTAACAAATTCTCTCTCATCTGTGAAGTGATTTGTGTGCAGTTACAGAGTTTCTAAAACTAAAAACCAAACACATTTAACAAATTTCACTTATTAGAATGTATGAGCCATAATACACTTTTTTCCTCTGGAAAATCCAGTTGCTTAGTTTCCATGTAGTAAGAGTAAACTTGATAATGAGGTAGGATGAATGGTGTCTGAAAGATATTACCTGTTTTACTAGGTAAGGCACTTCATTTGGGAGAAAAGGGAGTATGCTGCTTCTGGAGAATGGAGAGACCCTGAGGGGTATGGATGTAGCTAGAAAAAAATGGAATTTTCATATTGAGGGGGAAGAAAATCGAGAGAAGAGCAGAGAGTCTTCTAGGGCCATAGTGAGTAAAATGATGTCTTGCGCACTTAGAGTCCTATGTCCTATAAACTATGTCCTAGTTTCTGGTCCTATAAAGCCCTAGTCCTATAAACTATGAGGTTTATCTATGTCTGGGCTTCTAAGGGAATGTTGTAAGCTTCTGATTGTTTCATTTTCATTAATGGACCCACAGAAGTAGCCTAGGCACAGGAGAGGAGGAGGAGGGCCGTGGTATTGCCTTCATGTTGCGGGGACCCCAGAGGAGCATGTGGTCAGCTGTCACAGGCTGCACCGTGGCGTCCTGCCACCCTGCACCCAATCTCTCAGGGTGTTGGTGTTCGCTAGGCTGACACCCTCTGTTGCTCCCCAGATCTACATATAGAGGAAACAGTGATGCTCACTGTTCCCGAGTGTCTGGTATCATTCTAGAATCCTTTAAAATAGCCAGGCATGGTAGTTCATACTTGTAGAGTCAGAACTCTGGAAATGGAGGGAAGAGGACCAGGAGTTAAAAGATATCCTCGTCTCTATAGTTGGAAATCAGTCTGGACTATATCTCAAAAAACAAAACAAAACAAAACAAAACAAAAAAAAAAAAAAACCAAACCAATAAATAAAAAAATGAAAAAGTTTAAAAGATTATTGTCTTTTCTTACCCCTATTATCTTAAAAATGAAGAAATCGGAGACCACCATTCCACTTAAAATGCATAGAAATAAAGCCTTTTTCGCTTCCTGCCATCTTCCCCGCAGGAAAATGTAATTTTGATTAAGGCACATGAGTTTGTGAGTTGAAGCTGCTTCCTCGATTAGTCACACCAGCTGTTATTTAACACAGACTTACAGATAACTGTGTGTGGGGTCTGGTGGGTGCTGGGGAATTCAGTGGTCCCCGCTTGATCTGCTGCTGAGCTGGCTCACGTGACTTTCCCACTGAGTTGCCCTAGCGGTTGTGGGTGAGTGGGAACTTGCAGTTCCCTGCTGTCCCGTATACAGGCGTGGCAGGATGCAGGCACCTGCTCCTGAAATCTTAATGGATTCATCCCTTTTCCTTCTCAGCCCATCTCCCAACACGTTAGTATAAAATGTTTTGATTAAATCATCTCAAACCAATGCTTTGTAAATAATTAACTCACCCAACTTGCTATCTTTGCACGGTTATTTGGTCTGAAAATCATGTTGAATCCCTTGCTTTATTTTATAGTAGCTTTCATTCCTGAGTTGATTTGACAAATATCTTTGTCCTGTCAACTTCCTCTAACGTACCATTAAGGTAAATGAACCTCAGGAGTGTTAATGGCACTGTCTTTGATCAGCTAGCTGATCTTGTGGTTATTTGTACACGGTGTTTATTGACCTTCATAACTCAGCAACTCTGTGGATCTTAAATAGAAACTTTCTTAGCAACCTACTTTTGGGGTGAGCAAAAGTAAGGACTGCAAATTCAACGCAGCCAAGTGTAATGATTAGCAATGGAAATGTCCCATTGTGGAACTCTAGCTCCATCTGCTCCTGAAGAAGATTGTGTGTAATTATAATTAGGGATGCAGTGTGTGGAGTGAATTAGATGCAAAAGGAATGACTGCTCGCTAAAAGCCCCCGATCACGGTTGCGAGGTGAAATTCTTATCTAGAACCTGCACTTTGTTAATTAGCGACTTTCAATACATTTATATCCTGTGGGTAGAATTTCAACAGCTTTTTGAATGCCAGAAGATGCCTGGGTAATAAATTTATTTACCAGGATAATGTGGTCTGTCTCTCAAGAGACATTAACCATTCCGATACTGTGACTGCCCCAACAGTGAAGGAGGGTAGGTCTAGAGAGGAGCAGCTGTCACCGGCCAAATGGAGGCTGAGAAGGGAGGGAGAGGTGCTGGTGAAGTTGGCATCACTGCAGCATGATGGGCAGGAGCAGGAAATGGACTTTGCGATGATCATATCCATCCTATCTATGATTGCACTAGGAAGAACAAGAGTGGAGCTGGAGAGACGGCTCAGTGGGTAAAATGTTTGCTGTGCAAGCAGGAGCCCTCAGTTCAGATGCCCACCCCTGCATAAAAGCCAGTGTGACAGCAATTGCCCTAATGCTGGGGCTTAAGGACAGAGGTGGTGGAGGCAAGTGAACCGCAGGGCTCACTGACCAATCAGCTTAGCTGAAACTGGTGAGCTCTGGGATTAATGAGAGACCCTTGTCTCACAAAGCAAGTCAGAGAAGTGATGAAGGAAGATACCCTGTCCTCAAACTCTGGCTAAAAAACCCATGAGAGTCAGCGTGCACACACACACACACACACACACACACACACACACACACACACACTGACATGCACATACAGTAAACACACCAAATTACTGCCAAACCAATTGCTGATTTTATTCTTGCTTTTCCATGCCATACACTTTGCATGACACTGTGCAGGAATGTGTGACCTTTCACCTTGTCTAGCTTGACATTGATTGGACTTTGATGTATGACAGTTCCCTTCCTCTTCACTTGAATACATTGAACAGCTGCAACCCATTAACTACAAATCAGAATTATCTAGAACCCAGTTAAGCCCATTGCTCATGAAAGCGGAGATTAAATGGAGGTCCCAAACTGCTTCAAACCAGAACTTGAAGGTTTACATGCAAAGCTTACATGCAACTGTTTTTTTTTTTTTTTTTGTGGAAATGATGATCTGTCTGATAATTTTTGTGAATTAAAAACCAAGTATTATAATAGGAGAGCTCAGGTTTATGTAAGACTGTTATGATGAATTCTTCCTTGAAGAAAAATTCTTTTGTAATGCAAATAGATCTCTTAGCAATTTCACCTCACTGAGTGGGATACTAGACTTTTCTCCAAGCTTGAAAATTCCTCAGAGCTAGCCTAGTCCCCACAACGCTGGAATTGCATGAATTCCCTAGAACTGTTTCTCTAGAGCAGTGTTTCTTGATTGTTTTCAACAGCAATACCCTATTATCGCCCTCGATTCATCATACTGTTCCTCTTCTGATCGAACTTAGGATCATATTGAATCTTATTCAATATTCAGTCTTATTGAATCACAGAATTAAAATGATAAAAGAATCATTCCAATATATATGTGTTCCTAACTATCACGTAGTTGAACATAATGTTCGCTTTCTTGGGATAGGTACACAGACTATACAAGGCATTCTGATTTCCAGTGTTCTCAGATTTTCCTGAATGCATGAATGACTAGAGGTAGGGGTAGTGTGTCCTTTGCTAAAAATGTGTATTCTTCAGTCATTCCCTCTGACTCAGTGGTTCTCAACCTATGGGTCGTGACCATCAGGTCTCACATATTCCCAGTGGCCTTAGGAACTGAGATACCACTCAGGAGCAAAATTACAGTTACGAAGTAGGAACAGAACTAATGTTAAAGTTGGGGACCTTCACCACATGAGAAGCTGACTGTATTAAAGGATCACAGCATTAAGAAGGTTGTTAACCACAGCTCTAGCTTACTGAATTCAAGAGACAGGATCTGGAAACACGTTATCTTAAGAAGCTATCCCAGGAGATTTTACTGATAATGTGTAGCCGAGATGAGGGAGATAGTGCTATGAAAGTCTGAGGTATATTTAGTCACTCTTGTCTGACGAACCTCTGATTATCTGACCTTCCTCAAAGCTGTGCCTGTGAGGATCTGGCCATGCTGCTGCCAGTTCACACATGCCGCTGCCAGTCCGCAGCACCGGACCCACAGATGTGGTGGAGAGATGGCATTAGGACGCATCTGGACTCTCATTCCATTTTTCCTTTGAGAAGCTTCAGAATAGTTTCTTAGCAACCTTGAGCATTTATTTCTATTTTCAATTGTTTCACAAATTTATATGCATATGCACATATTTTACCCTCATGGGTTTAGAAACTGGAGTGTCATGAGACAAGGGTGACTGTACCCTGAAGTCTTACAGCATAACATCAGTGGTTCCCGTAATAAATATCACCTTATAAATTATAAAGATGGCTTATAGAAATTGTTTATTTCTTGGTTCTATCCAGCCGATTCAGTAAGTTGGAAGGACCCTGAGGGGTCTGTTAGGTGCAGAAAATGCCATGAAATCCATGCTGGATGAAGAGGCAGAGTGCAGAGGGGATCTGAGAAGAGAAAGGCAGAGATGGCTGCAAGGGGCAGTGAATGCGACATGTCGGGGTGGGTGAGTGGTCACCGAATAATAGCCGTTCCCCAAAAGCCGAGTTCCAGAAAAATAACCCAATCTGAAGGCAACTCGAGAATCCAAGGTGAATTTATTAAAAGTCAAGGCAAC
This sequence comes from Cricetomys ansorgei, assembly GCA_026225945.1. Taxonomy (NCBI): domain Eukaryota; kingdom Metazoa; phylum Chordata; class Mammalia; order Rodentia; family Nesomyidae; genus Cricetomys; species Cricetomys ansorgei. The sequence continues at coordinate 3,098,629 of JAMJFZ010001562.1, read as the reverse complement.
TTTGTGAGAAGAGAAAGGTCCCTTGGCTGGTGAAGTAAGATAACATTGATTAATGTCAGTGCTTTGCCTGAATCATTGCGTCAAGATTCCAAAAGCCCAGATACAGAAGAGAACAACTGAGAAACAGAAAAGCAGGCTAAGAGGTGTTTTCCATGTCGCTAAAGGACAAAAATCATGCCCATTTGCTCCTTATACAGGTGAATAATGCCATATTTGCAACTTTAGCTGTGACTTAAGAAGCATAGCTATTGTGTTGAGGGATCAAACCTATTGTTCAAAGCCATTAGCTTTTCATGGATGTCAGACATCTAAGAAGCATTCTCTTGTAAAAACCAATTTGGGTATAAAAATCCAATGTTCATGTAACACTATGTTACGTGGAGAGATACACATGGAATTCAGCTCCTAGACCATTGGTTGAAAACAAGAGCTCAGGACTCACAGGCCTGGACTCCGATCTGGGTTTCACCACTTAGCATTCCTCGTTCAATGCCTAGGCCACAATAATGCTAAAACACAAGTGATTATACGCTATAGGTATGGGGTTCTGCAAGCCTTTGTACAAATGCTTATCTGGTACCTAAGTGGTGTCACGCATAGTCACAGGTGCTAGGGGCATCAGTGTTTAGTAAGCTCTGGGAGTTGGACAGTAGGAAACCTGTGAACAGGCAGTCACCACAATAGCACTGGCCGCCAAGGAAATGATTAACAAAGCAAAAAGTCCATTCCAGAATGGTGCCTTAAAGTCAAGTTTGTTCACACTATATTAGCTACAAGCAGCTTGTAACTTAGATTTTTTCTTTTGCTCAGAGTTTCTTCTTTAACTGTACCCCCGAGTTTAATGGTTGAACATGTCAATTTGCAACTCAAAAACAGAAAAAAAATAGATTTGTTCCTATCAGTTTAAATAACAATAGGTTGTTTCTATTTTTACCCTCCATTTGATATAGTTTTAATTTAAAATGGTCACAATTAAAATGCATTTATTTTACTTGACAATGCTATAGGAATTCTGCTTTTTATAGTTTAATAATTTTCATTTTGTTGGAGACTGTAAAATTTAGGAAGCTACTGATTCCTAGAACCCCACCATTTTTTTAAATCTTATGCTTGGAATTTTAAATAAAAATAATTTCCTGAACTCCAAGGAGATGATGATTTTATTCTTACTAAAAGGTACTATAATTATATTATCAACTGTGACTTGAATTTCCCCCTTAATACTAATTTAAAGCAAAAATTAAAATGAACCCTACTTTTTGCATGCAAGGAAACATGCATTTATTTTCAGATAAGTGAACTGTTGTTGAAACAATTTCAGGAGGATATTTGGTATCAGGGATACAGAGACAAAAACTTGAATGGGCTGAGTGGATTTCTTTTTGTGACACACAGAAGACATTATGACATTATTTCTGCTCTGAAGTCAACCTGGAAGATTTTAGTACATGTAGCATATTTTAGAGGCACACCATATTTGCATATGTTGAGAACTGACAGAACCCCATGAAAGCAGAGAAGATAACAAAATACTGTACCAGGAATTGTAAAGCCTAGTTGAGATATGAAAAGTCTCACAGATGGTAACCTAAGGTTGCAGTGGTCGTTGGAGCCACACATCACGTGACAGATATAAAAGCAGTTCATGTGGGGTCTGCAAACTACTAGGCCTAGGAGACTACTTAATGCATCTTTTCACTGTTCAGAGTTCTGGCCTGGATGTTAATGATTTATTTGTTAAGGGAGAAAAGATGCTTGGTTTAGTGTTTGTATCTGTGTACATGATTTAAGTAAAAAAGAAAAAAAGACTCACAAAAAACAAAAGATAGGAATAGTTTTGAAATACAAGATAATACTGAGAGACAGCAAAGATTTAGTCTTTAAGAGCCCTGAGGAAGATACACATACACTGAGATGTCGAGGGCGTGGGGAGGTGGCTCAGCTGGTGAGAAGTCTGCCAGAAAAGCAGGAGGATCTGGGGCCAGGTCCCCAGGACCCACGCAAAAATGTCTGATGCGCCTGCTCCCATGCTCCCAGTTAATACATTTATAATACAATCCCCCCCAACTTAAGGTCCAAGGAACATTTATAAAAGAGGGTGAGAGGACTGTAAAAGCCAGAGGGCCAAGACATCTGCTGAGAGATAGTTTTTAAATAAATAAACTTGGGGAATTAGGAGGAGGGAGGGAATCTGGGGAAGTTCTGGGGGTGTATTGGGAGATGAATGTGATCAAAATATGTTGTATGAAGGTTCCTCATAAAATGTATGTACTTTATGAAGGGGGGATGTGGTCCAGCATGTCTGTAACCCTAACACAGGAGTGGAGTTGGGGGCGAGGGAGACAGATCTCCGGAGTGCAGCGACCACCCAGTCTGGCTAATCAGCACCGGTCTCAGATAGGAAGGAGACTGTCTGAAAAGATACCCAAGCTCTGTGTCCTCAGACTAGGATAGAAAGACATCAGTCATGTCGTTTATGATCAAGAATGTTTAGCAAGTCAGAACGACACACAGAGAACATGTGCATCTGCTTTAGTTGTTGTCTAGACAGATGTGGGTACCCATATCACCTTGCGAGAGACTGGGAGATGTAATTAGAGAGTCTCTGTCTGGCTGGGGAATCTGTAGTCACTGGGCATGCTCAGCCCAGAATAGGTGAGTCTAAGGGACTAAGAACGATTTCAAGGGAAGTCTTGATAATCTATCTAATTCTTACCGTTTTCACTCTAGTTATTTGATAAATGCCAGTTCAGTGAAATCACTTTTACGTTTGAATCATGGTAACAATATTTTTGTGATATCTTTCAGAGTAGTTTTCTATCTCCTATAAGTATTTGTCGGTGCCTCATTTTGCTGCCACTTGTGTGTGCCTTTGTTTGTGGTTCATGAAAGGGTCCTCCTGTTACTTGGCCTTTCCTGAAGATGCTGATTTAGTGCCTGCAAATGTTTGCCTTATTGCACAGAAAGAGAAGAGAGGAAATGATTTGTTTCACCAGCAATGGGCTACTACATTTGTTTGTAACTCTTAAATAATTTAATAGAATTTACAGGGTCTTTTTTCCCCTCGTTTTATGGTAAACAGCCTCAACTTGTCATGCTTACAGATATGGAAGGAAGACAGACATCTTTTAATTTGCCATTTGCTAACCTAAGCAGTTAGACAGCAAGTGACTTACCATTTTTATATTTAAGTATCTCTTTAAACTTGAGAAAATAGAAAATGTTATTAGCAATTTTTGTTTTGTTTCGTTATATAATAGTAATATTAAATTACTAATGTATCTAAGCATGTATGATAAAAATTTTAAAGAATGTGATTTATTTAGTGGGAGCTCTAAGGTTTGCATCACCATGAATTTGCAATAATCAGTGACAGGCTCTCCACAGTGCCAGCCACTGTTTCTGTAGAAAGCCTCTCTCCTGCTGTCCACAAGGGTTATACCAAATGGTTGTATCAGGATGCCTTTGCATGCAAGTGCATGCAAGGTTCACATAATAAGAGCAGAAAAAGTTATTGGCTCGGTCCCTGCTGAGACTGGGAGCTCTGAGCTGAATCCAGGGTAACAGGAAGTCATCCGGATCCCCTTTGCTTTCCATAGCTCATCTCCGTGCTTCTCACAGTTGCTTCTAGATGAAAGTGTGATGCCAGGGTGCCAGTGGGTTTCACTAGGCTGAAGCAGCGAGTAACAGAAGGGCAGCAAGTGCTAGGTTGACCAGCCTGAGCATGCCCACCCTAGTGTAGGTCACTGACTCCAGAGGGAGCGGATTTTCCTCAGCTCCATTTCAAGATCATACACTGAGGACAGGAAAAGATGATGCCCTAGGGAAAAACACAGGAGAGGAATGTGGATGGGACAGCCGAGGACCCTCCCTCTGCTTGGCAGACCTCTGGTTTCTCTTACCTTCTACTCTTCTCTGAACAAGTGACCGTCTCATTCCCGAGAGACTGAACAGTTGTCAGCAGGCGGGAAGGCCTTCACGTCGCCACCACTTGTCTGTGAGCTGCTCCTTCTACACTCACCCTGCTCTTCCTTCCCTGAGAGCAGAGGAGTGCTTTCTGTTCTAAAGCTAGGGAAGCCTGGACCTCCTCTCTTCCCCCCTCTCCTCTGCTCCTTTGTCTTAGCTGCGCCCTGTTTCTTAGAACAACAAACACACGTGAGATGACCAATCTCTTTTAATTTATGCCCCTCTATACATGCTTTGTCTTTTAAAACTGTCGCAACTTTTTTTGTAGTTTCTTCCTATTGCTTCATTGTTCATATGCCATTTCTTTTGTTAACTATTCTTCTTACAAACGCATGTTAACCCTTCCCAGAGCGGTGTCAGGAGCTCTTCCCATTATTCCTTCTAAGTTGTTGTATCGAGACCTGTGGTTTCCTAAGCCACTAATAACCCGACGGGTCCCAATTCACAAACTTATATTGAACCAGTTGTCTACCCCAAGATCAAGAAGCTGCGAGGTCTAGGAACCACTCACAGAGCTGTGTCTTCTCTAGCTTTCTCTGTGTCTACCAGTGGTTCTTCCAGTCTCTTAGCTGCTCAAAGCAGAGAGGGCAGAATCAGTCATGGCAGACCCTTCTCCATCTCCTATTGCCACACACCAGCTTATCAGTAGGTCATTGAGTAAGCCCACTCTTCTCTGCTAAACTCCAGTTTAGCAGTCTCTCCTGCAATTACCATGTAGGCTCCTCTTAGGCAGGTTTTGTATCCCCATACATGCAGCCAGGCATACATGTATTTTTTGATAGAAGAAATTTCACCCTTTGTTCTTAAAACTGCTGTAAAATTAATTCCAGATTTTTAAAAAGTGGCTCTCGAGCTCCTGAATCCCTGCCAAATGCTTTCCACTGCAGCCTCTGGCTTCACTTTGGGCTCCTCCTCCTCTTCTCCTACTGCTTCTCCTTCTTCCTCTTTCTTCTTCCCCCTCCTGCTTCTTCCCCTCCTCTTATCTTCTCCTTCTCATTCTTCCTCCTCCTTCTCCCCCTTCTTTCCCTCTCCTCCCCCTCCTCCCTCTCCTTCCTCTTCCTCTTCATTTATTGCACGGACATCATTAGAGTCTTCAGTTACCTGCGGGTTCTTCTGCCTGGAATTTCCAAGCACTGTTAGCTGACTGAATTGTCTGAACCCTCAGGACCCTGCCTCAGTCTAAAGTAGCTCTCCTCTATCTACAGTATATTACCTTTTCGTTCAGAGCAAGTCTTAAGGAATTTGGGAAGGTTATTATTACTATTATTGTTTGTTTGTTTGAGACAGAGTTTCTCTGTTGTGACTCTGGCTGACCAAGAACTCACTCTATAGATCAGGCTGGTCTTGAACTCACCTCACAGAGATCCACATGTCTCTGCCTGCTAAGTGCTGGGATTAAAATCATGCACCACCGCCACCTAGCAGTATTATTACTATTAATTATTATCATTATTTTATCTCATATAGTCTAGGCTGGCCTTGAACTTACTATATAGTTGAGACTGGCCTTGAATTCCTGTTCCTCTTGCCTTCACCTTCCAAGTTACTATATTACAGAGGTGTGCACCTCTACATCCAACTCTCTCCATGGGTTTATTGCAGATTCCACTACCTTTTAACCTCCGTGTATCACACTTAGTCCCTCAATACAAATTGAGACTCTGTATACACACAGAAAGAAGTTCAAAGACCCCAAATCCCAAGTTTTCCACACCATGCCTTGTTTTGAGGCAGTATTTTTCTTAGTGACATAGCACTATCGGGAAGAGATAATAACCAGTTCTTCCATTCAATATTCAAGCATGTATGTTTCTGTGTTCTCCGCCCCCCCGTGTATGGAACAGAACAGCTGTAACATGTACAGTCCTTACCAGCATGAAGCGGAAGCAAGCACGCTGGAGTGCGTCATGCAGAGACCAAGCGTGCCTGTAGGAACAGGAATAGGAACATGTGGACTCGGCAGCCAGCTCTGGCCCTGAAGCTTAGGCTTTCGGCATGTCATTTGGTTGACTAATGACTAGGATTTCATCATCTTTAACCCCTACCTAGACTTCACAAGGAAACAAATATGGAAGCCCTGTGAAAGGTACACGATTTCTTAGAAATGTGAGCAACTCCTGCTTTCCCTATTTTGTCTTTCACTTGTAAATGTGATGTGATTTTGCTCAGAGGTCCTTAGGGTGGTAATGGACACTCTCTCTCCCTCATGGATAGGGCCAGCTAGCTGTCACTTTCAGCTCACACAAGTTACTGTTTAGAAACTACGTCGGGATGGCAATATGAAGCTAAGTAAATGTGGTGAATTCATTATGGATTCTTGTTTTAATTCCTTGCTAGCTTCCGCAGTAGCAGTGATAATCGAGTTTCACTGTGTTGAGGTGTCAAGTCTCTTTTTCTAAGAGATTAATTAGAGATTAGTCACCAAGCTAATTACAAATTACTGTACTTTTTCATTGCTAAGTGTTTAGTGGAGATGCTGTTTAGGAAAATGATTATAGATTATAAATAGTTTCATTAAGTACTTCATTTCCCTGACACTCTCCCAGGTCTGTAGTAATAAATGACTTTAATATTCTTTCTGCTGATAATTTAAATGAGATCTAGATGATGAAACAGTATTTTGAAACAAGTTTAATTTAATTGACCCAGCATTGCCCGGGATCCTCGCTGCCCGTGATACTTTTATGATTAAATACAAGAGAAGGATTTGTTATGTGAAGATTGTTCTCTATTTCCACACTGTGAGATGGGCACTCCTCTGGGGAGAAGACCTCTTTCCAGCTGACGCTGGTGAACACATCACAATGCCATCCTTTCACGAGTTCTGCCCATCAGTCTCATCCACAAATGGCGACTCAGGCCTGTAGCAAAACTGACACCTTCGATAGCAACAGTAAAGAATTCACAACTCTGATTGGGTCTTAAATATCTCTGTGTTCTCCCGAGCCGATGTTCTACCAGTTAGGGTGCTTATGTCAAGTTAATTGACTGTATGATAAGGGCTGTGATGTTCACCTCACTCTAAAAACCACCAAGACAAGCAAGCATGATTATTGCAGGTTTCACACATCTTTGTAACCTTCCCTTGGTGCCAAGAAAGCAAGCCACTTGGCAGTATTATTATTTTTATTTTTTTAAATGAACCTGTGCTTAAGAATATGTACTAGAAGTGACAGTTTTTTTGACCAAGTTTAGCTTTGATATGCCTGCGATATGAGGGCAATTTTATGAGGGCAGTTGCTTTTTTTTTCTTTCTCCCTACTGTTAAACGCATCCAACTTTATTCAACTGGGGACTGTTGTCAGCATGACTACAGAGGCCTCTCATATTAACTGCCTGCAGCATCAGCTGGAGGAGAGAAATCAAGGCAGGAGGGTGGGTGGGCAACATGGAGGCATTCAGGGAGGGATGGAGAAAGCAGGAGAGGGGAGAGAGAAAGGTGGATTCTGGGGAGGCACATCCCCCAACAGAGGTGAGGACTTCAGGCAGCGATCTAGGCCCTAATTTGGTGCTGGCAGAAACATCAAAGGAAGACCACCGGTCTTAGTAACATTTCAATCCTTCCAGTCATGAGGCGTTTCCATGAGGGAGCAGACAGGTCTTGGACCTCGCCTTTAGGACAGTGAGTCAGAGTGGCTTCATGGCTATTGCCTGCTTCCAAAACTTGCTTGCATACCTATGTAGCCATCTCTTCTTAAAGTGGACCAGTTCTTGGTTACTGTCACTTCACAGAGCCTGGTGACCTGGGTGTCCCCTGGCTACTGTCCTTTAACAGAGCCCTGGGGTGTTCCCTGGCTACTGTCACTTCACAGAGCCTGGTGACCTGGGGATCTCCTTGCCACAGATGTCCAGACATCAGGAGAAGTCATATTCTAGCTTCTCCTTGAGCTGGAGATCTTGGCTGGAAGCCTCCAGTTCCACAATACAGGTCTCAAAGGACATGCACCTGGCCCTGGATGATACCGGACCACCTGACTCTGTGGACCTAGAGGCCTAAGTTGCATTTTGAAAATTCTTTCCTTTGATTGAATTTTAAAGCAATAGCTCTGATAGTAAATGAATGCATTCATCTGATTTAATATAGTAGCAGTTCTTATCTTTCCCCAGAGTGAAAGGTTGATTTAGGAAAACATTTGCTATTTTAAGTGACATCCCAGGAAGAGTATTGGTTGCATTGGTCGAGTGCCCTCAGCTTCTCATAGTAAATGGAGAGTGAAGTGCAGTGGGTAGCAGAGTGGTTTACGTGAGAGGGAAGGACAGGAGTGTGTGTGTGTGTGTGTGTGTGTGTGTGTGTGTGTGTGTGTGTGTGTGTGTGTTGGGATAAATTGAGTTTAGATAAGGAACTATTACAGTAGAGAATGTGAGTCTATAATTAAAGAAACAAAGGAAAGAAGATTAAAACACCAGGAATGATTTTGATATTCTAGGCTGTATTTTCTGAAGACTTGGGATGGAGGGTGGGTGTTATTCAGGAGACAATAAACAAAGAGAAACTTGCAGACACAAATCTAGACATGAAAATAAAGGCTGGGGCCAAGCCATTCAGTGGAGAACTTTTAAGACTGACCTCTGCATTTGAGACTTACAGTTGAAAGTTTATCATTAGGATCTGGGAAGATTAACTTGCTTCTCATCCAGATGGAATTCATGCTGGGTCCAATTGCTCTGAGTCCTAATTTAATACAACAGATTTGAATTTCATCATCAGTGGAGGATATTTAATAGAAATCAAGTTGATTTGAACAACCAGTGAGGAAATGTCAGTTTAATCTTCCCTTCTGGGAATGTTTATCTACTTATATCTGCTCTCAAGGCTCAGGAGTAGAAAGAATTTGACTTAAGGAGAGATGACACACCAAACAATCATTTTAATTGATTAGATACTGACCAGACTAATTGTACAGATATATTTTAAAAATTAATTGAGATTTGGATATTCTTTTCACCAAAGCTAGCTGAAGTCCTGATATAGAAGATTCTAAAACAGTTCATAAATCAGAGTTTTGCCGTTTTTGAGGCTACTTTGCCGTAGTGTATTAGGGGTGCATTGGTCATTCCTAAGACCGCTCATTTTTTAAGAAATAGTATTTGATTAAACTTCAAGTGTAATTAATAAAAATTCTTACATACTTTGAAAATTTAATTTTTAATTAGATATCAAGTCATAAAAGTACAGATATTGTTAACTATATAAAGTTCATCCTTCTGATAATTAATGAGGTAATTACAGGAATAACATTTTAAAATTATCTTTAATATGGCAATATCTTTAATGTTTTCTCATAATATATGCTAATATATGCTAATTTGAAAGTAACTTCCAGAATATAAATCCCCTTTCCTCTGAAGATAACCCAATTATAAACTAGAGCACATCCTCAGACTTGTCTTGTGTGAATAATGAGTCACAAACATGCACATGCACACAGTGTGTGGCTCTATGCTATGTGCCAGAAAGGGCATGCAGTGCTACTTCGTTATTATGTCACACTTTGGCCAGCTCTACTGGGGATGTATGTGTAACTTCTCACATGGCAGTGATCCTCAGCTCCTTATCTCTCTCCCATGTTTCCATGTCGTTCCTTAAAGTTTCACTGGGTTTTCCTGCCTGCTGTAACTGGAGTTAAGTGAATGTGCCATTAGCGTTTCAGACACATTGCCACGTTGTCTTCTAGAAAAGCTAGACCAGTCTACATTCAGCAGAACACACTTGGGGATTTGTATCTCTCTTACATCCTACATTTTTAATATTTAAAAAAACATATTATTTGTGTGTATGCATATAATTTATCTTTAACATGTTTTGTAAATAGTTTAATAATTTTGAGATTTCTTTCTTTTTTTTTTTAAAATTAGCTTGTTACCAAGTTTTAATTTATGAACCTACAGCCAATATTTTCCACAATGAACACCTGGTCCTAGTTTTAAGTGTGTGTGTGTGTGTGTGTGTGTGTGCACACACTCAAAACTAATCTTGTCCTTTATGGTTTCCATGATATCTTTAGTCATATGTGTACATATTTTTTCATTCAGTCCTTTTCAAACTTTATGTGGAATAAACTCTCCATATCTTGTAGCATATACATTTCTCTCATTGATAGCGTATGCTGTTAATTTGAATAGACTTGCCCTCAACCCCTCCTACCCCTGAAAGAGGGTGGTATATAAGAGAAGAACTCATTTGTCTGTATGTTGCACTTTGCCCCTGTTGTTTTTATTGGTCCTAATTGGTTTTTCAGTTGATGTTTTGAGATTTTTCTTGGTAAATATATTATTTGCTAATAATAAGTATCTTTCGCATACTTTATGATACTTCACAATTAAATTCTCATTCTCTCTTCCCCACTCCTTGCCTCCTGTCCTCCTTCCCCCTCCCTCTCCCCCATCTCTCCCCTTCCTTTATGTGTGTGTGTGCCTGGAGATAGGGTATTATGTAGTCCAGGCTGGCCTCAAACTCATGAGATGACTTAGAACTCTTAATATTCCTATCTTTGAGACCAATATACTGGGATTACACACAAGCCACCACATCTGATTTAAAATTAATTCCCAGGTTCCACCATTGTGTTGGTTTAACTGTTCAAACTCTGATCCAACAAAGAGTAAACTGTGTCCTGTCTGATTTTTTTACTGGAATGAGAATGTATCTAAATTTTACCAGTTCCTGCTTTCTTCAGAATTCTGAAATTACTTCAATCATGTAAAGGAAGTTTCCATCTTTTTCAAGTTTACTGAGAGTTTCGCTGGGAACTGATATATTTTAGGAAGTATCTTCTTGGAGTTATAATTCTTCTATAACTTTTCTCTTTGACTTACTTGTGTTCCTATAACCTATTTATTTAATTACATTAATGAATTGTCTAATGTTGCTCTGTCTTGCAGTCCTGGAATAAACCTGACTTAATGAAGCTTTTGTTGCTGTTTTAATATACAGATCTTACTCATAAGCAAGACAGATCTACCAGTTCAGAATTTTATCAGATGGTTGTCTCTGCTTTCTAAAATACTACAGCATATCTCCTTCTCTTTTTTTCTTTAACACAGCCTTCTGAATTAGTTCAGGAATTATTGCATAATTTTTGACAAATGAATGACATAGAACTTTGCTTGGCACAAAGTCACACAGAATAAGAGATTTTATTGAGTAAAATTTATTGATTCCCCTATAAGGGAAATTCAGGGAGAAGGAATTTAACCATTTCAGTAATTTCTATCAGGTCAGTATTTAGAGGGTATACGTTTTGTTGTCTCAGATAAAAATCATCTTTATATGGTTTTCATTTACATTTTTCTATATTAAGGGAGTGGGTTTGTTTCTACTTTAAATGTGGAGCCTTCACTGAGAGGGAGAAGGCAGAGTTCACCAAAAGTAGTCTCTATGGCTAAGAAAGCTCACCCTCTGTGATCAGCCATCTGTTCTCTGCCCATGGGCAGATGTGGATGTTCAGTTAATCAAAGGTAATGCAATCAGGATTAAAATGTGAGATGGTCTTAACCCATTCTGGAAGCTTTGTGTCAAACTTAAAACCTTAAATCAGATTCATCTTGATGCTCAAGTCAGTTGATTGTGATCCAAAGAACATGTATCACATTGGTAACTAATGCCGATGAACATATTCTGTTTTCATTGTAGGAGAAAAGAATTAAGAATATGTTTACATATATATTTGAGTCAAGAGAATTGGCATGCTATTTTCTGCATGGTTCAGAGAGTTATAGGTAGAAAGCTAGACATATTTTTATTAAGGATTTAATGCAGCCGAAATATTGAAGGATTTCATAAACTATATTTAAAGGTTGACCCTCTATTTAATAGAGTAGATTGGACTTCTCCAAGTCTTGAGAGAGATGAGTTCAGGTTGTTCAATTATTTCTTAAGTTTGGATAAAATTCTGTTTGTATATTTCTGAAATAGAATATCTTTGAAGTCATAATTATAAAATATTTTAAGTAAATTCCTTGTTTTAAAATATTCTGTGGCTTTTTTTTCCTAAAATGAAAACCATGTGTTTTTTCTCACATAGCACTGATTCTGTCTCTGAGCAACAGACTAGTAATGACATTTTATTCTTTGATTGGAATTTATATGTGATACTTACAATCTAGAATCTTGTTCTTACCAAATATTTCACAGAAAGCCATGAATTCCTGAAAGTTGATTCTTCAAGCTCAATTTTATTAATGTAAACTTTATGATTAAAGCAAGGCTGATTACTTTTCTTATTTCCACTTACGCTTGACTAACTTGCAATTGGTTTTCTTACTTTTATGATGTCTGTTTTGATACTTGGCCCCAATAACAGATGCTGGTGACCCATGGTTCAATTTACACAGTGCTGAAACATAATGACCATTTTTCTTTTCAGTTTAAATATACCTTATTCAAGGGTAGATGACTAGAGAATATATTTAAATTTTAAAGTGGCTAAAATTAATGTAAACAATATTATTTTCTTAATATTTGAGGGTAAATATTCTAATTAAAACAGAAAAATCACAATGAAGGAAATAATTTTGTGACTTGTCTATTTAGCACATGAAAAAAAATGGGAACTTTCATCAGGAACATTTGTGAAATGAGTTCTATTTCATAATGTTCCATTCTTGTTAATATTTTAAATTTCAAATCAAGTATTTTAAGCAAATGTGCAACATTAGTTAGGATGATAAATACAAAATTATGCATGGATTTGAAGGAGCGCCTAATAATGCATAGATTTCTAAGGAAGGCCCTAATAAAGCACCATGCTATGTGCTAATGTATAGGAATGATATGACATTACGTTTAACCTCTGCAGTAATTCATTGAAAGGTATAGGTTTGTAGTGTATGTACATATTCAAAGTATACAATTAGATGTCCATCACTATGGGCTTTTGAAGGAACTACAACATCCTGTTTTCCATAAGGACAGCCTACAGTTAATCCTCACGTGAGAAGCCACAAAGGTCAGCCAGGATGCCTGTGTCCACTGTACCTCAGTCTCCAAGTCCAGATGGTTCTTGGCATCTCTGCTTAGGAGTCATACAGGTTTCTGATAAACTTTAAATACAGCGCATCTGAGAATGAGGCAGACATCTCTCCATCCTGGAGGATTGGGACCAAGAGCCACAAACCATTCCTCAAAGGTTGCTGAATGATTGTCAGGTGAACTTTCTTGGCATCCACCTGCTTTTGTTCACATTGCTGTATCGGCAGCTGGAGGACTGCAAAGGTCATGTTGACTAAACGTGGCACAGAAATGCCCTTGACAATTGTACACGGCATGAGGAGTGAGAGAGCACAGGGCTGAGACTGAAATGAGAAGCAAGCCCTCAGAAGGCAGTTACAGGAGTATGTGTGCTGTGGACTTGATGGGCAATTGAACAGAGAAGAGAAAGCCAGTTGGTCCTGATGCTGTGGGAGACGGAAATGGCAGAGATTGATGGAAAGTGGAATATACTGGGTGTCTGGAGATGGGAATTTCTAAAGCCATTATCTGCCTGGTTTCCCCTAGTCAGAGCAATGAAAATTCAGTGATTTTTGGTCTATTTTAATGATTTTGTTTTTCAATACATGAGAGAAATGAAGGGGTCTAGAGAAAGTTACAGGAGGGATAACAAAAGCTTTGCTTTTCCTCTGTTAGTGAATAAATGTTAGAGTAGTCTGCAGATATCTAATAAATAACAATTTCCAGATATAGATCAGAGTGCATTGTTCTCACACTGTCACACAACTGTACTCTGGCCTCTTTTAGTGTTGTTCTTATGATTCCTTTTTATTAGTTTCTCCCTATTTGTTTTTGTTGTTAAACATTTCAGCTAATATCTTTCCTAATCAGTAGACATCATTATCTAGGGGAGAACAGAGAAGCTTCATGTCTCAAACATGGACATGATGGCATGTAACTGATTTTGCTATTCTAGTCATCTTCGGGGACATTAGAAAGTAAGTAACAATTTTTAAAGGAATAAATAACTGTGCAACACACAGCACATGGTAGATGGAGATGGAATCTTTGTGAAAATAAAAATTGCATTTGAAATAACACAGGGTGTACAGGATCAGAGTCATCCTTGCAGGAAAATCGCAACTGGATAAAAAGTGCACCGAAGAAGAGCTTGGGCTAATCATTCTATTAGGGTGTCATCTCCTAATGACTTCAGTGGGTGTGAGGGCTGCTTCCTCTTCGTAACAAACAGAAGTCCTGAGAAGCCACGCTGAAACGGATCCACTGTGTCCTCAGATCTGCCTGTAAAACACCAATTGATTTTGCTTCCAATTGAGAAGAATCCTTTAAGAGACAATACGTAAATGTCAGTCACCAGCTACCTGTAATTTAGTTTGTAAAAGGCACCTCACTGACTGCACTCTGTAGTTTAATTTGTGTTTGTCCCTGTCTCTTGTGATGTTTGTGAGAAGAGAAACTTTCAGTGGCTTTCATTAAATGGGTTGCATTTAATAACGAAATGTGTGACTAAACACAGCCATAAGACTCAATTTGGGAAAACACGCAGGGCACTGCCTCTATTCCTGTTGAGTTGGAACACGACATAGAACGAATGTGTTGTTTAGGAATGATAAAGTAGTGTTGCACTGCTTAGTAATTTGGCTTAGAGAGGCACGAGGGAAAGCTCATGTTCACGGACCTTGGGCCAGATTCTAGCTACTTGACACTAGTGAGTGTCTGGACGAATAGCCGCTGCACACAGTGTGGCCACATGATGTTGGCAGTAATCCATGCATGACTCTGATTTAAGGAATTCGAGTTTTATGAGAAAATAATTTTGGAAGTTTTTGATGTGGGATTAATGATATAATTTAGATTCTCAACCTCCCATTCCCTGAAATGTGAAGGCAACAGTGTGGTGATGATGTCACTTCCCTCACTTGCGGATTTTTGTATGAATAGTTAGGCCTTGTATGGGGGAGTAGTTTATGTTTGCTCTTGACTGTTTGATTGCCAAACACTGACATGTGCTGGCTGGATGAGGAAAATGTGTGCATGAGAACTGAATGGCACTGGGCGATCACCAATGAGAGTGAAGAAAGCCAAGGTGTTTATCATATTCTGTCTCTGCCTGTTGCTCTGGGGCCAATCTACCCTTCTGTATTTTACCTGTGGCATCCTGGTCTTTGTTCCCACCACAGAACCTTGGTGCCTGCTTTTCTCTCCTCAATTCTTAGTTCTCAGAATTTCTCATGGCTGTAGCATGGTCCTCACCATTCTGAATGGAAAATAAGTTTCTTCTTGTTAAAGTTAGCAGCAACATATTAACTACTGAATCCAGGGAAGTATCATAGATTTTATTTTGCATCACCTTCTTCAGGTCTTGTCTTCTGTGAGAGCTCTTACACCTTTAGTCCTCTCCTCCTCCTCCTCCTCCTCCTCCCCCCCTCCTCCTCCTCCCCCTCCTCCTCCTCCTCCTCCCCCTCCTCCTTCTCCTCCTCCTCCTCCTCATTTTAGATCTTTTTATCTGCTCAGCCTCTAAATTTGAGTGATCCTGCGGGTTTAGCCCGTGTCTCAGTGTTAGTAGTTTGTGGGCATTTAATCCTTTCAACTGTAACTCCCAGCTCCAAAGTTTCCCTGAAGATCAGCCCCTGGAGCTAACTTCCCTCTGGATGCCTTTATCTAGACCATCCACAGTCATAGGAAATCCAAACTAGCCCAAAGTAAGCAATTCACCTTTCATGGTGCCTCCCTGATTCACGTAGCGGTGTTTATATTTGCCTCTCACTCAGGCCAGACGCCTACAAATCATCTTACACCAAGAAAACTGCCTTGTTTCTTCAAAAATTGTTTAATTGCATTTATTTATTTATTTATGTGTCTGTGATGACACACGTGCGGAGGTCAGAGGTCAACTTGTAGGAGTCGGTTCTCTCCTTTCACCATGTGGGACCCAGGGCTCAAACCCAGGTCATCGGGCTGGTGACACCCACAGCGTCTCGTGTCAGTGTATTTTTCCCCTAAAGTTATCCTATTGAAGTAATATTTTCATGAACAAGATTTGGAGCTGTGCTTTGCCAAATAGACTGCTTTCGGGGGCTTATCAGTGGATTGTGGAGAGAGATTATTTTCCTGTTGTGTTGCTGCATGCTGACATTGTTAGATGGAAAACAGGAGGGCAAATGTCAGTGGGAATTCACAGAAGCAGTTTTATTAATTTAGCTTATGAGAACTCCCTCCTGCCCTGTTCCCAATCCTTAGTTTAATGAAATATGTTTAAAGAGCTGTAAATCCTTTATTGTTGTATAAACAGGATTCTCATTTAATCCATGGTTTGTTTTTTTTTCCTACCACTGAAAAAAGGCAGTGTAGAAAGCAGTGAAAGACAATTAAAACAGGGTCTCACTATTTCCCTAGCATTTCAAAATTATTTCTAGATTAAAAATTAGTGCTGATAGCATGAGATTTTATTGAATTTTTATGATATGAATGTACTATGAATAGTGCTTTAGATAAATAAATAATTATTTTATCTAAAGAATGAAACATTTAGCTCATGCTGCAAGAACGTAAAGCTCCTTGGATGCTGATGGTTAAATCCTTTATAAGCTATTGGTTTTATTTACAAAGACTGCAGGTCCAAAACATAAAGCAATGCTTATAGTCATTTAGAGACCATAGAAACCAAATTTGGCCTATTTGTTTTATTGTTGAGCTTGTTTAAATGTGATTGCTTCACAGAAAATGATCATTTGGAAACAAATGAGAATTCCAGGAAATCGAAGAGATTGTGCTCAGCATCTGATTCTTGTGTTCTCCTGGACTGTGAGGCCAGCTTCTGATGTAGGAGACAGCATCACAGTGTTCTACCTTACCCTGGTAGACTTTGGCCTGTTGTCTTTATTCACAATGAGGAAAGTTATGTTTGAGAGGAAGTAAAATTGTCTTGCTTTATCAGATCTTTTAGATGCATGTTCTGGCTGATGGAGTCCTTTCCATCACCTAATTGGGTGGGAGCTGGAAAAACATGTGAGGATTGAGACCAAACATGGCTCTTCTTGGAACATGCCCAAGTACCTGTAGGACTGGTCTTCACAGTAAAGATAACTGCAGAAGATTCACTCATATGTCATAGCTGTTTGGAGTTTTTGTCAACAGGGAAGTCCCGTAACCAACACTGCAGTGTTTATCAGGGTATTTACCTTAACATTTCTCTTTTTCCAAACCATTCTACAACTGTATTATTACATACAGGTATTGGGTATGGGACACTGTCCAGGAGGCTATGGGAGTCAAGTGATTCTTAAAGAGACCGAATCTCTTTGTCCAGCAAGACATCGAATGATGTCCCTATTTCTTCTCCCAGCCTGCCCAAGCAAGAACATTGCAGTCACATTATGAAGACTGCTGTCAAGGGCCAGCCATTTTCTTTTTTCTTGGCAGAACTAGAAAAATATCAGCATCCTGAATCTTTTCCAGCCTATTTTAATATAAATAATTTTGGCTCTAGCCATCAGTAGACATACTAATTACTTGTTCACACATGCATGGCCAGTTTCTAGCTCATTTGGGACTTTTAATAACTGGATTTTATCTTTTGTGAGATGATAACATGGGAATCACATAATTTTTTCAGATTCTAAGTTTTAAGGGACTTTGGGATATGTTTTATAATCACATCTGATTTCCAAGTCCAGGCAAGAATGTAGCATTATGGAGCAGGTAGATTCTTTTATAGACTTGATAGAAAACATTCTTCTCTTGAAATCTTGTCTTACTAGTGGCATAGACTCAATTTAAGGAGGTATCATTACAGAGAAGATGGGCTTATGTCAGGAAGCCATCCCAGCAGTGTCACAGATGAGCAGTGTGTTAAGTCAGGAGCAGAGCGTTAGGCTACAGAGAGGGAGGGCTACTGCGGTTGCACACACAGGGTCCAGGAGCCAAATGTGCATTTAGAGAACCCTGATTCCCTACTTCCAGTTTCTTGGGAACCATTGCAGGTTCGATGACTCTGCTGACAACAATTCTATCTGGAACATGATTTCATATAAACTATTTTTTAATGTGAAGCTCACATCAGTGTAAATGGCCAGTCAAATGGTTAGCTTGTAAAGCTGAATCACGGTCTAATTTGTTACCACAATTTGCTTTCCCTCTTTATTTCACTTGGTAGATTAATCTCATTTAGCAGTGCCATTAGGTTCTTGCTTTGATGGTGTGCAAAAAATACACACAAACATCTGATATTTCTGAGTATGTGGGCTGTGATGAATTTAAATGTGTCCTAGTGGAGCATATGTTTTGAAACAGCTGAAGATTTATCGTTGTTTTTTAACTTAAGAATGGAAGAGATTGACCACTATAGGATAATTAAAAATAGCAACTCTCTTGGGAAAGCAGGAGCCAAGTTGCCAAATGCCACAGCACCAAGGGGCAGTATCCTGTAACCCAAATTGGGTAATTTATATCTGTGTCACTTGAAGATCTGATATGTAGTTGAGCCAATGAATCATCCCACTGGGCATACGATAACTAAAGCAAAATTTATTTTCTTTTTCCTGCAGAGTTTTAGTCAATTAAGTAATAAATCACCCTGTCTTTGCTGAACATAGAACAGACAGGCTTATGTGAGTTGGATGGATTAGATGATGCCCCTGTCCCAGAGAGCTGGTTCTACTCTGTTTTAAAAGATGCTGACAGGGAGACAGCCCAGATTGCTCTGGTTATACTTTTCAGTGTTGAAAGTGGTGATAATATTTGGATATTTTAAAATATTTCCAACTTACCATTGAAGGTTTCTCTTAAATATTTAGGAGTCTTGAATGGGTTAACTTCTTGCTAACTCCCAGTATTCCAGCAGATACTTGTGGATGGTCCCACAGGCACAGAGAATAAAGAGACATGATGTTCTTCCTTCCAGAATAACCTTTGTAAGGACTTGCCATTTACGAACCAAAATGAACATGGGCTTTTCTCTTTGAGTGTCATGAGCGTCATGGTAACACTTTCTGCATAAAATAAAGACTGTGCACGCAAATCTTATTTGAGAAGTAGAAGTTAAAATTTAGAGAGGTTAAGTGGCTTATCCCAGATATTATACCTGGTGAGTTGTGCAAAGAAAATTTCAGGGACTGCTTATTTTTGCCTTGAGGACAATGTTCTTCAAAGCATTTGTACTTCTGCCTCACTGGTGAGCCTATGAGATCTACTACTCTAAGCAATTAAGCATGCATTTTAGAAATATGTTCCTAGGAGAATAGTTTGAATTGATAATGTAGTTGAGAACTTTATTAAACTTCATTAGAATGAAGAATTATCCATTTTTAAGCGGAAGGGGTCAGATGCTCAGTGTAAATGAGTTGGCAGCAACAGATACAAAGACGGAATCCATCATCTTGCAATCCCGAGCATCCAGAGCCCTGGACCTGCAGTTCAGGAGGATCGATAAGTGAGAAGGGCTGTACACACCTTAGAAGGGAAGCGCCACAGGACGTTTGTAACCTGCTGAGCATGGTGGAACAGATGCTGTCTGGTGCGCTGTAGGTGGAGATTCTTAAGAGACTGTACCTGGCTTCAGATGAAGAAGCTGGGCTTTGTTCTCAGTATTTATCTTAACTTAGAGGGCACACATGCATTTGTAAAATAAGTCTTCTTTGGGGCCTAATGATAATTAATCCTCACAGTAATTTACCTTCTGCACAGTGAAAAGGTAAATTTCAGACTAGCTTCTGTTCAGATAACCAGATGACCCGCACAGAGTTTGAGAAATTCCCAGTGTGTCACTGAATCTGTTTGTTCTCTAAAGGATACTGATCCAGTCTTTTCTGATTGTTTTATAGGATCCTTCAAATCAAAAATGTGGCGGAAGGAAGAAGACGGTATCTTTTAGCAGCATGCCTTCGGAGAAGAAAATCAGCAGTGCACACGACTGCATCAGCTTCATGCAGGCTGGCTGCGAGCTGAAGAAAGTGCGTCCGAACTCCCGCATCTACAACCGGTTTTTCACCCTAGACACAGACCTCCAGGCTCTCCGCTGGGAACCTTCCAAGAAAGATCCTGAGAAAGCCAAGCTGGACATCTCCGCCATCAAAGAGATCAGGCTGGGGAAGAACACGGAGACATTCAGAAACAATGGCCTCGCCGACCAGATCTGCGAAGACTGCGCCTTCTCCATACTCCACGGGGAAAACTACGAGTCTCTGGATCTAGTTGCCAATTCAGCAGATGTAGCAAACATCTGGGTGTCAGGGTTACGGTACCTGGTCTCACGTAGTAAACAACCACTTGATTTTATGGAGGGTAACCAGAACACACCACGGTTCATGTGGCTGAAAACGGTGTTCGAAGCCGCAGACGTCGATGGGAATGGGATCATGTTAGAAGACACCTCTGTGGAGTTAATAAAACAACTCAACCCTACTCTGAAGGAATCTAAGATCAGGTTAAAGTTTAAAGAAATCCAGAAGAGCAAAGAAAAACTAACTACCCGGGTGACAGAGGAAGAGTTTTGTGAAGCTTTCTGTGAACTTTGCACCAGGCCAGAAGTGTATTTCTTACTTGTGCAGATCTCTAAGAACAAAGAATATCTGGATGCCAATGATCTCATGCTGTTTATAGAAGCCGAGCAGGGGGTGGCCCACGTCACAGAGGAAATGTGCTCAGACATCATCAGGCGATACGAACTTTCAGAAGAGGGCCGTCAGAAAGGGTTTCTTGCAATCGATGGATTTACTCAGTATTTATTATCTCCGGAATGTGACATTTTTGACCCAGAGCAGAAGAAGGTCGCCCAAGATATGACGCAGCCTTTATCTCACTACTACATCAATGCGTCGCATAACACGTACCTGATAGAGGACCAGCTCAGGGGGCCGGCCGACATCAACGGGTACGTGAGGGCTTTGAAAATGGGCTGTCGAAGCATTGAGCTTGACGTGATTGACGGTTCAGATAACGAGCCCATCCTTTGTAATAGAAACAACACGGCCATGCACCTCTCCTTCCGAAGCGTTCTAGAGGTGATAAATAAGTTCGCCTTCGTTGCTTCAGAGTATCCACTCATTCTCTGCTTGGGGAATCACTGCTCCCTGCCACAGCAGAGAGTCATGGTTCAGCAGATGAGAAAGGTGTTCGGCAATAAGCTCTATACAGAAGCGCCTTTGTCATCAGAATCCTACCTCCCATCCCCAGAGAAACTGAAAAATATGATCATTGTGAAAGGGAAGAAATTGCCTTCAGGGTCAGATCTGTTGGAAGGAGAAGTGACCGACGAGGATGAGGAAGCTGAGATGTCCCGGAGGATGTCAGGAGATTACAACGGTGAGCAGAAACATATCTGGCTCTGCCGGGAGCTCTCGGATTTGGTATCCATCTGTAAATCTGTTCAGTACAGGGATTTTGAACTGTCCATGAAAACCCAAAACTACTGGGAAATTTGTTCATTTAGTGAAACAGAGGCCAGCCGAATCGCAAATGAATACCCAGAGGACTTCGTGAATTACAACAAGAAGTTCTTATCAAGGATCTACCCCAGTGCCATGCGGATAGACTCCAGTAATTTGAACCCACAGGACTTCTGGAATTGTGGCTGTCAGATTGTGGCAATGAATTTTCAGACTCCAGGTCCAATGATGGACCTCCACACCGGCTGGTTTCTTCAGAATGGAGGGTGTGGCTACGTCCTGAGGCCATCGGTCATGCGAGACGAAGTTTCGTACTTCAGTGCAAATACAAAGGGCATCGTACCGGGAGTGTCGCCCCTGGTTCTTCACATCAAGATCATCAGCGGCCAGAACTTCCCAAAGCCCAAGGGAGCCTGTGCCAAAGGGGATGTCATAGACCCCTATGTTTGTGTAGAGATTCACGGAATTCCGGCTGATTGCTGCGAGCAAAGAACTAAAACTGTACAACAGAACAGCGATAACCCCATTTTTGATGAAACTTTCGAGTTTCAAGTCAACCTTCCTGAGCTGACCATGGTCCGTTTTGTCGTTCTGGATGATGACTACATTGGGGATGAGTTCATAGGGCAGTACACGATACCATTCGAATGTCTGCAGCCCGGGTACCGGCATGTCCCCTTGCGCTCCTTTGTCGGGGATATCATGGAGCACGTGACCCTTTTCGTTCACATAGCAATAACCAATCGGAGCGGAGGAGGAAAGGCACAGAAGCGCAGCCTTTCTGTGAGGATGGGCAAGAAAGTTCGAGAATACACCATGCTCAGGAATATCGGTCTTAAAACCATAGATGATGTCTTCAAAATAGCAGTTCATCCCTTACGAGAAGCCATCGACATGAGAGAAAACATGCAGGTAGGAAAGCAGCCCCCGTCCCCTACTGCCTGTCATTCACACTCAGCTAAACTACTGACCACTGTGGTTTACTAATGGCTACTTTGCAAGTGTTTGGAAGTACTGTGCAGATCCATGCACCACTGATTGATGCTCCCTGTCACCTGTATAAAGCAGGTGGTTTCCAACTGTGAATGCAAGGTTGAGTTTGACCAGTAAATGGTGTATCAATATAGCAAATGAAACATCTTTTCAATATGTTTACGGTGTAATAATTGATTAACAGTAATGTGTACATGAACAGTGTGGGAAAAGTAAGATAAAAAAACATGGGAATAGGGGCTGGGGACATGACTCAGTGGGAAGAGCACTTGCTATGCAAGCATGAGGACCTAGATTCAAACCTCGGCATCTACATGAAACATTGTGTGTGGCTAAATGTTCCTGTGACTCCTGCTGAAGGTGGAGCAGGGGTAAGAAGATCTCGGGGTCTTGTTGACCACCAACCTAGCTCCAGGTTCAGTGAGAAATCCGTCCAAGGGAATAAGGTGGAAAGTGATAGATCAGGAGACCCTGCTTTGTCCTCTTGACTCCGTGTGGTGTGTGTAGTATATAAAATACATGCCCAAGCATATGCATGTGGTCTGAGAGCATAAATGGAAAATACTTGCAGATATTAATATAGAAGAGAATTTGAAGTCCTGTATTGTAAAAGCGATGCCGGTTATATTTTTAGTTATTTAAGTGTATACTAACAATAGGTTATTACCAACAAGAGAAAACACAGCTAAACAAATAAAACTCAACACCTAAATTTAAAAAAAAAAAATTTAGTCTTCTCCTAGAAAGGTGGTTTAATTGAAAGAATGAGGATTCTGGGATAAGTCTGTCCCTGTGTGGTCTTGAATAGATGGTCACTGTCTCTGATCATCAGTTTTCTCTGCATAAGGCAAGACCATGAGACCTATACCATAGGACTGCTGTGAGCATCGAGTTAAAACGGGCTCTAAATATGCTGTTATCATCTCTGTAATATTTCCTTACATAAATTCGACATTATTGTAAATCTCTGTTAGATCACCTATAAGCAGTTTCTTTACCTGTGTTAGAAGATTCTATGTATTGCTGTGTAATTCTTGAAATACAGTCTTTATTGCATATTTAAAAAATACATCTTGCAAAGAGTAACTGGCTGGAGTGATGTCTCAGCCAGTAAAGAACCTGCTGTACAGGCGCAAGACCCGGAGTTCAGATCCTCAGAACCCACTTAGGAGGTGGACGCGTGTGGCAACCCTCCTGTAACCCTCCTATAATCCCAGTGCATGCAAGGGGTCAAGACAGGGGATCACCTGTGCAGGATGGCGGGCTAGATTACCTAGATCCATGGTTTCTGAATCTAGTGGAGACCCTGCCTCGATATGTAAAGAGTGATCTAAGAAGACACCCAGGTTTTTGCATGCATGCCCTCACACATGTGTGCGCACATGCATACATGTGTGTCCGCACATACACACATGTATTGCACACTGCATACATAAAAAGAAGAATCATTTATAAGATTTTTGCAGGCAGTGCTAATAAATTCATGGTAGCCAAGCCTAACAAAGTAGTTTGGATAAAGGATTATTTGGAGAGTAAGCTGTAAAAAAGAAAATACCATGATAATAAATTCATGAGACATTCAGTAGGTTAGATGTTGGTCATTATTAATAAATGTAAAACAGCCACAATTTCTATTCCAAGCTATTATTTTATTATCAGTTTAAACACATTAATAGTGGCCCCACAGTATCCCAAATGTTCACCGTCTCGTTAAGAAAAAGAAATTAAAAAGCACTTCCCACATAATCAACTTTTACAACCTAAGTTACATCACTCTCTTAAAAGCAGAGTGCACAGAAGAACACTAGTCTAAGTGACTTTATGGTGTATTACTAACTATGACTCTGAGCCCCAGAAAAAGTTCCAGGCTCTTTCAATTTGAGAGATATTTTCATAATATTATTGCATCACAATTTTGTTAAAGATTGTAGTATCGATGAATAATATGTCCATGCAATGTATTTTTTTGTGTGTGTGCAAGGTGTGTCTCTGATGGGTGACAAAGCAACATGGCTAGTTGGGCAGATGAAGACTAGTGAGCAATGATAGCCCACTGCCTTGAGGTGCTACAAGAGATGACATCTAATGCAGTGGCATGATATTTTTTGATCCCCATGATAGAATTCAAATGAAGTATTCATGTCCAGGCACTGCTAGGATGTGGATGGATTCCACATTGCTATGTTTGAAAAGCACCAAGCAATCTTTAGTCATGAGCTATTTCATCGGTTCTCAACCTGTGGGTCACAACCCTCCCGGGGGTTGAATGACCCCATCTCACAAGGGTCCTCTTAAGACCATTCCACCTATCAGATATTTACATTACAATTCATAGCAGTATCCAAATTACAGTTATGAAGTAGCAACAAAAGTAATTCTACGGTTTGGGGTTACCACAACATGAGAAACTATATCGAAGGATTGCGGTATTAGGGAGGTTGAGAACCATCTAGAACCAAAAGTAGAACTGATTTACTTTGATTTTGATGGGTATTTGTGGCCACTGGTAAACACCAAGACCAGCAGTTCAGGCTGTGAGTCAGCTCTCTGTGTTACCCCTGCATGTCACAGCATTTGGGTTGCCTGTGATCCAGGCTGCTCTGCGCTGGATATGCCTCTATGGGTATATACATTGGTGAATTTACTTGAGTGTAAACTGGGGTGCAATGCCATGTGGTCAGACATCTGACTCCATGTTTTCTCCTCGTAGAACGCCATAGTGTCTGTTAAGGAGCTGTGTGGACTCCCTCCGATTGCCAGTCTGAAGCAGTGCCTGTTAACCCTGTCCTCTCGTCTCATCACCAGCGACAGTGCTCCCTCCGTGTCTCTGGTGATGAAGGACAGCTTTCCCTACCTGGAGCCTCTGGGCACCGTTCCAGATGTGCAGCGGAAGATGCTGGCTGCATATGACCTGGTAGGCTATTGCGCCTTCCCATTTCTTATCTGTGCACAGAAATCCCTAAAAGCAGAGGTTCTTGGGTAGAATTCCAGTGACTGGAACAGAGTGATTGCCTGTAAGATGTGGTTGGAGGTGACAGCCAGAGCTTACCATTCAGGATCCATCAAGCTCCCGAGAGACCTCTGAGAACATGGCAAAGGGAACAATCCCTGCTTTGACAAAGAGTGAGTGATTTATCCAATCCTCAGAGGCATGCCTTCTTTCTTTTGAATGATGGCTCCTGACAAGGAGAGGCTCAGGTCTCAGTATTGCTCGATGATGGTTAAGACAAAAGGCTTGCCTGTAAACTTCTCTAAGCTAATGAATGACATTATCTGTTTTTATATAATAGAATTTATGTAGTGATTAGATTTGAGAATAACTTTATTTTTGTGTCTAATGCTATAAACAAATGCAAATGACAAAATGTATAACATACCTAATTAGGTATAAAAAATATATTTAACTAGAAGAACATGTACAGTTCAGTAAGAATGGAAAGATGTGGAAACTTCTTATATCAATCAAGATTAAATTCTCCCATAAATGAGAAATTATCTCCCATATATGAAATTTTCAGAGACTAAATTACAGTTAAAATAAAATAATGTATTTTTAACAAGGCAACTCAATTATGACTTAAAGTGCAGACTTTAATCAAGAAATGTAGACAGCAATTATCTGAGGGAATACTTTTGCCAGATTCGTAGGTGCTCCGGCTCCTTCTGGTTGTCTTTTCTAATATTCCTAGAATGTTGCTCTTATCTTCAAGGTCCAAAATGGCGGCCTAAACTCCTAACATCTGTAGCCTTTGAGTCTGTAACATTGAGAGGACGCATAATCATTCTTTTAGGATATTATCTTCTGGAATCGCAGACAAGAAAAATATTACTTTTCCTTAGTGTTCATCAGCCTGGAGTTGATACATAGCCACAATTAATTGCAAAAATAATGTGAAATATAATTTCAAGGAGACTAAAAGTCTCTTCTGTTACTAAGAAGTAGGAGGAGAATGGAAATCAGCAGACAATGCAGATTCTACTACAGAAGTCAACAGGCTAAAAAGCCTAAAAAACTATCAATGGAATATGCAACATATTTAATTTTAAAGTTTCTAATTAGATAAGTCAATGCATTAAAATAAGTATGGTCATAAGCCCTTACAGCTACACCTGGAGATTGAAGCCATAAGGTTTATTGAGCCCAAAAGACCAAGGCCAGTCTAGTCTAGGGAAAATAATGAAACACCATGTCTTTAGACTGATGTAATAAGATATCTTCCTTTCCATTATGTCATCATCTATGCCTTGTCTTTTAAATCATGGTGCTTCTAATCAAGAATTTAAGAAGACAAGGGCCTGGGGAGAGATGGCTCAGTGGGTGAAATGTTTGCTGCGCAAGCATGGGAAACTGAGTTTAAATCCCCAGAACCCACTTAAAAAGTCATGTATGGCCACACGTATCTATAACTGCAGTGCTGGGGAATGGAGACGGGTGGGTCCCTCCCTGGAGCATTCCAGCCTTGCAGAGAGCAATGTTACTCTGTGGTCCTTGCATATGTATGCAGGGTGTGTACACACACACACACACACACGGGGCTTTGATAGACACTTTTCTTTCCCTGACTATAGTGCAAAAATAAGTTGCTTTATATATTGTTGGAGAAAAGTTAAATAAAACAAGTTAAAATGCGTGTTCATCTGATCTATGGACTCTTTTAGATTATCGTGAAGACTTCCATATGCATAAACACTGGTTTTTCATAATGCTGACATGGAGGGGTTAACTAAATTAAAGATAGGAACCCAGGAACTGGAGAGATGGCTTAGCAGTTCAGAGCTGTTGCTGCTCTTACAAAGGAGTGGGTTCTAACCCATGTGGCAGCTCCCATCTGTCTGTAACTCCAGCTCCAGGGGATATCACGTCCTCGTCCAGCCTCCATGGCACCTGCACACATTTGGCATAATTCGCACAGACACATACACATAAATACAAATAAAGTTGCTTTTTAAAAGATAGCAATCTATCAAATGCACTCCTTTGAAGCTGTCAAAATCTGTTGTTTAGAGGAATAGTAATGGTGTGGAGAAGGACTCAGTATATCTCGTGAAGCAGTCTGGTTGAAATAATGCGTGCACGGGAGGATTTAAATTGCATTTGTATGTATATGCACGTGCAAGGCTAGGAAGACATCAACAGCGATTACTCTTGCTTGTCATGAGTGAATTTTATTTTCTTATTTCTGCTTTCCTATATGCCTTCTGTATTTGCCAAATTCTTAATAACAAACACGATGCATTTTATAATTGAATAAAATAACTCTCAGAGAAGAAAATACTAATATTTTAACATTAAAAATAACTAGGAGGAAAGCATCTGGCATAAGCATTTTCTAACTGAAGTGGAAACGCCTCCACTGCACGCACCCTGCACGCAGACGCTCCCGCAGGCCTGTGTCGGGGGAGGCTACCTATTGCCTATGTCACATTTTTTTGTGTGTGTGAAATCAATTTTTTCATCATAAAAGTGGGTATTGAAAGCTGCTCAGTGAATAGGTATAATTGCCATTTAAGAGGTGAAATTAGGGTACTAGTTGCCATAGAGACAGACAGTAGACATCACTTATTCCCTTGTAAGCTAAGAAAGGAAAATAATGCACGGAAAGGCCATCCAGCCCCTGGAGCTGGGCCTGTATTAAGCAGAATGGCTCCTGGGCTGTGGTTGCACAGTTTCTGCTTCACATCAGAAGTGTCTGATGGTGGGTTTTGTCTTTCTGCTTTACCTGCCAAGGCCAAATCTTAATATTAGCCTTTGTCTCTTCTCTGTGTTTAAAAGTAGCTTATATAGTTGTAGGCAGAGCTGGGTTTTTAACAAAATCTGAAATAGTTTACCACAAAAAGCAGAAATACTTAAATGAAGTCCAGTTATAATTTCCCGTGGAAATGACTTCTCATTTTGGTAGGAAATTGAGTGAAAATAACCTGCTCCAAATTGTTCAGCCAGCTCACTACAGAAGTGAGAACACTTCCAGCATCTCTACTGGATATTCCTTTTGATGGTGCACAGGGGTGAGGAGGGATGTGCCCCTGATGCCAGTGACCCTGAAAACAGAAGCATCATTGTGTAAGGACTGTGCTGTACTGGTGGGCATCTTTTCTGCTCTACTGTATTAGTGTTTGTGTTCATTTTGAAGAAGTTTCCTGAGATTCTTTGCAGACCTAGAGCAATCATGTGAAAACAGGGACTATATCATGTCCCAATACTTCATCAAATTCTATAGTGGTGGCTTCAGATTTAAGTAAGTGGAAACTGCTTACCAACATGTCACAGGACGCTCTGTGATCTCACGCCTCTGCAGCCTTACCTCCCTCCCCACTTTCCCTCAGCCATACCGACTTTCTTCAGTCATCCCAAATTTGTTCTGCTCTCCAGGCCATTATGAATACACTGCCTGCCAGGTGGTGGTGCATACTTTTAATCACAGCCCTCAGGAAGCAGAGGCAGGTGGATCACTGTGATTTTGAGCCCAGCCTGGTCTACAAAGTGAGTTCCAGGACAACTAGAGTTACAGCAGAGTAAAACCGTGTCAAAAAAAAAAAAAAGTAAAATTGAAATAAGAATTTTAAAATTAAAATGAAAAGAAATAAGAAAACTGCATTTGTCCCTGGAATGTCCTTCTCTTGCCTGAAAATATCTTATCTCTTAATTCCTAGCCAGGCATTTCCCGAGAGACTCTTCCCCAACTGCTGACCCACCTGCCACTCTATCCCACAGGTGTCTCCCTGCCACACTATTCAGAAGTGTGGAGTAGTTATAATCTCCATCTTTTAAAACTTATTTCCTTCATCTCCTCTTAATCCCTCTACTTGAATGTTTGTCCATGAGGGCAGAGTCCCTGTCTGCTTCAGGGTGTTCTCTTTAAAGCAGTGCTGGCACGTGATAGGTTACAGTCAATTTTAGTTGATTAAGCAAGAGTGGCGAGCATCTGTGGCCAATGCAAACGATGCGGTTTTACTCTGTGATGGAGCGTCTGACTTTTGCTTTCTCTGTCCGATGCCAGCCTTGGTGAATTGGTCCCTGTCCTAGAGACTCAGTCAGGACCACTTTCTAGCCTATTTATTATTCCCATGCCCTCTCTCAGGTACTCTGATTCACTTACCCCCACCTTCTAATTCTCCATTCTTTGATTTCTATTCCACACTACTTGGAGTAACTCCCGAGTCTCAGCCACTTCTCCAGTGGCTCGAGTCTTTAACTTCATAAAACCACTTTTATTAAGAAAACACTCACGTGTTGACTTTATGCACTGTGCACGTGCACTTTCTCTTTTGACGTGTCCCGTTGTGTCTGTGTCTTCCTAGTCTTTATATCAGTCAAGGAACAAACACATTTTGAATGCCCATTCTATGCAAGGTGCTGTGTGAAGCGCTAGGGGTTTTCCTTACAGAGTGGGTGGTTCTGATGGGTGGGTAGAACTTATAGTTAAGAGGGGAAGGAACAGTGTGACACTCGGCTTGCTGAGAACGATCAGATACTGCTTTATGTCCTGAGATGTATTTTAAAGATCCGGAGTCCTATGAGACCTCATGGGGACCCACAGGGCAGCGTCTCCACTCATCAACCACCCACGCTGGCTTTCCTGACCCTTGACAGATTACATTTGCAAATAATTTGGAAAAGAAAAATGCTATCTGACCTTTTTGTGCTTTTTTTCTTTGGATGACTGAGTTTTTACTTTTCTGATATTTCACCGGCCTAATTTTTCATGCATAGTCAAGAAGTATTTGCTTAATATATTCTAACCTGTTGTGTGTTAAATTAATGTGGGAGCTTTTGGGTAGTTTGTGTTCTGAATGCATCATTCAGAGGTGGATTAGTTATGGAGGACTGCAACTGTAAAATGCAAACCAGAGCATTCTTCAAAGGTGACTTCTGGACTGAATTATTTAACATTAGCATAAAAGTTAAAACTTTACTATGGTAAGAGCAACAGATTTTCTGATGATAAAGAAGTTGGACAATCTAGAGAACATGAGTCGAGGATTAATTGTTTACTAAATTGGTTGGGTTGTGATTTGGAAAGCAGCTGGTTGTGCTGGCACAAGAAGGAATGTAGCAAAAAAGAATTAACTGCCATCTAATCATATCTGGCAACTGAACCAGTGGAGAGCATCACAATTAAGCCAAGAATAATGGGCTAGATTAACTCTAGTCTCCTATGTTAGTGCTACTGCCAAAAGATAGATAGCCTCGAGATGGAAAAATTGTCTGTGGTTTCCTAAAGTTGTGTGTGTGTGTGTGTGTGTACTTGTAAGTGCATGTGCCTCTAAGAGGTCAGAGGAGGGTGTTGGGTCTGCTGGAGCCAGAGTTACAGAAGGCTGTGAGCTGTCTAACGTGGGTGCTGGGATCCACATTTGAGGGAAGCAGCGTGTACTCTTAACTGCTGAGCCATGTCTTCAGCTCCCCTCCCCCTGTAATATAGTTTTGCTTATTGAAATCAATTTACGTTAAAATAAGTAAATCAATCAAAGGAATTATTCTTCCATTGCTGGCTCATTGTAAACTTTGTGTAAAACATCCTTATTAGTGTGAAATTCAAAAAGCATATTGGTTTACACAGCACTAGAACTCAGAAAAATAGCTGTGTACGCGAATGTGCTCAACTGGAGCTAGCTATCTCAAAACAATAAGCAGTGCATGGATGTAGAGGAACACTTGGAAGAAGTTTTTGTTATTTTGGCTTCTGTAAAAACGCAAAATGACATTTGGATTAGGTTTGCGTGCCCACCCCAGCTGTGGTAGAGTTGTTTATGAGTTGGATTTGCAATGCTTGGTGCAGGTGGCTATGATTTGGTTAGGTGCAGTCGTTCTGGCACCTGTAGTTTGTTTTAGGGATCATGTACCACATAAGTTCATGGGAACTTTTGGCTTAGGGTATAAAAAGTCTGAAGCCCCAAGAGTTGAGGGGGTGTTGGTTGGTGGTTCACTGGCTGGGTTGCTGTCGTTAGCGTGATGATTCCTAAGAGAACAAAGGTTGGAGGGATTGAGTTTATAGACTGTTAGCTGAGACGCTAGTCTGACTCACTGTCAGCTAATTCTCTTCAATCTTAGGACAGCCTAAAAAGAGGCTGTGAAGATCTTTACCTTTCTCTCATTCTATATCAAGGCTGCTTGTGAAAGCAGTGACAATTTCTTTCTATCTTTCCTTTCTCTTACTGTAAATTGAGGGTTAAAGATTGTAGCATACTGCTACACATGGAAATCTCTTCATTCTTGGGTATAGCAATGCCTTCTGACACATTTTGGTGGGGTTGTTGTATAATGGAATAATTACTGTCATCATGAGGGATGGCAATTTCCACTTGGTAGCAGGTTGTTGGTGTCAAGGATGTATCAACAAGCAACTATTTCAAGAAGTTTCTTTGCTTTGACATAACACGGATCCTCACTTGACCTTGTGCTCCTTGCTTCTCAAATTCCTGTAGCAGTTTAGTTAAAGGCGCGAGGTAGTCAAATGGGCCTGGAAATTGTGGAGAGTTTTCATGTGATACTTAATTTTGATTGTCACTCTGATTGGAGTAAGGAACACCCAGTGAAGGAATGGGGTACAACTTTGAATATATCCGTAAGGACTTTTTTCAAAAAAGAATTGAAGGCAAAGGTCCATTCTGAATGTGGATGACACTATTCCATAAATCAGGGTCCCAAAGTGAATAAATATAAAAGGGAAAAGAAAAATGCTGGGTAGTTCCAACATCTCCCCCTTTGGCTTCCTGGTCTCCCAGGAGGTGAGCAAAGACCCTCACAGTCCTGCCACTAATCTTTCCGCTCCATGACAGACTGTCCTCCTCAAAATGAGCCAAGTCTGCCTTCCGTAAGTTGTTTTTTCCAGGTATTTGCTCACACGCACCAGAGATGTTCATAAAATCTCATCATCTGGTGGTTTTTATGAATGAGATAAATTGTAATAAGAGCTAGGTAAAAACAAATATTAAAAGCAATTTGTCAAGATTCGTCAACAGCTGTTTTGGAAATAGAACAACTGGGAAGACAAAATGTCCCTTTAGTAAGAAAGCAATCCTGACAGTAAATTCTGTCACCACCACAAATGAGGAGACAGATGTTCTTTGGTCTTCTCTGCTCAGGTTCTGTTGTCCAGCGCCATTACAAACCAGGCTGGGGAGTGTGACTTGAGGCCATTCCCAATACAGGGAGCACACCATTGCCAACACTGGCAGATATTCTGACTTTTATATTTGTGTTTATTTCATGGAAAGTTGGCCATCCTCACAGGGGTGAATGCTTAAAATAAAAAATATGTCAGTCTACAAACAACGCTTTTATTAGTTCCATTTAACATAAAGCACACAACACTAAAGAAAACTGTCTTTCATCTGGTAACAGCAGTCCCATTCACTAGTGTGCTGAGTTTAATAGAATTCAAGACTGGATTTCAAAAGTTTGAACCGCTATTCCACTATACAGCTAGAGACCCAAGACCCAGTCTTTTACTAGAAGGAAGGTCATAGCTGGGTCATAAGGGGAGATAACAGCAAAATGTCCACATAGCTTCTTAAATATTTTCAAGCAAGAACCTGTCTGAAGTTCTGGCTCCTTTTTGAAAAACCAGGGGCTGTGAGAAAAGCACTTCTAACTGGATTTCATAGGAAGACTGTTTAGAATGACTGATGTGTGTCAGGAATTCTATTTGGAAGGATAAACAGCCATGGCTAACTTTTGTTTCATGATGCTTTGCCTGCTGGCTGCTGCCAAATGGTGATCACCAACTTGTACTTGCAGTAGGAAATCAGCCTTTAATACTGGTCACAGAGTAACTCATAAGCTTAGGTCTGCTACCCACAATGCTTCTGTTCTAATGTCAACTATTTCTCTAACCCTGTGCCTTTAGGCAAGTCAACTTTCAGCTCAGGGTTTTTACATCTACAAAATGGTGCTGTCCATGATAAACTATTCTTAAAGTAACTCTAAATACAATGTTATGTGTGACTATGAATTTAAATGGAGTTCCAGAGAAAACTAGAGTCTTTGGAGGGTTTTTGAGTCATGAGAGTATGAACACTTACCATTCATTGGTTCAGCTTCCCTGTCCTGTCTAGAAGCCATAATCTCACAGCAAGCCTCTTGGTCATCTGGCTCCTACAGTACTTCTGCCCTCTCTTCTGTCATATTTCCTGAGCATTAAGTATAGAACTTGTATTGCAGATATGTCAACTGGGGCTGGGAACTCCACAGTCTCTGTATTTTGACCAGAAGTAGCTTTCTATAATGGTCTTCTGCTACAAAAAGGAACTTCTTTATTGAGGGGGGAGATCTACACTTCTCAGGCTGAGCCTGAGCACAGGGCTGGGCCTGGAGGTTGGATACTCAGCAAGTGGATACGGTCAGGGAGAAAGAGAATTTGGCTACAGTTGGTGGTGAGCATTCAGGGGTTAGCAACAGTGGAAAGCTTGGTAACTTTCAGGCCTAAGGAAGGGAGGGGCAACCATTTCTGGCACTCAGTACTTTTCTACATCTGCATCTGTCTAGAGCAGTTGCCTTGCAGACAGGAAGTTCTGAAACCGTAGCCCAACAGGGAGGTCGCTATCTACATGCAGAAGGAGCTATCTAAAGCCTCTGCTATACTCCCTTCTACTCTTGATCCTTGTTGGCAGTTCCTTTGGCCAATCTCAAGAAAACTCAGAAGGTAGGAGAGCATGTACGATGCTGCCCACAGTAATCAACCTCTCTAGCCTGGGCCTGAGCCTGAGAATGGTTTGGGAAAGGCAAGCAGAGTACTCAGCACAAATAGCATTTATCAGCCACTGTAAATATTGTGAGGATATTCTATAATAAGCTATCTAAGAATACTAATATACTAGTTAGTATATACACAATAAAATGTATCAGAAGTAGACACTAGTGTAGAAGTTTCCTGTGTTCTGTGAGTGTGCCTGGCAGATCTGAGCAAACCTCATTGTTTTCCAGCTCACATTGTGTCTGGGGAAGTAATCTTGGCGAGTGAGGTGATACTTACTTGAGCTGTGAGGTTGTTTTCAGTTTCTCTGTTGGAGTCCATGAAGTTTAGAACGAGATAAAATGGCCGCTTTACTACCCTACGGCCGTTTGCAAGTTGAGATACTCTGAAAGACTGAAGCAGCAACTGTCTTCCAGCTTCTCTCCCTGGGCGAATTTAGTTTTTTTCCTCCTGAAGCCCTGGCTACCAGATTGGAAACACGTGGCCTTAATTTGGCAAGATAGCCCAATCAATCAATTTTATTTTTACAAATAAAAAATGTAAAAATTTCTGATTCATCTCACACATTAAACATCTGTGTTGTGCACCCACTTCATGCCATAGGGAAAATGTACCTCCTGCCCTGAAGACCACAACTATGGGTCATTGGAATTGGTGAGAGATGAAGTGAGCTATGAAATGGCAGTAATGGGTACAAAATGTTTGTTGACTCTAAGAGGGGATAAAAATACCAAGAGGAGAGATTAACAGAGAGGAGAAGGAGAATCGAAGCCAAGTAGTTTCCTATGTGTATGGAAATGGAAAAGGAAATAAAAACCCAAGCCAGGGAACTCAAGAAGGAGGATAATGAGTTGTGTTGACCACTGAGCTGGAGAATCGAGACAAGGAGTTGGCCGGGGTAAAGCTGACGATGGCCAGGACTTAAGTCTGACAGTCACAGTGAGTCCTGCACGGAGCCCAAGCAACGGATGCCAGTTGGTTTTGTTAGGAAGCACCTAACCTGGGGAGAAGTACCCAAAGGCCACTGCAGTATTTCCTTAGGCGAATGGTTTTGTCAGCTAACTTTAATAAAGTTAAGAGATGATGAGACTAGAGAGAGAGAGAGGTAGATTAGAGAGGTAGAAATTGTAAATGAAAGATAAGAAAGAGGATCACCAGAAAGAAGTCCCCATGAGATGTAGGAGGAAATGACTCTGGCAGCCTAGCTAGGAGAATCAGAGCTTCGTCTCAGCTTGTCACAGAGGCACTGCGTTATGGAACACAGGAAATGCACTCTTCTTGTCGTAAACACGAAGAGAATCTTTAGTAAAATGCTGCAAAGAAAACCAGCCACAAATCAATAGAGGGCTTCTTACCAGGGAATGGTCTCATGTTTTCTTGTCTGAGTGTAAAACCAAGACAAACGAAAGGAATCTCAGTCAGGATGCTATCAAAGGAACTTATCAGTCATCTTCTTAAAAGATTCTTTTTTTCCAAGGGGCAGATCTGACTCTGGTTGTAATGGACTGTGCACGGCTTCGTTTGTGCTTGTGGGCTGGAGGAGATGCGCTCTTGTGTGTGAGCCAATGCACTCTCGTGTGGGCATGATGAGGACAGGCAAAATCAAAGACGTGACCGTCAAAAATGAAAACAGGCTGCATGCCAGGAATGGGATTCTGAGCTCAGCTCCATTATTAATTAATTCCATTTCATTGTTTAGGTGTTTTACCTTTTAGCTTCTGTATCTACAAAAGAAAGAGCTTGATTTGGTATCTAAGATTCCTTAAGCCTTAAAAATCCACAATTTAAAAATATGCAAATGTTTTCTTTCCATTGTTATAACAAATACCAAAGATTGATTTATAAAGAGAGATGATCTGTTTGGGCTCAGAATTGTAGAGGTTCTGGAGCATGGTGAGGCAGACACTCTGGTCTCTGGGGAGTGTTAGGTGGCGATAGTCCAGGCACTTGGCAGAGTCAACCGTCTCCCTACCTCATGGAAGTGAGAGAGGAAGAGGAAGAACTTCTGTCTCACAATCCCGCTAAAGGTCACACTCCAGTGACCTGAAGGCCTCCGGTTCCCTCGCATACTGTGAGTCCCTTCCTGGGGATCCAGCCCTCAATTCATGGGCCTCGGTGGACACTTAGGACCCAGACTGTAGCAACATTGTTGTGTTAAATGTGGCATTTGTCCAGTCTACATGAGCGTCCCCTTACCTGAATGTCAGGGAACACTCTGCCTATGATTGACTCATTAGAACGTGTGATAAGTTGTGAAGACACCTGCGCTGGCGATGCTGTGTAGATGCTGAAGGACAGAATCAGATTGGCTTCGTGCAGGGTTTCCATGTTAAATTCTTCTTCTTGTAGACTGCGCTGTTCCAGGCTATCACCCACCATCCGATAGATTGTTCTTAAGCCTATTCCTCCCTCTCCTGTCCTTTGTCCCCCTCCTCCTCTTTCTTCCTTCCCATCCTTTGCTCTTTCTCCTCCTTTCTCCCCTCTTCTTTCTTGCTATTTACCCCTGGCTGGCCTGAAACTCACTGCAAAGTCCCGATCCATTTTTGCTAGGTAAACAGGCTGGTGTTGAGCATTTTGTCAGGCTCCTGACCCTGCTTCCCACATACTGAGGTTACAGGCTCTCACCACTACACTGGGTACCACTCCTCAGAAACTGAAGGTGTTGATGTAAATCAGCAGTTTTACTCAGTCTAATCCTTCACGAGTTTTATGGTGTTAATTACTAATTTATAATTTGTATTCATTTATTCAACAATTCTAATTTGGCACTCACTGCGTGTCTGGTATGTTACACAGACAGGCCATTGCAAGAGAGGGGACTTTTGTCTCAATGTCTGGATGAGCCTAGGACAGAGATTTCCCTATCTCTTGTGATGGCCCCTCGTCCTAGATGTAGTTTTGAGAGCCTGTCTACGCATTGTCTTCCCAATGAGCCAGTTGAAGGGTTTCTAACAACTGCTCTTTGATGTTTTATGACAGATGATTCAAGAGAGCCGGATCCTCATAGAAATGGCAGACACAGTCCACGAAAAGATTGTACAGTGTCAGAAAGCAGGTAATATTTTTTCTACTTTGTTTAGAAATCAGAATGACAAGTCATAGCAGCTTTTAAATGTTTCTGTTTTTCCATTTAAAATTAAGGTGAATTCATGGCAGTGTTTATAGTTTAAGTTACACTTTTCTTTGTCTGGTAAAGGAGACCTCTGGGTGATGGCTGGTTATATTTGAGGGTAGTGTTTGAAGATGTCAAGAGATGAAGGGTTATGAATAAATCCTCGTGGTTGGGAGCCTCTAAGTCTTTCACTTAGTCTTTCACATGAAAGCTGTGGTTTCATGTGGCCCTTTAAAACCCACTTCACAGATAGGATTTGAACCACAGTCTGGTTTACTTGTTTGTTTTTGCCCTTCTTCCTGGTCTTCATTTTAGATTTGTTCTTTCTTTAAGGATAGGAGGGGTAACATATATGTGAGTCTCCACCTGTGTGTGTCTGTGCTCAGTTTCATCCATATCACAGAGCTTTTGCTTCTTGGGTCCGTGTGCTCTTCTGCCCACACATGCAGAAATGAGGAGAGACAGGACAGTGCTGACAGCTGCTTTATCAGTATGTTTATGGTGTTTGAAGCACATGTACTATCTTACTTGGTCCTCGTGGCAATTCTGCACTATATCCCATTTACAGATGGGAATGTAAGAGTCTGGTGAATGATCCAAGGTCCTGGGATCAACACACAATAGAGCTGACATATGAATATAGACTAGGCTGGGAATTCATGCTTCTTACTAGACTGATCAGCAAGCAACCTTAAACTTTTAATTGACAGAAAATGCAAAAATCAAAATGCCCAAGGCATATAGGAGCTTGGGCAGTGCTTTGCAAGCTTTATATGCAATGACCTGTTTGATCTTCACCACAATCCCGTTCAATGACAGTTACTCCCACCATTTCATCAGTGAGGGGAGTGAAGCCCAGTGGGTTTCAAGAGTTGTTCTGACTCACATGACTAGTGACTGGGTGAACTAGAATGTGAACCTGGGCTCTGTGCTCCTGTTGCTTCTGATGGGCCATGTCTGTTATACAAGCACCTGGGAAGCCAATGTGGTTTTAGGCTACCATAGTAACAGTAAGGCAACTAGGGTAAGGGGAATGGTAGCAAATCCCTACCCAGGGTGAGCTTCAGTAAGCCCAGTTAGAACACTATCCGACCCTAGATGCAGCTGTCTACACTGCTCAAATCCAGACAGTCAGCTGGTGCAGCTCGGCCTGGTTGCTAGCCTCAAGATGAGTCAGGCACCAGTAAGCAGAAACACGTTAGAGAGAGTGCTCATGTGGAGCAGAGAGGACCCACGGGGATTAATCTGATATCCTTCTTCAGACATATAAAGACTGGACTGTGCATGAGAGATTAGACGTCATTGGCCTGAGGCCAGCTAGCACTGAGGAATATAAGCTCTGGAAAAGGAGGTATTGGCTCATGTCAGTCCCAAAGACAGAACAAATTGTCTGCAAGAGAGCATAACTCTCATCCTGAGGTCCTGAGGTAGAGGCTGCAGACGTGGATGATAGTGATGCTATTTATGACACTCCAGCTGGAGTGAATGGTAGAGCAAATACACATGTGTTTCTAAGATGTCTGCTTTTAAAAGGCTTGTTATATGAGATCAAATCCTCTAATTACTGTTTTACCTACATGCGCTCTACGGCTTGCCTTTAAGCCACAGGGCTGGTTCAATAACAAAAGCAAGAGAAGTGCAAACACACATAAAGTTACCTCTACACTTCACACCCTTCCACATAAGAGAGGAAAAGGGCGGATAAGCCCAGGGACACCTGCTGGCAGGGTTGGCTTCTTATGTTCTCTCGTGTTTACCTGTGCGTCCAGGCTGCTTAAAATGAAGTTCAGCCTGTATCAGTTACTCATAGATGCCTTCTACATTGGGATGAATAAAACAGAAAGAATTCAATTTAGGGGTTTTGAAATTATGAGAGAGAACAGAAATGTGAGGTTACATTTTGCTGACAATATTTTCATAGTAAAAATTCATGTTTTCCTGAAATGTGCCCTAACATTCCTTAAATGTGTTCTCTTCAAAGGGATGGAGTTCCATGAAGAACTTCATAATCTGGGGGCGAAGGAAGGCTTGAAAGGAAGAAAACTCAACAAGGCAACCGAGAGCTTTGCTTGGAACATTACCGTATTGAAGGTAACACGAGTTTCCTCACTGGCCCTATTGCCTTCGTTCCTCTGCTCTTCTCTTCAGAGTAGAGAGAAGCATCATTGGCTAAATACAGTGACTAGAATTTTTAAGCCATGAGGGACCTGATCGCCGAGTTCAGCTCCAAGTGACGGGGAGATGAAGCCTGGGCAGAACTTGCTTTTATTTTTATTTTTCTTAATAGTACAACAAGGCTCATGATGGAGGCTGAAGGTAGCACATGCGTGAGACCTAGTTTTACTGCTGTGTGTGCGTGCGTGCACGTGTGTTTATGAGAACACTTCTGCCAGTCAATATGGCTGTTCCCATCTGTGTAAAGTCATGCCAAAGGCTGCTGGGAAAGTTCCAACGTAAGAGATTTGGAACAGTCTTATATTACAGAATATCTGGTGCCACTTGGGATTTTTATTTTAAGAATATTCACTATAAATACATTTCTTTTTGAAAATGTTTTGGAAGTCAGTTCCTTGAGATTGTAATTTGCTTTCTGCTGCAAATTAATTTTGGAGTTTAAGGATGCTATGTTTCGTGTTTTCTGACATGAAAGGAGAAATGACTTACGTGATTAGAAAAATTTAGTCCGGACATTGTGTTGGTAAAAAGGCAACAATAAACAGAAATCAATACTTGCTTATACTTAGAGAATACCTATTATGTGCAGTGCCGCTTAATGGCGGCTCTGTGGGGTGATGATTTCTCACCATCACTACCTTCCACAGGTGAGGAGATGGAGGCATTGGGGTCTTACATACTACCCAGGTCCCTTGGCTAGTTATTGGTGCAGTTGAGGTTTGAACCCAGGCTCCTGTCGTTAACAACAGAGCTGCTATATATTTCTGTCAAAGTGTGAAGTGAGCTGTAAGATATTTCACATGTCTTTTAAAAATCCAGTCCATATGCCTCTACGAGCTCCTACTGTTTGAGGTCAGTGGTAGCCATTGACAACACAGCTAATACAAGAGTTAGAGATTTTAGGCTCAGTTAGTTAGCAGCCTGAGGCTGTGGTGGAGATGGGTGTTATGTGTTGGGGTGGGCTTGGGCTCTGTGGCATTAGAAGAAGAGTTCACTAGAACTTCAGCGCAAGATTCTTAAGCCTTTTCCATTTTCCCTGAGAAACTTTTATGAAACCTTGGTGTACAGATATATGAAATAGCTTTACTAACCATTTACTAATAATACACATAAAAGCATTTATTTTAAAAACAATTATAAAGCATATAATTGAACCATTTATTAAAGACAAAAACATTTTCACACTAATGAGATGGACACGCTTATTGTCTTTATATAGAGAATAAAATCTTGGCGAGGACTTGACGCTGCAGGGTGTAGAGCATCTTCAGTGTCTCTGATATTTAGATTTTATTATCATCAATGCTAAGACTGACACTTTGTGTCACACGAAAAGGCAGAAACCTGTTTAGGGCCATTTCAGAAACTGTGGAACTCTGTTCTAACCCCAAGCTATAATTCATGTAACTATTGCTTTATGAACCCAAGTTACCAATTCAAACAGGAATTTTAAAAATCAATAATTCCAAACAAAAAAAAAAATCCAAACATGCACTTAGCTGCTATTTCCATGCTGAAGAAAGACAGTAGAGACATTCCGTCTTTGTTTTTAGTATTTGGATGTCCTGTTTCTGTAAGGGCAGCACATTTTGTACATACAGTGAAAACAATACATAATATTGAAGACTCTCAAATAAAAGCCGAGGTCTTTGAGCAGTGTTTGCTCATGTGACAGCATGCTCAGTGCAGGCATGCACGCAGTGTGCTCAGAACCGAGGCTGCTGCAAAATCAGATGACACGGCCAAGTGCTGCCAGGAACATATCAGTTCCTTATGTGTTTGGGATTTTCGTTAATTTTTGGTTGTTGCATTCAGATCGCAACACCCACATACCATTATGTAGCCTTACATAACATTGTGAACCAAAGTTGAACAAATTGAGCCCCCGGGCATAAGACAACACCCCGAATTTAATATAAACACTTTCTGAAGAGCAGCTGTTTCTTTGGGCTTGTTAAAGAGCCAGTCATCAAGAAAGGTGCTAAGAGTTCTGAGAATCAAGATTATATCACCTGGGCCTCCAGGACTAGGGTGCAGCGGGGGAGATGGGCATGTAACTACTGGTGGTTACAGTTCACCCTTAATGATTCAGTATTTAATATGAGACCAGCACTCACAGAGAAGAACTATGTATAAAACATATATTTATATTATATACACATATGTGTGTATATGTATATATACATATATTATAATACATATAATATATAATAATAATACATTTATTATACATAAATAATACATATTTATACATGTAATGATAAAGGACAAAATATACACACATGTATATGTGTGTGTGTGTGTGTGTGTGTGTGTGTGTGTATACATATTTACCAACTGTGTGGTCTGGCAATGTCACATTGCAGATGAAGAAATTGAGGCTGAGGGAGATATGCATTGATTGCTGAGTCGCATAGCTAGTAAATGGCAATGTTGAGATTTTTAACTGGTTAGCTAGTTAGTCCTGACTTTGCCGTGAACCACCTCCTATAAGCTCCACCCATGTTTCCAGGTAGCCTCGTGCAGGGATGAGCACCTATGTGTGTAGGCTGCTGCACACCGGTGAGATTTCTGTGTCTTTGTACATAGCAATAAACTATTATGTCCGTGATTTCATGAGAGACTAAGTGAGATAGTATACAAAAAGAGCTATGTCTCAGCGCACAGAGCAGCACTGTATCATGGTTTCTGATGTTACTACTGGTTTTCTAGGTGAGACTTTTCCTTACAGGAGGAGGATTTCTGTTGTTATTTTTGTTTTATTGTTGACTTCTGACATCAGCCCAATTAGTTTTCTAAGCTTTGCTGATCTGTTTGTTTGCCGTAATGTCAGAAGCTGATTTCTAGATGTGACTGAGCAAATGCTGTGTAAATCACTCCAAGAGAGACCTTATAAAGCAGAATTGATCTTCTGTAATTATAGAGTATGTACTGGCTGCTAGCGTTCAGCCCGAGCACAAGAACCCTAAGCAACAGCAGTGGATTTTTCCAAACATCAATTATTTCATTGGAAATATTCCAGTATTTCACCCATTGGGTTTAGTGAGCTTATTAATCACATGTCCATTCTGCTAGAGCTAGAAAAGTTACCTCTTTGGAATTTGAAATTGGATAAAAAAGAAACCTGGGCTCTGGCCCTGTAGGAGATGTTTTCCCATTGGCTCTGCTCTGAGAAGACAGTTTCTCCTGTAACTTCTCCTTTAGCTTTTGTATCTCACACACCAGCTGCTGATGTATCTCCAGTCTTATTATTAATTCTCTAAGTTTTAATATATTATTGTATTATATTTGAGTTCATTTTAGTCAATTTACTTAGACAAATTAGTAATATGCACTGTGGTAAGACATAATCAGCATTTATCAATGGTGGGTAAGACTCATCTATAAAATGCCTTAATGTCTACTGTAAAACTTCCCTTATACTTCTTTAGGTACAGTATAGGGGAATGGAGTGGGGATTTATCAATACCATTCTGTATGTGGGTTCATGTTTCTAAGGACATTTAATTCCAGTATAATTGCCAAGTCAGAGTAAAACAGGAGAAAATGGGAAATGTGCCCAGCGATGGTGGGTTGTCAGCGTGGAGTGTGGATTGGGACATTGGCTTTAGAGCAAGTTAGTCTCAGACTAAAAAGTAAAATAAATTGTTCAGTTTGTTTTCTGCATTTCACTATATGATAATTTAATAATAAATGATGAGAAAGTTAAATAAAAACTCACACACACACACACACACACACACACACACACACACATATAAAGAAAGACAGGGACAGAGACAGAGAAACCGAGAAGCCATACAATATGATAAGTGGATTACAACTACAATGACCTTAGAATCTAGCTTGGAGCTGAAATCACGATGACCCTGAAAATTCCTGTACACATGTGTTTCTTCAATTCATATTCTGGCACCACACATGAGCCTAGAGGAGAGGCTTGCCTACCTGACCCTTCCCTGCATTTTCCTCTTTTTTTCTTACTATTTGCGCCCAACCCTGAATTCCTTAAACGGCTCTGTGTTCACTGGAATGATACCATGATGAGAGCTTTGTGTTTGCAGCCCTGACTCATCTCCACGATACCCGGTGGACCAGAGAATGGGCACCGATGTTTCTCCTTTCTTTGCCTTGAGTCCCTTAGACCCTAACTCAGTCAGATGTCCTCACTCAGTCCCAAGATTTCCATCCCTCAAAACTTTGGGGGGTCTTGCTACGTAAGGGAGACTGCATGGACATCAGTGTCGTAACACGCTCTTCAGCAGAACCAGAAAACACACTTGAAGGTTTTAGTCATTGTTGGGAAGAGAAGGGAAGCAAGATGACAGGTTAGGAGGGAAAGAGTTGCAGGAGGGAGGGCCTCAATCTCTCTCTGAAAGGCTGGGCGAGGGTAAGAAGAGGGTGACAGGTGCTTTAAATCATCCCATAAGACTGTGTGTGTGTGTGTGTGTGTGCAGGGTGCTCGTCAGGAGACGGTCCCAGGCTCTTACAGAAGCCCTTCATGCATACGGGTGACCTGATATTTGCTCAGTCCATGAGGCTGCCCCAGCTGGTCGCCGCCCTCCACCCGAACCCCGAATAAGTAGGCTCTACTACAGGTGAAGGGATGCCTCTGCAGCAGGACAGATGAACTTCCCGGTGAGAGTGAGGGCAGGCAGACAAAATGCAAACGCTTCTTTCCTCCTTCCGTCTCGTTTACATAGGATGCCACCAGAAGATGTGGCTCACATTTAGGGTGGTCTTCTGATTGATTATGATCCAGCCTTAGGGCGGGTCTTCCCAATGATCCAGTTAACTAGAAATCCCTCACAGGCGTGTCCAGCTGCTTGGGTCTTTAGCTAACTCCAGATGCAGACGAGTTGATGACTAAGAATAGCCATCAAACACCTGTAGACTAAGGGTTAAGTGAATTAACAGACTCACAGTGGTGTTTGCTGTGTGTGAAGAGGGCTACGCATGTCTGTCTTCATACTGGCATGCAGTGCTTATGGTAAAGAAGGGTGTGGTTTTCACACGCCATCCTAACTAATTTTAAGAACAGTCCCATGATGGTCCTATTATTACTGTCATTTTACAGACAGGAGAACTGAGGATTAAGTACCTTTCCCATTGGCATATAACCATCATATAGCAGTAAGTAATGGAGCAAGGATTTCACCCAAAGCCAGTGCTGCGGGTAACCGTGCTATGTCATCAGAGCACCACCCTAGTAATAAAAGCTTGTGTTTTCTGTGTCAAAGGAATATTCCCTTCACCCTGGCACCATACTCCTACAGTACACAAAGGTAAATCAGGGCCCATAGACCACTGCTCACTCCCCTCTCACATATTTACCAAGGAGCATGCGTACCCTGCTTCCCCAAGTATAATTTTCTAGTGGAAATAGAAGGCATGGGCCGAGTGACATGGTTAGTCCCGGTGGCCTTGCAGTCACGTTTCTCTTATAAATGGAGCAGTTACACTGCTTTTTATCAGTCTTCCTCCATAGCCCTCCTCAGTGAGTGCCTATCACCTCCTGGTCCTCGCCTCTGAATGTATGGATGCAGCTGAGAGTCAAGAAAGCAACAAGAACATCAAAGTGA
Source organism: Cricetomys ansorgei (assembly GCA_026225945.1). Lineage (NCBI taxonomy): Eukaryota > Metazoa > Chordata > Mammalia > Rodentia > Nesomyidae > Cricetomys > Cricetomys ansorgei. The sequence goes on along the minus strand of JAMJFZ010001562.1, from coordinate 3,053,774 downwards.
AGGACCAGACCCCAGGCCCTTGAGAGCACAGCCAGCGCCTTCTGCATCTCTTGAATAGTGTTGTTATTCCCTGGCTTTTAGTCTGTGTTCCTAGCTGCAAGTTGTTTGTTAATTAAAAAAAAAAACAGAAAACCTTTTTTTTTCTTTTTGCATGGGGGAGGGCTTGGGAATTGAGCCAGGACTTTATACATGCCAGGCCATCCTCATCTCTTTTTAAATTTTATTTTGACACAAAATCTCACTTTTTGGTTCAGGGTGACCTCAAACTTGATATTCTCCTGCCTCAGCCTCACCAGTAGCTAGGATTACAGGCACATACGACCATACAGCGCCAACTGTGGTTGTGTGATCATGTGTATGTGTGAGTTTGTGTGTATATGTGTGGTGTTTGTCTGTAACATGTGTGTGAGGGCATATATGTAGGGTGTGTGTCTGATGTATGCGCACGTATGTGTGTGAGTACAGACCTACCCAGGCACTATGGTGCCTATGTGAAAGTCAGTGGACAGTCTTGGATGTTGCCTTTCATGTTGAGACTTGGTTCTTTTTCTTGTTTGATGCTGTGCATACCAGGATTGCTATCTAGCAAGATTCTGGGAACTATTACGTCTAAACCTCCCACTTTACTATGGAAACTGGCTTCACAGATGTTCACTGCTACACATAGACAGCTTTTGTAGGTCCTGAGGATTCACATTCAAGTCTTCTGCTTGAGACCTAGTGCTTTACCTCCTGAGCCATCTCCCTAGCTGTGCCAGCCACCATTTCTTGGGCAAAACATAGGGAGTTTCAGAGCTTTATCTCAAGCACAAGTTTTCAGAAGCCATAGTTGGTTTGGCATCCCTTCCTCAGCCCACTCTTCCATAGCTACTTTTTACACTCAGAGTCCTAAGCTGTCCTCTATTACCCAGGCTCTTAGAACACAATCCTGGGATCTTTTCCTTTGAATAGCAAACTTGAGCTGAAAGTTTCTCAGGCATCCCACAGCAGACTCATGAGAAGAAAGGAGCCCCCTTAGGATTATGGTTGAGGAGCCTTCAAGTCACTGGCCTTGACAGGTGAACATTAAGAGGGTTTAAAGAAAGCTTTGAATCCCACTGTGTCTGAAGAAAACATTTTCCAACGATACATGCAGAATAAAGCCTTGGGCTCGTAGTTCCTTTCTGCCTTATCTGAGGATTATCTGAGACTTTAGACACATGGGAGGGTAGATAATATATTCCACAGGGCTGTGAATCTGCACATCCACAGCTTACCATATGTGGCAGGAGCTCTTAAACTCTCTTGTCTATTTGGGGGCTAGGTTTTCTTAACTGAAAACAGGATCATTCTTTATAATTGCTAGCATCCTTACAACTTTTTATATTTTATGATTACATAAAATATTTTATTCTCAACCCTTTTCTATACTTTAACTGCGGTTCCTTTTTTAAAGACATTGGGCTTCCTACCACTAAACTCATAAATTATGTAAATCTCTCTACTTACAAAATCTTTCTTTTACACCTGGGATCTGCCATTTTATCTTCTTTCCCACAGCACTACAAGGCCCTAGTAAGTGTTAGTCTCTACCGTTGTGGTCTCCCTATTACTGCCTTCTTTATGTTGCAATTTTTAAATGGGAGCATGGTCTGCATTTGTCAGTCTACATTACTGGGGATTTTGCAAACAAAATGATGTCTATGTGTTTGTTAATTGTGCAAGGCTGAAATTCACAGATAACACTCAAATGACATTGAAGAGGTTCTGATAGTTGAAGTCACCTTCCATCTCACAGTCTTCAACACTGGAAACACCAGTAACAGTGCGTTAAACTCCGTGGGCTAAGTGTACTACAGTAAAACAAATTGTTCGGAACAGAACACAGGAATAACACCTTCTGTAGAATGTTTCCGTTTGTCTACTCACATATCCTAGCCAGCTAGCTGCTCAAAGATTTGCCTACCAACCTAAATCATTTCAGAGTTTTATAGGTCAAATGTGATTAATGGCTAGTGGAAGTGATGTTGTATGTTGGTCTGTGTCTTCCCTGGGCTGCATTTACTTAAATTCGTTGCATTTTAGATAAAGCTGTGTTTTGACATTTACCAGTTTAAAAATAATGTTTGAGTTTTGGTGGTCGTGGTATCTGTCATGTTAGAAGTTTTTAGTGACTATAGCTGAGCAATCCTGAGGCTTGAGTGGAAGGTCTGATTCCAGTGGGAGCTGGCTCAATCTCGCTCAACCTAGCGAGTCTTAGACTCATGTGATCATATAGCCAGCCGCCTCATAAAGCATGCTACTGATCACCAGGAAGTTGATGGGTAGTAAGAGATGGAATGGATCAATACTTATAGTTTATAGGCAAGCATGCACACACTCATAGTACACACATATATACACACACACCTCAAGAAATTGTCTCACACCTCAAGAAATTGACCTATTTCTACTTCAACATTTATAGATAAGGTAGTGCTAAGTATAAAAGTGGTTTCTAATCCATACATTAGCATTTTTAGAGATTATCTTGCTGTATGCTTGGTTATGTCTTGAGGTTGCAAGCCTCTTACCTGTGCTTCCCAAGTGCCATTACTACATGTGCACCGTGGATGACCAGAGAACAACAAACTAGTTAATTTTGGTGAAACAAAATTCATGGATTCAGTGAATATGTCTGTAAGTCCATAGTGGGAGCTGGGCTTGTGGCTGGGAGCGTGATGGGGAATAGAACATAGCCCTTCAGCCTCATGGAGTGGGCAGTGTTGTGACAGTTACTAGGCACACACTGAGTATTGACTTTTACACCGTTAAGAGTGCCTGACAGGAGGATTGTGTGACACTGTGAGACTGCCTTCATAGAGGAGGGAATGACCGTGTACACCTGTAATCCCAGTACTTGAGAGGCTGAGGCAGGAGGATTGTCTTGAGCTTGAGGCCAGTCTGCATGATCTGGGCTATAGAATGATATCTTGTCTCAAAAAACAAAACAAAACAAACAAACCCCCCCCCCAAAACCAAATCAAAATGAAACAGAAACTAAAAAGAAGAAAAGAGCATTGTGAGATTTGACTTTATTGGAGAGGTCAGGGAATTCTTCCATGAGGAAGCCTTTCAAGGTTTCCAGAACCTGCCAGCGTTTAAATACTGGACGATGGCTGACAAAGCAATCGGAAAATAATGGTGGAAAGAAAACAAATCAAAATGAAGACATGATGGAATGTCTCAGGGTGGCATGGGGTGCTCTCAAATCCCGTCTCGTCTGACCACCATCGATTAGCCTCACAGCTAATCCTTCTGTTGTCACTGGAAATCTGCTCATGGGTCTTCCTGTCAGTTCCCCACCTTCCGGGAAGCGATCTGTGGCAACATTTTATGCTCTCAAGTCCCAACATTCATTGACAACTTTTAGTCATGGGGGAAGATATTATATGGTTGTCTTTCTGAGAGACTTACATAATTTAAAGTTGATGAGGGAGAGGAGAATTTCATTATATATATTTGTGTTATAAAAAGCAGCAAATGCTTTTTTAATGTCATGTGTTTAAAACATTGTTTTATTTTAAACGGCTCTTCTCCAACAACGCAGGCCAGTGCAGATGAGATAGAATATTAATGCTTCTTAGCATTAAGCAGGCTGGTTATGTGGTGTCCGGATTTCTGCCTTGGGTGGCTGCATCCCAGCTGTGCTGCCCCAGAGTTTACTGGAGATAAAAGCTGGACTGTTGACATGATTATGGAAGCACACACCGCTTCACTTTATCTTCAGGAGGACTAAATTTAGTCTCTCAGAGGCACACTTTTTTTTTCTCAAATGGAAGCTGCATTTTATAATGACTCTGAATAATTCAGAAGTGGCCGACCCTAATGAATAGATGCATCACAGACGAAAGGCCCGGCTCCAGCTTGTGAGGTTATTAAGGCTTTTTTTTTAACCTCAGAGTAAAACTTTCCAATTTTTACACACACTCAGGCTGTGGTAAGTCGTAGCTTACTTAAGTTAAATGTAACTTTATACAAGTGTTTCCCAGAATAGAGTGGCCCAAGTAGAAAGAACACTGATAATAAAATTATTTCATTTTATTTAAAGTTTTATGGATGAAATCCTCCTCTGTCCTTATTAGTCACTGGAGGAAAAACAATGGATGCAAAGTGAACTCACATCCCTGAATACATAGATATGTGTACTGTATACACACACAGACAGCACATGCGTACACACACACACACACACACACACACACACACACACATGATCAGGCAAGCCAAATCTAGATTTAGAGCAACGTGAAGACTTCGTTTGAAGGAGGGATTGTTGCACAGAGGGGGAGGGGGCTGTTGAGGGAGGATGCTCCCATCATATGTTCTGCCAGCATCTTGAAAGTTGGGTGGTGCTGGGGGTCTGCATGTGAAGTGTCCCCATGTGTTTGGACACCCACTTCTCAGCTGGGGATCTATTTGGAAGGTTGTGTAACCTTTAGGAGTCAGAACCTCAGTAGGAGCGGGTCACTAGGAGTAGGCTTTGATGCTTTATAGCTCAGCCCAACTTCCTTGTCTCCACTTCCTGGGTCTGGATGCAATGTGACTACTCGGCCACCTGCTTCTGCCAACATGGCCTCCTACCAGATGCCATGTCTTCTGGACCACGATGGACTGTATCCCTCTGCAACCGCGAGCCAAAATAAACGTTTTCCTTATTTAAGCTTTTTGTCAAAGTATTTAACCACAGCAGCCAAGCAGCAGCTCTCTTGTAACAGAGACAGGGTTCTCTAGATTGAGGTTCCCTCCTCCCATCTGACCCCAGCTTGTGTCAGTTTGACAAGAAACTAACCAGCGCATCGCAGAATAGTGATGGTTGAGTTGTAGGCTTGAACTCTGTGAGATGATTTTGTGGAAAGCTCATGAAGCAGTCATGTTGCAGGCTTTTGGAGATGACGTGTCACTTCTTTGTAGCTGAATAGGATCTTTCTGTGGAGGTAAACACTCTAATCCCTGGTGATTCAGTTTGTATGCCACTGAGACAAAGTTATGTGTCCTAAAAATACCAAGACTCCCTTGAATATTTTTTAAGGATACTATTCTCAATGGACTTCCGAGTTAATTGTGCTCTGGATGGAAAACTCTTAAATTGCTGTACAATGTACTCTAGTATAAAAAGAAAGATTTACAATGTGTCCTAGTATAAAAAGATTGTATCCAAGTCTTTCATAAGTGTCCCTTATCAACTGTCACGTGCTACTAGCAGTCAACATTACGAATCGCCTAGAGCAAAAGTGGCTTAGGGGTTCTTTTGTCTGGGACATAATAATCTCTTGGACCAATGAGGAATTCCTAATCAATGGAAAACAATTTCAGTATTAGAAGGTTGAGCTGCTTTTCTTAAGCATGTGATACACAATATATTTCTCATGCACATTTAAAATATATGACCGTCATGGGTAGTTCTTACTACATCTCCAGAGTAGTACTGGAGGCTTGGTTGCCGGCCTGTGGAGTCATTGGGGGGTGGTCTGTGACCTCTTAAGAGGTAGAAAGAGAGTATGTGTGGGGGCAGTTACTTCATTGAGATTGGCCTTGAAGGGGATATTGAGACCCAGCTGCCTCCTATCTCTTTCTTTGCTTCTTCCTCCTCTGAGATGAGAACATACCCTCCAGGTGCCCCTACTGCTGCCAGTAGCCTGGAAGCAACAAGGCCCAGTGACCCCTGGTTGGAACTTCTGAAACCATGAGCCAAAATACAGTTTTCCTTTGTAAAAAGTTATTGTTCTCAGGCATTTTGTAACAGAGACACAAACTATATGTACTAGAAGTATGAACTTCATCAAAAATTCCAGTTGCTTTGAATCAGGGATATGAGTCTGGTTTACTCTGATTTTGTCTCCAGCCTCTCAACTCCTGATTAAATCGGGCTTCGTTGTTGTTGTTGTTGTTGTTGTATGTGTGTGTCTTAAGGCAAAAATCCACAGACAAGGAAGATTAACTGTGTTGAAATTACTCACGGCCTATGGGGGCACAGTACTGAACTGGTATTTTATTCCTCCAAATTGCTTAAAAGTGTAATTTGAACTTAATTCTGGAATAACTACACAGACACTTGAGAAGTTTATGATGCTTACTTGCTGGTGAAAACATGGCTGTTTGCACACTGTGCACTCATTCTCTTTTTACGTATGTTGCAAGAAACTAGCTCATGTTTCTTGTGGCCTTGATATATTCAAGAAATAGCTCCCAATGACCGCTAAAAATAAAGCCAGCATGTGAATTCGTGTATGCAAAGAAAGTATATGTTAGCAGTGACTACAGTGAGTAAGTAGAACTAAAGACTCTTGACAATGAGCATTGTATGTCCTGAGTCAACTTGTAGAGTCCTTGTGAGCTGAAATCAAGGGGAAAGCCAGCTACTTCCTTCCTGCTCTCCTTTATGCATAATACAATTTAGCCCGGGAGAGAACGGATTCCACTGAACTATCAATTACATGAACATATGTACTTCATGTATGTGGGGTGTCTCTGGCTCTTTATCAAGCAACTGCTTGATAAAGATCACTTACTGATCCCACTCATTGTAAACTCTTCAATAAGAAATGGAGATGTTGGTAACAGTGCTAGAAAAACAGTGCTAAAAAACATATATATAAACAGTATAATAAAACTAAGAGTACCATCAGAGTGGAGATTCTCATTCCAGATTCTGGAAAACATATTCTTTTCATCTAAATCACTATTGAGTCAACTGGATGGAATAATTTCTGTGACTCTCTACTTAGTAATCACCACTTAAAAAGTATTGGTTTCATCCCAGTAAGTCTAATTTTGTTCCAGTAATTCTTCTCTGGTCAGAAGGAGAGAGCAAAGAGTGAAATGATTACCACTATCCTTAGCTTTCAAATGTCCTTATTGTTTAGACAGCTGCTCTTGGGAGAGTCAGTTCCTTTGAATTCTTTGTCGAGGATACCCGGTGGCTATTTGCAGAGTGATCCTTGAAGCATACTGACCGTGGCAACTAGTCACATGAGAGCGTTCATGAGTTTCACTGAAGTTAAACATTAGTACAAGCAAAATTATTCGGTTGGAGTGCTTAGTTAGAAATGTCCATGACAGTGACATCCCACTTCCTGCACATGAGGTTTACCGTTAATCTTAGAGCTGGACAACTTGTGCATCCCAATATGTAAATTTTGCACTGAATGAGCCCCGGGTGCCATTCATGTGGGATCCGATTAAATGGTGCTTTGTACATTTGTCATATGGATGCTATGAAGTTGTAGGTCTTTACATTTTCCCTGTGATTCTGTTTACCATGAAGTTTTAAGTGCCTTTTATGTTCATTCATGTTCATTGTAATTATTGTATAATATAGTGGTTTTTCCTTATGAAGATTACATTTAAGGGAATTTTCACAATTTCACAAGGGTTCATATGTACTGGTGAATCTCCTTGTGGACCGACCTCCCTCCTTCCCTCCCTCCCTTCCTTCCTTCCTTCCTGCCTCTCTGTCATCCTTGTACACTGAAGCAAATAGAGAAGTGTAAACATCCAGAGAATGCTAGATGAGGAAATTTCAGTTGCTGTTCAGCTAGATCTTAACCTTAGGTGAATTTGATTAAACATATTTTAATTTCTAACTCTATAATAGAAGAAAATTAGAATTTTTGCTGAAGCTCGCATTTTTAGGACATTCAATCCTCTTTTCAAGTCTAGTATAACATCTTGATAAGCAAAAACTCAAGGAACAGACCTTAGTCTCCTGAATAAACAGACTCTGAATTTATTTAAGGACATTTAAAAAAACACCTTTATAAACAATCCAACTATGCTTGGATGAGAGAGATGATTTGCTGTTTATCTTTCAAATGGAAGAAAAGCCTTCATCTTGGCCTGAACAGGTCCACTGCCAGGAGGTATTGGCTTGCTCAGAGCCTTCTCCTTGTCTGCCAGCACATGCCTGGAGTTCCCATACACAGAGACCCCCCCCATCCCAAGACTATTCCCTCCTGGGTGCACTCTTACCCTCTTGACCAGCTGCTCTGTGTCACTTAAACCTACACAAGTTCCTCTCTAACTTTCCAGGGAAGCTTCCTGACCCCCAAGACTTACACCCCGTCTCATTAAAAATATCTTTGGCTTATACAGCATCTTCCCCGAGTTCAAGTTCCATTAAGTCACTGTATTGTCCTGGCCTGTGCCTTTGTGAATGCCAAGTCAGCTCCTTTGGGTAGGACTGAAGGTGAGCACAGAGATGAATTTCAGCTCAGGAAAACTGGGGTACAGAGGCCATGCAGTGGGCTCATGACAATGTGACTAACTAGCCAGCAGGAGGATGAAAGGCCTTGTTCTGTGTGACTACAAAGACTGTTAAGAACCTCATTCAAGATGTCCATCATCCCAGTTTGATACTGCTGTGCCAAACCTGTTCTTAGCATCCACAGATTGAAAGCCTCACTGTCTTTTGGGAATCAGGCTGTTTCTGCACTTTACTTCATAAGGTTTCCCTTCTTTTACCTCCCTAACTCAGTCTTTTCCCCTACAGTATTCTGTCTTTGAAGACTACAGACAGCCTCCATTATATACTGGACTGGTAATTCGGTCCTAACATTTTTGCAGTAACCCCAAAGCCCACCTTTAGTTGTTAAGCATATTAGCATATGAACAGATGGGCTAAGTTTTGGATGAGCTGACCAATCCAGGTTGGAATAGAGAAATTGGAAAATGAGATTGGAGGCGGGAGTGTAGTGGTCTTGACAAACTCTAGGCTGAAGGAAAGATGTATTAAGTGGCACCTACTCCAACACATGCCGTGGAGCCTTGCTTTGGGCAAATCCCTGTGCTAATTGCTGAGATACAACCATGGTGGACAGGACAGAAGCAGCTACTGGATGCACTGATTTCTGTTCATGTGGGTCATCAGAGTGCGTCTCGATTGGCTATTGAATTGTAGCTATGGCAGGTGCCATCAGGAAAGAGGCTGGAGCGAAAATAATGTAGCTTCACTCACAATATTGCTGAGGATTGGCAGCAACTCTCTCTGTGTTGTCCGATAGAAATACTAGCCATGAGTGTCTATTAAATCGTGCAGTGCATCATTAAAATTAAATGAATTCTCATTCTGCTGCTCACTGGCACGAGTGGCATGGCAAGTGTGCAGCAGTCACACGTGCCTGGCGTCTTGCACCGGGGGCAGCAGATTTTCATTGAGAACACTGTCTTGGCTGCTGAGTCACACCAGAATTTAAAGCAAAACGAGAGAATCCTTCACTGTTAATTCCTCAGGGAGTGAAGATGTGCATACCTACTGAAATGGCATGCTTCGGCCAGCAGGTCTCAGTATAAATCTTGTCTTCATCCTGCTTTCGGAGTGATGAATGAGGCTTGATCTTAAAGTAGACATAGATTTCATTTTCTTTTAGTAATCTGAACATCGAAGTTTTGCCTCCAGAGTCTGCTCCTTGTATATGTTTAAGGAATCTGTTCCTACTAAGGGAGTCTTTATATTTTTCCTGACTCCATGAAATAAATGTCATGTATGTGCCCAGGGGAGGAGCTTTGGAGACCTTTACTTTAAAGAGTATCGCATTGCATGTGAATGCAGTGTGGGCCAATCTGTATTATTTTTTTCTGAGCGCAAGAAAGAAAGAAAGAAAAAACAAACAAACCAAGCAAGCATACAAACAAAAAGAAAAAGAAATCAATGTATGAGTGTGGAATAGGGAAATTGCCTGTAATGGCTTAATGCCCTTGAAGTTAATATTCATTTATTAAAAGATGCTATCTGAAGCCACGATTATTAAGAACACTGTGTCACGGGGAGCAGAGGCTGTTCCTCCTCATCTCAAGGTCACTCTTTGAAGGAAGCCGAGACGCTCCCAGGGTCCGTTGGTTACTTGCTAGTATCGAGATGTCCTCTGGCAGGTGTCAGCCTGGCTGTTTGAGTAAGTGACTATGGAAAATTAGAGCGGCTCAAGGGACCCCACTGTCGACTGTGTAGGATGCTGTATCAACGTTCACTCAGGCAGCATGGCAAACACGACCCTATAGACTGTGTGCATGTTCAAAAGTGCATTTTCCTGGGACTGCATGCAGCTTCCCGAGTCTCTAGGTAACGACGTTATAGCATCCTGTGTAGGTAGGTATGCATATTCCTTCAGTTGTTTCTAGAAAGGCTGGTGCCTCTTGCTAAGTAGGTAATTTCACTTGATGCACACTTACTTTCTTCACCTGGTGGTTCCTGTTGTCACTGTATGCTCCAGATGCGGATGTGGCCGTCCTTCAGCTGGTCTGCAGGTAGCTGTGCTTACTCCTGCCCCTGTCTCTGTGCATCCTCCTCACAGCTTCTCCACAGTCTATAGGACTCTGCCCTAGGCATGTCCTTGAAAAACAGTTATATATGTTGGTAAGTTTTCAGAAAGTGAGGACAGATAGGAGAGTAAGAGATCAAACGTCTTGCTGTCCTTGACCATGGGGAAAGGCCCTTGGCATCTCTACTGTTCATTGATCTTGTTCTCCCTCTTGACTTTCAAACCTGGGTTGCTAATGTTCTTTTTGTACAATTAGCAAGTTAAAAATATGGAACCATTTCCTGAGCTGACTGATGGGACAGATGGGAAAACTGATTTTAAAACTGATTTTAACTAGTACTGGGGGAAAATTGTGTGTGTGTGTGTGTGTGTGTGTTCATTGTGGGGATTAAGTAGCATTATAAATGGTTGGGCCTTTGGAGATACAGGACAGCTTCAGGGTTTTCTAAGATTTTTTTCTCACCTGGAAATCTGTGAACAGTGTGTTCACTTGGAACAGCAGTGTTGACTCACACAGGTTAGTGACTCATGTATTCGATGACTTTGAAGACGTCAGAATATATTTGCTGCACTACACGGAAGCAGAGGAATGAACCAAGCAAGTGGCTTCCCAAGGATGTTTCTAACCCCTGGAGCACAAGTGTGTGTGGACAGCTTCACTCTCTGTACCCAAGCCCAAAGCAGGGGTGCCCCCTGCTGGACAGTGTGAGAATTTCCCGGTGTATGGAGCTAGACTTGCACGGAGCCTAGGGAATTCTACTTTTACTTTTAACTTTAGGTAGATTTATGTATACTCAAATTACTGTGACTTGTATTTTTTATTTCTTGAATAGATTTTTGACTTTGTACAAACAAAGGGATCTGAAATAAGGAGAAAACAAACATTAGTATCCTGGGATAGATCAAGTGTAAGAAATAATCCTCAAGTTGAGGCTTATCTCTATTCCGGTTCATATTTTGCCTTTTCCCTTTCACGATCCATTTCTTAACTATTCATTGTTCAGCTTAACTGAATTTACGTGTGCATTTCTTATACATATAAAGGACTCTTAGAACTGAATCTGCCCCTCCGTGGCTCTTCCCCTCTGTCCTCACCCACATCCAAACTTAACAAAAGTGTTTATCCACGCTGAACCACCACCTTCGCTCCCGCTCATCCTTAGCCAACTTCAGTCTATCTCCCCCTTGACACTGCACTAAATTATTCCCTCCAAGGTCACCAGAACCTCGCTGTGAAATACCGTGCACACTTTTCAGCTTTTATCTTACTTGATTGCTTGGGAGCACCTCCTCTCCCTCATTCTCCTTGTTGCTCACTGCTCCTGTCTCCTCACTGCATCTCTGGCTCTTCTCCCAGAAGCCTTTGCAGGTCACCTTCACTCTTCCCTCCCATTAAATGCTGGTGTTTCTCTGAGTTGAAGGTAGGCTCTTTTCCTCCCCTCCCCTCCCCTCCCCTCCTCTCCCCTCCCCTCTCCCTTCTCCTCCTCCCCTCCATCCTCTCTGGTAACTGTGCTCCTGGTTCTCTCTGTGCTGTCAGCTCACATGCCTCTCTTGCTAAGGTACCCTGTTTATCGTTGGATGATCTGCACTCACGTCCACGGTCCTCTTATGAACCACTACCCCATAGACTCCACGTTACAGCCAAGCCGGCTCACCTCCTGACTACTCTAGAGGCACCTGTCAGATCTATACCTGGATGAAATAATGAACCCTGAATTATCCCAGCCAGAAAACTGGGATTCTGGGAGGGAGATCTTTTTCTGACCCAGGTTCTGTTGGACCAGTCTCCTGTTATGGAAGAGCTGTCTCTTCCCTTAGCCCCACCATCTTGGTTGCCTTTCTTTAACATGTGTTCATTAATTCTTCTCTTCTTATATGCTCCTGCCCCCACCCCAGCCCCTCTTTTTTTTTTTTTGTTTTTTGAGACAGGGTTTCTCTATTGTAACTCTGGCTGTCCTGGAGCTCACTCTATAGACCAGGCTGGGCTCGAGCTCATAGAGATCTGCCTGCCTCTGCCTCCCAAGTTCTGGGATTAATGGCGTGCACCACCACAGCCTGGCTTCCTGCTCCTTTTATAGCACAACAGACAGGGCAACTTTTCTAACTATAAAAATGACTATGACCACCTTACAGTCTCTGCCTCTTCCAGCCCTCCCAGACTGCCCAGGCTTCCTCTGTACAAGCCTGTGGCCTGCCTTCCCGACCCCCTCCTTTCCAGTTCCCTCTCATCATTTCTCCTAGGCTCTACCCTAGCTGTGCTGAACTTGTTCCTGTTCTTCAATGGCATCAGAAGGTGATCATGCTGTCCTTGAAGCCTCAACAGTGTGTCTTGGAGCTAGGGAGATGGCCCAGCCAGGAAAGTCCTTGCTACACAACATGAAGATCTGTAGAAAGCCAGGCTTTGAGGTGGGCAGCTGAAATCTCAGCACTAGGGCGACAAGAGGATCCCTGGGGTTTGTCTTTTGCCAGTTTAGCCAGACAGGTGAGACACTTTTACACGGTGTACACACACACAAAGAGATAGATAGACACACACACACACACACACACACACACACACAAAGATGGAGATAGATAGATAGAGAGAGAGAGAGAGAGAGAGAGAGAGAGAGAGAGACGTGTGTGTATGTGTGTGTATGTGTCTTGTATTCATATTCCTAGGAAGCCCACCCTACCCTCCCCCCATCCTCCTCTGAGCGTCACTGTCACATACTGAGTCTTCAGGATACGATCACTGGCATCTCCCTTGCTCCAAGCCTCTGCACTCCATCGGATGTCCTTGCTCTGTGCTCCCACAGGACCCTGTCCTTCCCCGTGTAATGACTTCCTTATCTCCTTCCCTGCTCAGTCGTCTTTCCCATTTAACAATTAAGTGAATTTTAGCTCAGCACATTTAAACCAAGCTGCAGTTAATAAACTTCTAGGATGCAGGGTGAACTCAAAGAAGCTCTCATTAGACCCCATGTTTCCCAGAAAGGGAGAGTTACTGGCATCCCTAAGGTCACTTAGCTAATTCAGAACGTATTAGTCGTTCTTCCCAGGGCGGCCAGCAGGCACAGTTCCATTCTGCCCATTGTCTTCAGATGTTGGTTTTCTCTACAAGGAACCTAGGAAGCCTTACACTGTGACAGCAGCACAGTTCAGAGCTTGTTTTCCTTTGTTATTGACTAGGCAAGGGCTGTGGGCAAAAAGGCCTCAGGCTTGTCTCTTCCCACTTAAAACAGTTTTGCTTGAATTATAGGAACAGAAACTGCTTAGCTTCTTTAGGTGAGACACTGCAATTCACAGGGCACAGCATATCCTGGGAGGAGCCCGGAGACCTCTTGCTCTGCACACAGGCCTTCGGGGTGATGGTGAGCTCTTCTGTTCTCCCTTGGGTAAAGAAGTCAGTGGGTTTCTCTTTGGGTCCATGGCCTTGAGAGGGCTCAGCTCCACACTTTTCCCTTTCATTTTTGCAACTCTGTCATCTGATAACTGGCCACGGCTCTTTGAATTCCCCACTTCCAAATCTCTGAAAGAGTTAGGCAGATTGGTTTGTCTAATTCCTGCCTGGTGTGAGGCCATCTTATAGGTCCCTGGCCAGTTACCGATTTGGCCACAGGTGAATGTGTTCAGAGAGGCTCTGCTCATGCAGCTCCATCCCGGCTCAAGGTCAGTTTGTGTTGCTTTCTTTTATATCGTTATTTAATTAAAATATATTACATTACTTTCCTCTCCTTCTCCTCCCTCCAATCCCTCCCATGCTAACCCCCATACTCTCTTTCAAATTCATGGTCTCTTATTCTTTAATTATTATTGTTACATATACATTATATACATATTATTGTTATATATATGTGCATATATATATATATTCACACACATACATATATGTGTGTATGAATAAATATGTAAATGGAACCTGCTGAGTCTGTTTAGCATTGCTGCCCACTTGGGATTGGATAACCATTTAGGTAACTCATCTCTAGGGAAGACTAACCCTCCCTCTCCCAGCAGTTAGTTGATTGTAGCCCTTCATTTGAGGGTGGGGCATCCTACACTGAGATGTCAACTGGTGTTGGAATTGTTTAGGTCTTATCTAGGCAGCCATGCTGTTGCTATTTCATGGGTGTAGCTTCCTTGTTATGTTTAGAAGATTTGTAGCAGACTTTCTGGTCCTCTGGTTCTTACAATCTTTCTCTTCCCTATTTCTTAATGTCCCTGAGCCTTCAGTACAGGAGACGTGTTGTAGATATATCACCTGGAGTTGGACATTCCACCATCTTGTCCTCTGCATCTTGACTAGCTCTGGCTTTCTGTGATGGTGTCTGTCTGCTGAGAAAAGAGTGTTCTCTGATGAGGGGTGATAGCCACTTACCTGTGGGTATAAGTAAGTGTTTAGAATGAAGTTATGCCTTATGATGCTTCAGGAAAGTGGCTGTAGCAGGTTCTCTTTGAAATCTGTGACCTCACAGGATGAGGCTAGGTTTACAGTGTCAGATGTGATGTCCCTCGTATTGATGCCTTAAGTCCAACTAAATAGCTGTTGGTTACTGCCGAGATGGCAGTGCCACTGTTGCACAACTAAGGATGTCTTGCCACGTTGATCATTGTTGTGGCTCATAGGCTTTGCAGTTGGGTGAGACTTTTGGCAGCTTACAGAGCACCTTTCAATGTCATGAAAGCTAGTCTTCATGGAGGGCTTTCTAGTCAGATTCAGTTTAATGCCTCTGAATTCTGTGTCCAAAGTTTGTGGTGTCTTCATCAATAGGACTTTACCTTCAACTGCTAGGAGATAACCAAGAACAATATCAATAACCTATTTTGGAAGTTTCTTGGGCTCCCTAGACAAAACACTCAAAAGGAGGATTCTCATGCTTGGTACTAGAGTTTTTGTCAGAGCCTCATGGCTCTTGACTGGAGCATTGTGACCCCAAATGACATAACTTCATGTAAATTATATACACACACATATATGCATATATATTCATATATAATGTGAATACACTTATGTGTATTATGTGTAATTTTAAGTAGATATAAAATAATGTGATTTCTTATCACTTTTCCAAATATTATTCGTGGTGGTGTTCACGAGTTTGCTGGAGAAGTGGAGGAAGAGGGGTGCTGGGGTGCTTGTTTATTGTGGATCCATGGCTACAGAAAGTATCAAGTTTTGTCAGCCGTATTCCTGATTTCTACATGGGGTAATTGAAAGTTACTCTTACTTTATTCTCTGTTTTCTTAGTTCACATGTCCAAGTTCTGAAGACTATTAGTTACTGGCATATTGAAGAGTTGAATGTGAACTTCCTTTCCCACTGCTTACTGCTAGCTTCATTTTCACAGGAATCTATTCTGGGAAGAATCTGAGGCCCAGATACAAAGGATTAGGGAGGCGTTTGCACGACACAAATCTGAGTAGGTTTTGTGAATGTATGGTGGGTTTGTTTTTTTTTTTTTTTTTACAGGCATATATATTTATAAAGTTGATTTAAAAATAAAAAGTTAAGAATGATGGTATTTAACATTTAGAAGAACTGTTTTGACACATATATATGAGTTAGTGGTGCACATTCCATCGTGTCAGCGGGAGCGAGGCTGGGAGGAGTGTAAGTCTCCTCAGAGATGAAGCTCACTGCTGTGACCTAGCTGCCCTCCAGGACAGTGTCTGTCACTTCTGCTTCCACAGGATGGAGAAATTCTCTTCAAAGGGGTTAGTGGTATGTAAACCTCAATTTGGGCTCCTGGTTGAAAAAATAATAGCCTGAAAGATGCTGTGGGACACGTAGGCCAATTTGATGTGTGCCACATATTAGATGTTACCACTGAATGAGTATTAAGAGCCACTCATCAGTATCAATTAGTAAAAGTATTGTGTTTGTGTAGAGATATGTAGAATGGTGTAAACATATGTAGGGATAGATAAATTATCAAGCCACCATGACCCTGAAGGAACAGCTGGCAAGTTACTAGACCTCCTGTTTTTGTATAGGGTTGAAAACATTTAGCATACACAGACACAGGCTGTATCAGTTTGTGCTGAGGACGGCTTGAGTATGATATCTGTAACTTGAGTGGGTCTCAGAGTATGGAGAATGGGTATAGGCCTTTCCTTGGAGTAGACATTGGTTTGGTATTTAACCAAATGCTCTGGTGAATTTGAGACAGGAGAATAAACTCAACAGATCAGGTCTCCAGCCTGCCTTTGATGTGGAAGCCAAGTTGGCCAAAGACTCAGCTTGATTATTAGGAAGATGCAGAATTCTCCTGAGGAGCTTCACTGTTCCCCATTGATCGAGTGGTCAGTATACTGCAGTCCCTCCTCTGACAAGTCTTCCTGGCATCCATTCCCTCCAATTTACACAGAACTGGGGCTCAGGCTAGTAGGAATGAATGAGTGACCACCAGCTCTGAGAACAGGCCTGGGCTACATGTGCTCACAATCAGTCTACGTAAATATTAGTTGTAGAGAGTAAAGAATGAATATCCTTGGTAAAAGAACATGTGTAGATCAGACACAGTAGTGCCACTGGGGCTGCAAGACGCCAGTGTGTGTGGAAAGGGGCATGGGTGGTGTCTTTGGAGTTGTGGAACAAGGGACCAGGTGTCACAGAAACCCGTCGGCTTTTGGAGGATATGGCACTGTGCTGGGGTGAAGCAGCTGACGCTATCTGAGGTCCGTTCACCTTGGAGCTGTTGGTTCTACATCTATGCTCATATTTTAGCCCTTTTGCCAGATTACTTTTTGATGCTCAACCAAGTAACCAATCATTGGAGCCATGTAATCAGAAACTTCTTAAAAAGAAACCTTACACAGAAAACATCAGATTGCGTTTAAAAATATATATATTCTTCTAGTCTTAGTGAGAACCTTTCCAGCTTTTGTCTGTCCTGGCCTTCAGAGCATTCAAGTGAGTGAGCCTTTGGAGATGGAAACCATCTGAGTTGCTAGAGGTAAGGCTTCTATTGTGGCGGTTTCTCCAGGTCTCCCTATGATGTTATATGCCAATCAGAAAGGTTATATGAACTTAGATTTCAAGGTCATTTTTTTTTTTGCAGTGAAAGGTCATCTGAGATATTGGGACTTTTAACAATGCTTATTTGTCGATGTTTTATTTGAAATGCAGTTAACTACATTATCCCCGTGGCAGAGGTGACTGTCAACCTTCTGTCTTTTCTTATTAGATGTTAGAACAGAGGCAAAGAGCATAAGAATGAGAGGCAGAGTAGAGAGGGAGTCAGCAAGCAGTGCCTTGTCATCCTGTTGAATAGTCTTTTGTCAATACAGTGGCAAGGATTCAGGACACTGGGATCCTCCTAGGGACTGAAATTCATAAGGCTTCCAGAATCATATTTTTCAAGTTTAGCTCAGGGTTTTCTATTATTCAGCTCACTGGTGTTGAAGCAATTTTGTTGACATTTTCTGTAAGTGGATTAGGCTTGCAATCATTGCCCACAGCAGACAGATGGCCTTTCAAATGCTGAACCCTTGAAGAACCCCATCGCAAGGAATCTACACAGCTATAACAGGTCTGTCACAGAAGAGGATGTTCACCATTATCTTCTTTTGCTGACAGACAACTTCGGTTCATTTTTACCTTCTCCTATGTTTTAAAAGAAACAGCTTTTTAAAAAATGTTTATTCCGGGAGTGAGCAACTCTTCTGTGTATTGCACAATTCTATAGACTTGAAGTGACAAGATAATCAGCTATTGGGGGTTGGAGTGAGTGGCTCATCCTGGGAATCCCCAGAAAAAGCTTCCACATTGGTGCAAGTACATCTTAAAAATAGCACAAGTCTTTTCCGGGACAAAGTAAGGTTACAATCCTGGTTTTATTCCTGGGAACATCTTATTCCCAGCCCTTCCTGAATCCTATGTGTCACTGCCAAAATGTCTTTAAGTTTCAAGGTTCCTCATTCCTGGAGTTCTAGTTCTTCTCATATTATGTGAGCAGCCATCTGTGGTGACCAACTTGCATAGCAGGTAATTTGGGTTCATTGCTACTGCAAGGAGGAATCCTCTCTATCCTCTCTAATGAGTCTTCACATTAGTAACAGCCTTTAGAGTCTATCTCAGGTTCATCATTGAATTCTTTAATGATGACTTTGGAACTGATCTATCAGGGTTTATGATGGCATCTTTCTACATTTTTTTGAGATGAGGTTTCTCTGTTCTAACTCTGGCTGTCCTGGAACTCACTCTGTGGACTAGGCTGGCCTGAAACCCACAGAGATCCAACTGCCTCTGCCTCCTAAGTGTTGGAATTAAAGGCGTGTGCCACCACTGCCTGCCAATGACATCTTTCTTTAAATATTTATTTTTATTTTATGTTTAGAGTGTTTCGTCTGCATGTATATCTGTGCACTATGTGTATCAGTGCCCATAGAGGCTAGAAGAGGGTGTCGGACTTCCCAGAGCTGGGATTAGAAATGGTTGTTAGTTGTCATGTAGGTGCTAGGAACTGAACTGTTGCTCTTCTACAAGAGCAACAAGTGCTCTTAATCACTTAGCCATCTCTTGATCTCTGACATCTCTCAAGATCAGTCATTTCCTCTAACATTCCTGAGTCTATTACCATTGCTTTCATATTTCAGTTTTTTAATTAGCTGAGAGTAAAATTAATAAATGTACCGTGTGTGATGTTACATGCCACAATCACAGGACTCTGAGGTCTGAGGCAGGAGGATTTGGGGCTATTTTGAACTATAGAGCAAATTTAATAACATACTAGGCTTTGAGCAAGTCTCAAAAAACTTAATAAATGCTTCCAAACTCCATGCCTATATTGGAGAGAAAGATTAAAAGCCAAAGTATAAGCATAAAGATAGTTTATATGTCGTGGGAATCGGCCTGTTTTTTCTTGTATAAACTAAAAGGGTCTTAAGCTATTTTTCCTTCTGTGCATTGCTAATTTTATTACATGACATGTGCTTTATATCATATAATGTATCTATATTGGTCTGTGTTCCATTGCCTTAAGAAAAGACCAGAGATAAAGTATTTTATAAAGAAAAAGAAGTCCATTTAGTTTATGATCTTGAAACTTGATGGGCATAGCTTCAGCTCTGCCAAGCTTCTCCTTGGCTGCTTCAGAACATGGCAGTTAGCATTGGCAGGAAACTGTGAGATCGTGTAACAAGACAGGAAGTCATAGAGATGGAGGAGAGGCTTGTCTTGATCCTTCATAGCAATTCTCTCTTGCAAGTTAAATGGGGTCCCTCATGAACTATATTGATTGCTTTCTAGGCTCATTCCTTAATAACTTCCTTAATAAATTCCTACCAACTTCCCACTAGGTGTCATTTCTTAAACTGTCCACTATGTCTTTAACATTGCCATCAGGGAACAAGCTTTCAATATACAACACTTTTGGGAACAAGTCCTACCATATTGAAACCATAGCAGAATCTAAATAGAAATATGATAATGAAACACACCTGTAAGCCTGAGACCCAGGCACTGCTGTTCCCTTTTCAGTTGGTTCCTGTGTAAATCTGGGAAACACGCACACACACACACACTTAAACACACACTCATACACTCACACACACACTAATACACACACACACACACACACACACACACACACACACTAGCTTTCTTGGGTTCATTGCCTCATCTGTAAAGTCATGAAGGCAGAATTTCAATGTCTCAAAAATTCGAAAGAACTAAAAAACTAAGTGATCCTGTCACTAAGTTTTACATTACTTACTCTTTTTCTACTTTTAGCCTTTCAGTGATAAAAGTAAGGAAATAAAATAGAGAAATAGAGAAAATAGAAGGACAGTGGGATGTATTGGGCAAATTTGGTGCTGTGGCATAGAAATTGCATTCTTCCAGAACTTTCTCCTGTGCCATCCACCTCTCTGTCCACGGACTGTGTAGACTGAGGTCTCCAGGCGCACATCAGAAGATCCCTAGACTACTTGTAACTGATGCCAAGAAAGAACTGCAGACTCTGTTAGTCTTTTGAAGTGCTGTTCAACTGTCACCTTCCTGGGAAGCTTCGCCTGTCTTCTCTATCAGCCTCATGTTTCCTTCACCTTGCACTGTGCACAGCTTAGCTTTGATGGCTGTTTGATCCATGCCTGCATCCCTCATTAGAATTAGTTCTATGGGGTTAGGAACGGTGTATGTAGTCACCATTGCATCCCCAGAGTCTGGTCTGGGTGTTCTCACAAAGCACAATCTTGCCCATTCAAGGGCATTTTGGGCAAATGAGGGCAGGACATTCCATGGGAGGCAGGAGGAATGTTGGAAGCCTTTCCTTATGGAGGACATTGTGACATAATGAAGAACTGTCCTGTTTCAGAGAGTTCTCTGTTTCCTCACATTTTATGAAGTAGATGATATTGTCATTGACAACAAAGCACTGCATCATTTATCAAACTAATAAAACAGAGAGAGAGGAGAGACCTGCATGGATAGATAAGCCTGCACCTGGAACAGTGGGATACTAAATAAACAACCAAGTGGTGCCAGGAGTGGGATACCTCCATTGGAGTTGTTGGTCAGGGAGACTTCAGAGACCCCCAGACAGTGCAGGCTCTTGTCAGTCCTCTTGTTGTCAGTCAGAACGAGAGGATGGACCCTACTGCTAAAGACACTGCACAGTTCAGTTGCAAGATTCAGAGAAAGCAGGCTCAGTCTGAGCTGGAAATGTCTTCTCTACTGGTTAACTTTCTAAGTGCAAGAAGGTGGGAAAGGTAGCAGTGGTCCCACCCAGATGTCAACTCTGTGAATTATAAAACCAGCCTTTCAGGCAAGATATGTCTATATGTAAAAGAGTAGCACTGCCGTTATGGGTTCCACGCCCAAACCATAGAAGGAATCCAATGAGTGGTACTGTAAGCGTAGTCACCCACCCATAACTGGGGAGGTCATAGGCCTAAGCTTGCCACTGTGTTTAACATAATTGACATAACACCAAATTTTCCTCTGTTGTGTTTACACCCATAGACAAATGTTACTCTCAACCTTAGTGAGAGAATCTTCTCTTTTTAGTGAATGGCAGTAAATATAGAGACTGTGGCTATCCAAGATACTGAAAATAGGTGGCCACTGAGGACCCAGGACTAAGTAAGATACCCTAAGGTTCAAAGAACATTGTGAAAGAGGGGGCAGAAGGGATGCAAGAGCTAGCATATCCGGATAATGACTATGAAATGCCATCATCTAGGCACAACACAAGCATTGCAATCATGAACCCAAAGCAACTGTGGTTGCGCACACTGTGCCTGGGCAAGACTAGTCAGCAACTAGTAATAGATGGGGGAAGAGCTCAAGGGGTCCTGCTCCTTACGGCTCTTGGCTATTGACTCTGGAAGAGGGAAGTCATTGTCTTCAGTTGCATATATGCTGCTGAACTCATCAGGTTCCAATGCATGGTTTAGAATCCATGGTCACAGATAGCCCACAATTGGTCACAAACCAAAACAAAACAAATAGGACTATGAAAAAGAGATTTATAGAAAAGGGGAAATAAACAGGGGTGGGGGGAATAAAAGGAGCCATACTATGATGAAAGCAATCAGTATGTGTTATATACATGTGAAATTGTCAAAGAACAGATTTAGTTAAAAAATTTAAAAATCTAATGGATTGGTGAGCGTGTACTATGGAATTATATTTCTGTTTTAATGAAGCATATAAAATACATTTTAGTATAATGGTTAAAAAAGCAATGCCTTGTTTGGGGCTCAGGGTTCAGAAGAATAAGAGACAAAGCTGTGTTAAGCTGAAACCAAGCACAGTTACTACACTATGATCAGTCTATCTATCGATCTCTAAAATTTCAACCTTCGTCTTGTTGTCATGCTGTAGGTATAGAACGAGGGCCTCATACGTATTTCAGCTCTTCCAGCGACAAGTAGAATGTCTCTAAAATATTATGTTGCCATGGTGCTGAAAAGTAGCCTGAATATTGATAATTAAATGAGAACTTCTATTTTTAGTGCAATTAAGTTGTTTTATGCAAATCTAATAACCACACCCTTGTGCCCTGTAGCTCTTGTAAACTTCTTCTTCATTCTCTACACAGCTAAGATTTCATTCTAGGGAGCAGCTATCACAGACCGTGTTTGAATAGTTTCATGCAATATTCCAAATATAGCAGCATACTGGGAGTGTGCCGTGAAGAGAAAAACATCTATCCTGATGTCAAAACATTTTCATATGTTGTCTTAGTTCCTCAAATGAAGGATATCAATAAAGGTGGTTTGACTTATTTTTAATAGTAGTTTTTATTCTTTGTAAAGTTTACACATTTTTATAACATGCTTATAACATCACATCCATCCGACATTACCTCCCTCCAACTTCCCTAGTGCCCCATCCCTCCTCCCTCCCAACTTCATGCCCTCTTTTTTCATGGGGCAATTATTAATAACCCCTTAAGTCCAAGTGCTGCCCATGTGCACATGGGCATGGGGCCGTGCTGGGACATGGACAACCACAGACAACTCTCTAAGGGAGAGGTGACTCTTCCTGCTATGAGAGTCATCCGTTGCTGACAGCTGCTCCTCCGTTTGTGCTGGGATTTTGACCGGCTTACTCTTGTGCCGCTCATGTGCAGGTAGCCACGCTGCTGTGAGTTGATGTATGCGACGCCCGTAACAAGTTCCAACATCTGCATTTCACTGCTGTCGTCACATCTGCCAGCTCTCAACTTTTTTATCCCTTATTCCACCGTGTTCACTGAGCCTTGGATGGGAGTTGTTGAACACTCAGAGTTATTTATACTTCAAGCTCTGACCCATTATTAATCTCTGCATCAACTGTGTCCCATCACAAAAAGAAACTTCTCTGACAAAAGCCGAGAGTAGCAAAAATCTGTTGGCGTAAACATGAATATTTGGAACATAGTTTGGCAACATGAGCGTTTAGTAGGTTAGTCCCTCGGGCTTGTGATCTCCTCAGCCTTGGACTTCTGCCACATAGAACAGGGCATGCAGTCTCTCCTAGGAGAAGGCTCCTATCCAATCAGAGACTGGCTTGTTACCCTCCTGTCATGCCACTGTAGCAGTGGGCACATCTCGCAGGCAGATCGGCGTTATAGCATGCAGGGTCCAGCACTCGGCAAGACCTCTGATGTCTATTATTTCCAGCAGCACAGACAGTGCCCTCTGGCACTGTGAGCAGCAGGAGAGTTTCCTGGTCAGTGGAAATTGATTTCTGTATGTCCTACATCCAAAGTGAGCAGTGTCTTCAGCAGTAGGGCTTACCATCTAGTCACAGAGGGCAACCAAGGGAAGGGCAATCCATGTGCTACTAGGGTGCCTCCCGGTCTTCCCTGAACAATAACTCCTAAGGGGTATCCCACTCCTGACACTGAAATTTTTATTTAATAACTCATGTTTTTGGGGAGCAGTATTGTTCACTCATGCAGGGTACTTCTGTTCAAATTCTTTTTTTTTTAAAATAGGTATTATATTTCTTAGTTAGCTTTAAAACTAGTGAATTTTCCATAAAGCTTCTTTATGTACCCTTAGTTAGGCTACCCCACATTCTACCCTCTCCCTTCCCCAATCCTTGTATCCTCACTTAAACTTTAACTCTGAGAATTTCTCCCATCTCCTAAGCTTTTAACTCTCTGAAATAGTATGGAGGCTCCTTGACCTATGGCTTTTGAATTAGTAATGGCTATCCAAGCCTGCCATGGTCCAGCCACCACACAGTAAGTGGAATAAACAGTGCTCTGCTCATGCCACCTTGGTCACTATGGCCAGCCTTTGACCCGGTGGTACCTGGCAGGTAGGGGTCCCTAGCTGTGGACATGTACTCTTCCATGGGAAGAATCTCAGGGGAGTCAATCTGCCTGACATTTTCCTGAGGTGCAGTTCACCAAAGAGGTGAGAGTCTGAGAGAGCCATGGTCGCCTTCTGAGGGTGATTGCCAGATCGCAGCCAAAACTACTCTCAGACCTCAGAGGAGTCTGCATTGTTTGGTAAAGAAGCAGGAATAACAAAAATCCTAAACATCTTCTGATAGGCTATAAAACATACAACTAATTGATGATTTGCGTTTAAAATTCTGGTTCCCTTTAGGGTTGTGGTATATCATCAGATAATGATGAGACATCGTTTCCTGCTTAGTGTACTCAGTTTCCTAGTCATTTGGCAACTATTGAATGTCCTGATAGTATTTTATTGACAGTAACCAGCTTATGAATCCCACACTTATGGGGTATTAGTGTATGAAAGAGCAGGAAGCATCATAAGGACTAACTTACGAGAATTACTCTAAGTGGGAATGGTGCAATACAGTAGCCATGTTCACAGTACAAATGCTATTGGGTCTTCCTAATTTCTAGACAATGTGCTGTAGTCACAATTAATGTAGTTAAAGGGGGTTTGTATGTATTGTCATTAGTTTTTAGCTTCCACTCCTTAGAATGATCTGTTGTGATTTTATGTTTCCAACTGTTACTTCCTCAATACACTGTAATTGTTTCGCAACCTCATAATCAGCAGCCAAATGGCCACTGAGGATGAGTGGGGCATGCCTCTCAGGGCGCGTTCTGCTCTCCGGGTCCTTCAGCATCTGTATGCCAGGATTCTCTGTGCTACTTACTTTTCCTTGGATTAAAGTGTCTTCATTTTCCCTTCTGAGCTGCGAATTCCCACAGGCTTTCTGACGGAAAAGGAGTGGCCGCTTGACATTTCTTTCAAGTTGAATATTCCGTGGTCAAGTTGTGCATTAATTTTGCATTATATGCCATGACAACCCAGATTCATTTTAGCAAACAAGAAGCATTTCAATGTATACACCCCTAAAACAAATGAAATCCTCTAGGCTTCACTCTCTCTTCCCTCTCCAAGACCCTTGTTTGAGGAGAATAGCATCAGAGCATTCTTTAAAATGCCTTTTTGGAATGTGCCTTAAATACACACTTTACACAAGTCTTTTACCCAGTATAGCTTGAAGGAAATGCTACAAGGACAGAGATGTTTGAAGGAAGGAGATCAGGGCTGAGCTGGCTGGTGTTTGTGACACAGTGGAGAGAGGGATGGCTAGCTGGTTAGGGCAGATTGCTGAGCACAAAATGGGAAAAATCCCTAAGGAGAAATGCCGGAATGGGGGTCCTTAGAAATGCACATCACTTCTGCACAATTTTCAAGAACAAGAAACTGAATTTCTCTTCTGGTTCCAGCGTCTTAATTGGAATGATCCAAAGGATAAAGACAGTGTGTGGTTCCTTGAACCACAGAACAGAAAGATACCCTAATCCTATTGTCTTTAAATAGTAAAACCTACCTTTCTATGTAAGCTCTTCATAGCCTTCATTTGTCTTCCTTAGTTAGTGATTTAATTTGTATTTGTTCTTTTTTCTTCTTTTGCCAGTGCGTGTCACCGCCTGGGTTATCAGGAGATGAGGTAGCTGTGTTCCTGTACACTGGTACAAACTGTTTGCTCCAACTGTCCATTGTTTTCTAGAGAGACTGACTTCTGTGTACCAGAACTGGCACAGTCTGGCATTTAGGCTTGGATGCCACCTCTCAGAACTGATGCAGTAACAGTGGGCTGATCAAAATGCACTTCATAAGCCGCTGAAGGAAAGGCGTGTGAGCGTTCTACAGCCGTACCACCAAGGTGGATAGCTTTGTGTGTTCCTTTTTTCTCTTACAACCACAAAAGATGCCAGTTTGCTTTTGTTTGATGATCTTTTCGAAACTAAATCTAAAAGACTTACAAGTAAAACCCTGTAAATGACCTTAGGTGTAGTCACATCATTAACATAGCATGTTTACAAGGGAACTTTTCTATTTCTAAAAACACCGTCAATATGTATACCCTTGCAGAGCAGCCTCTTGTGGGTGCATTTTCGGCAAGCTCCTGGAGCCTCTATCACAAGACAGCTGCAATTTATTTATGACGGCCGTAGAAAAGCTTCACTGCTCTCCAGATCCTTTTACAGCCGTTTATTCGTGATCATTAAATCACAAACAGCTTTTCAACCTGTTTTCTCCCACCAGAACTGTGAGGAAGGCCAAAAGCCATTCCGGTCTTCACAGATGAGAAAGCGGCCCACACCGTGCTGGTGCAAGGCGCTCTGACAGTCGCCCTGCCCGGCGGTCTTGCTGCAGCCTGCCTCCCTGGCCCCACATCCCAGCCCAGATTCTGTCAGTCAGTGTCAGTGTGCAGTTACTCTCTTCTGGGTCTCCGCTGTTGCCGTGGGTGACAGTGAATGGGTAGGCGGCTTCACTGTACTTTGGAACGAGGTCATATCTTGGAGAGGTGCAGGCCACAGACCCTTGAACCAACTGAGGATCCACCGCCGAGAGCAGCTATGTGACTCTGGGAAATGCCACTTTGGGACTCTGTCTTATAATAGGTAAACTGGGCTTAGTAGAAATACCCATCTCCTGGGATGTTGTCACAGCAGAGTGAATGATTATGTTTGGAGTAGAAAGTACCAGCACAGAGTAGGCCCTTTATGTGTTCTGTTATCTTTACTTAATAACTGCATTGTATAACTTGCAAGTGGCTTCAATATTCAGAGTGCAGAGGGGCTTCATTCGTTATTCATGCTGTTAGGAGATTTTTCCACTTCTAGGGACGCTGTGGATACCTTCCCCTCAGGAGCTGCATCTCCACCTGACAGGCCTCAGCCTGTCTCTGCTTATTGTCTTCAATATCTTCATGTCATGGTGTGTGGGAAGGGGCGCTGGGCCCAGGGAAAGTCAAGACTTCAGTCCGTCTCCGTCCTTAGGTGGCTGTGCCCTTGTACCAGTCATCATGCTCGGGCCCACTTCTCCTCACGAGAAGGCTTCACCTGTACAGCCGCCACGTGTGCTTCTGGAACCCTGGTCTGTACCTAGGGTGACTGAAGACGGTCCATTTTAGCACGAACAGTAAGCCTAGTGCACACACTCCTTATCATGAAGGCTTGGAAGGACTTAGTTATCACCACAGCAGGTTAGAATCAGCTGCTGATTTTATAAATTTTGAGGAAATAAACATTTTTAGGCATATTTTAGCAGGCAGTCTATACACACCTTAAGAAAATGGCATGCATAAAATTAAAGTTGCATTGCATGGTGGGATACTTTATCTACATATATAGATATATATCTGTATCTCTGATTGAACCTGGGCTTTATAGAATTTTCCAGCATCATTACAGCACCCCACACCTTCCCATATCACCCCTTGCTTACACCGCTGTGAGAGTGGGAGGAGGGGGCGGAGTTACTTCCTCATTTGTCTGTGTATCACTCACACACATTCCCACTCCTGCACGCTTCTGAGGTCCTTCGGACCCTGAGCCAGTGTCAGTGCATTCACGTAAACACTGTAATAGCAAACTCAAATCAAAAAATAAAACCAGTAGGAAAAGTCTTTCTGACACACTGTTGCAAACGCCAGCCAATGTGTTCTAATAACCTCCCTAGTTCTTTTCGGTTTCATAGATGTGTGGAGCCTTGAGAGACTTCTCTCCATTAGCCAGACAGGAACATTGTCCTCAGGATGCTGAAAAGCACGGAAGGAATGTGGATAGCTAATAATGCAGCAACAGAAGCTTTTAGGGATAACCAAATATATCGTAACCAGCTCAGCAGGCAGGGGCCTGTGTGCTCCCCATTACAGGATGTTTGGTTTTGTGCTGTTTTTGTGACGAGCCCTTTTACCTTTCAGTTTTGTGGAGGAACATCTTTCCTCATTTTCTCCAGAATCTGGAAATGTTGGTCTGACTAGTCAGGAACTGTAACCCTGTGCAAAGTCCCAGACCACGGTATGGAAGGTTCAAGTTGCCCTCAGCCTGTCCACCTGAGGTTCCCCATCACTAGGAGAGGCCGGCGGTGAGCATGCAGTGAACAGGGAGGCAGGATCTGAGGTTCCAGAACAGAAGAGCCAAGTCCTCCGATCATGCTGGAGATGAACTGTGGGATTATCCCTGGAAAGTGAGCGCATAGGTCTGGGTCTGTTTAGTCCTTCTTCGTTAGCATCTCTCAGGAAACAGAGCAATGTCGCTGCCTGAGCCTGTCAGTAACCTTCTTCTTCGCTATTTCTACCTGCTTGCAGGGACAAGGAGAC
The DNA here is from genome assembly GCA_026225945.1 of Cricetomys ansorgei. NCBI lineage: Eukaryota > Metazoa > Chordata > Mammalia > Rodentia > Nesomyidae > Cricetomys > Cricetomys ansorgei. Next base: position 3,025,481 of record JAMJFZ010001562.1, on the reverse strand, counting down.
CTGTTAAAGAACGCCAAGAACGAAGCTATAGAGAACATGAAGCAGATCCAGCTGGCCTGTTTGTCCTGTGGACTGAGTAAAATCCCTAGCAGTGGTCCCGAGGCCAAGGGCAAGCGCAGCCTGGAAGCAATAGAGGAGAAGGAGAGCAGTGAGGAGAACGGGAAGCCGTGACCGGGGCAGCGTGCGGGCCCGTGGCAAGGACTCTTCTTTCTCCTCCTTGTCTTTTGTTTTTACATTCTGCAGGCGTTCCCAGAAATGACACCCTCTGTGGGGTGTTGTACATAAATATATATTTTCACAGTGTCAGTATTTTCCTATAGTTAATTTATCTAAGTTAAAACTTTCAGTAGCAGTGTTTTAATCTGAGCTGTGAGTATATACCTACATGTGGCTGCTTGTATGTGTGCACACATGTGAGCGTGTGTGTGTGTGTGTATGTGTGTGTGTGAGAGAGAGAGAGAGAGAGAGACTGTTAAAATATATTCTCTGTCGCATTATTGGTTTTGGTAAATTGTTCTTTTATCTTTATGATCATTTGGGCACAATTGGTAATCTAAAATTCTAATGAGCATTTATTATAACCCATTGCTGTGGTTAGTTTTACCTCTGCCTTTACCATTTAATTTGGAGATCTTAGCACAGCTTAATATTGAAAAAAGCCAAACTTATCAAAGCAAAGGTGTTTTATAGATTAAATGTAGATTTAAAAATTCCCAAAATTTACAGCAGAAATGAAAGTGAATAATTTTTTAAAATCAGAATTCTGGAAGATAAACAAATTCATTTCTTCATTTATCAAAGTCTTTAAAATATTTACTAAATAAAATCAAACTTAGGAAGTTTCGGTAGATGTATACTAAGCATGTGGTTTCAGTAGAAAAGCTGACCACAGGGAATTTGTAGTTCCCGGGCAGTACTCTGGAACACACCAATGCACCAATGCCTGTGGTAACTAGGACTGTTGAGGCAACAGTCACATTCGGTTGTGAAATGTCAAGGTTTGCACGTGACCTCATCCTCCCGAGGTCGGAGTGTGGTACTCACTTTCTGTTACCAGATGTGGGCAGATACAACTGCTTGGCCAGGATCGAATGTAGTATAGGGTACTAAATTTAAACATAAAGACATTATTCAAACAATATCTATCATCATGTTGAGCTGATAGAAATCCTGTAAGTCAGATAACATCTTTAAGATGATTGGAGAGCTAACTAGTAAGACAGCATGCTCGGGATAATTTCAATACATGCAACGACACACACGCAAATGGCTAAATAGGGTACACTTATAATTACAACTAGGTGATTTTACTCTAATGTCTTCATAAACTTTTTAAATGTGATGTTTGTTCATTACCACCAACAGAACTAAATGTTCTATGGTTATGAAAGAATATATTTATTTAAAACATTGCTTTTATTTTGAAAAGCTTCTTAATTAATTTGATTAACAAATATGCCAATTTGGGGGAGCCTAGAGAAGATAATTGTCGAAATTTTGTGAATATAAGCATCCTTTATAGCCACTGCGTTATTTCCGACTTCTCCTGTACACTACTCTGTTCTTGTTGCACATTACTGAAAGAGTAAAGTTATCAAAAACAGGTTTCTCGTTCTCTTTTCTTGTGAACTTATTGAAAAACTAAGTTCTTCTGTTATATAAAAATGTAAGAGAGCATACTGTTTCCACAGACCAGATATGATAAAATTACTCACTGGGCTAAAAGCAGGCACTTGGGAAGGGGCGATCACATCCATTTGAAGACAGATTTCCAACAGCACTGTGACCTAAACCTTGAGCTGCTGCAGGAGGAGCAGTGAGCTGCTGTGATTCCGTGGGATGGAAGATAAATGCTGTCAACAGAAACAAGAGCTACCCTACATCAGCCAGCCGGAGGCTTCCTCCGCATCTCAAATTCTACATGGATCAATCCACGTGTCACAGGTGATAAAGTTGATGGCAAAAATATAAAGAATATTTATATTTTCTTTGCTTTGGCATCAAACCTAGGCTTTAGAGGTAGTCCCCAGTTCAGTTCAGTTCAGTTCAGTTCAATTCACCCTGAAACTCCGTTCCCACTTAGTATCTATTTCCAGATCCAGAGAATACGCTGTGGATTCTGTCTCCTCTGACTCTTCGGGCAGTCGTCAGCACTTTTTACCCATTTCCTGGGTGTCTCTGGTAGTCAGGAAGTGGGACACAGTTCAGGAAGGAGCTTCAGAGTTGCTAAGAGAATACACCTATGACAGTATTGCCTTTGGATAGCCTAGCAAAAGCAGAGACAGACAAGCTTTGTTTAGTATTCATACGCCACATTTTTACAGTCTACAAATGTCTGTCTCCTTTTCAGTCTTGAACTACCACACAGAATACCACTTCTATCCATAAGCTTTTGGTAATTCAAGACAGCAGTATATTAGTTACTAATACTGTTTTTATTTATTTTTATATCACAAATGAAATTTGGGGCAAGGATGGTAAGTATTATCACCTTTACAGGAGAGAAGTCATGACCATTAAAGTAGCAAATGGAAAAACTAAATTTGAACTCATATATGTCTGATATTATGCACAAGAATTTATTTACTGAATTTGATTTTAATTTTATTCTCAAAATTTTAACTAGTCATGTAACCCTTTATCACCACAAAAGATATATCATCTTTCCTCTGAAAGTAAAACATTAACTATCGATATGAAAACTCAAAAACAGACAAGTGTATAAAGTAAAAATTAAAACTATCACTTATTAACAATTTGATTTATATTTCCTGAGACATTGTTTGAAGTTTATAAGTATACATGTTATTTTTTAATAAAATCGGCATATCTTAGTTAGTCACCGAATGTTCTTCAAAATAGGTAAGCAATAGAGTTTTGAGAAATAATGAAATTTTATATTAAATTCAATTTATCATTTTCCTTAAAATCTTGGATATTTTAATAACCCAAGACACCTTCCCTTATTCCCCTTGACACACACACACACACACACACACACACACACACTGTGTTTATTGGCCTTAGTTGGAGATACCTCTCTCTATTTTTTTGTTTTGTTTTTTTGAGACAGGGTTTCTCTGTGTAGCCTTGATTATTCTGGAACTCACTTTGTAGAGCAGGCAGGCTGGCCTTAAGCTTAGAGATTTGCCTGCCTCCGCCTCACAAGTGCTGGGAATAAAGGCATGTACCACTACCACCCAGTAGAGATATCTCTCTAAAAAGAACACATGCTGCCCCATTAGTTAGAGAGCCTCTTTAGTCATGATGCTATTTTTGGTGACAGTGGGCATCTAAGTGGTGATCGTTGGCCCATATAATAATTTGTAATTATATTATGTCTTGAATGTGATATATCATAATATATTTAGCTAATGTCCTATTGTTAGACTTTCTCAGATTCTTTAATTTTTTGATACGCAAACATTGCAGTGATAAAATCTATTTTTAAATTTTTTAACTTTTTCTTTAGAAGAAATTTCTAGAAGTGGTATGGTTGGGTCAAGGGATACATAGGTTCTAAGATAGTTTTAATTCTGAGATAAATTGCTAAGTAGTCTTAGGAAAACTTTCCAATTTAAGTTTCTACAAGGAATTTGTAATAGTGCTCAAATGTTTTTGATAATACATTGCCTTTTTCTAGTTTCACCACTGCCAATCTACTGTTAAAATTTTCTCTTTTCATTAGAAATTTTAATAACAAATGTTTTATTGTCTGTTGAAGTCCCATCAAAATTTGTATACAAACACACGCACACACAAACACACACACACACACACACACACACACATACACATATATATATAATGTGTGTATTTATATATGTATATATATTTAGGCATATTTGTATATATACTCACACAAATATTTGTACTTCAAAGGTCACCAAGAAGAAATAGAAAGACTTAAAGTTTGGGTTTGGAAGCTATATGCCTCATAAGAGACTTTGGATCCATAGTATGTAAGGAACTACTACAACTAACCCCAATGTTAAAAGTGGGTAGAGCATCTGAAAAGGCTTTACTTCAAAGAAGAGATATAGTTGAGTATGTGTTCAACATCATTAACCACTCAGGATACCCAGTCATAGTGAGACCTGACTTCCTACCAACTAGATGGACTATGGTAAGAAAGATCACAAGTACTAGACAGCATGTACAGAACCTGGGACCCTTTTGCTACTATTCAGCTGCTACTGAGAATAGAATTGTTTTGGAGTTTTATTCCTGTGAAGAGACACCATGACTATGGCAACTCTTAGAAAGGAAAGCATTTGATTGGGGCTGGCTTACAGTTTATTGGTTTTGTCCATTGTCATCATGGCAGGAAGCATGGCAGCACGCAGACAGACATGGTGCTGGAGAGGTAGCTGAGAGTTCTACATCTGGATCCGCAGGCAGCTGGAAGAAAGGGTGATCCTGGGGCTGGCTCGAGCATCTAAGACCTCAAAGTCCACTCTCAGTGACACACTTCCTCCAACAAGGCCACACCTACTCCAACAAGTCTACACTCCTAATAGTGCCACTCCCTATGGGCCTATGGGGGCCATTTTCATCCAAACCACCACAATGGTGCAGCTGCTTTGGAACACAGCTTAATAGTTCCTCAAAAAATTAAACGAACTGACCATATGACCCTGAAAGACTACTCTTAGGTTTATATTAAGAGAAATGAGAATATGTCTACAAAATGATACACAAGTGTTCATAGCACTGGTATTCCATAATAGTCAAAAAGAAGAAACAGCACAAATGTATGTACATCAGCTGATAAAATACAAAGCCCATGTTTCATAAAATGGATTCTTAATATATCTTACTAGTTTTTTAAAAATATGTTTTAAATTGAAATAGGATTATATCACTTTCCCTACTTCCTTTCCTTTCTCCAAACTCTTTCAGGTATTAAAAAAGGAAAGCAATTTCATAGTTATGCAAGAAGGAATTTCAACAAGGAAGTAGAATGTTTCAGCTAGCAGGCAAATGAATACTCTCCATGCTGATTGTTTAAACACTGCAAGTACAAAAATTCTTTTATTAAAAAACCCAATTCCGTGTGTGGCAACAATAGTTATAGAAGAGATGATGCATTAGGGAAGCGTAAACGGGCAATTAGTCCGGGGGATGGAGGGGTGAGAGTCATGTAGATGGGTGTTCCTGTATACGTTCTCAAAAATTAAAGTTTTTTAACAGAACAGATCCAGGTCAAATCTTTAACTTCTTAGCCATCTGCATGACTAGAGTGAGACATAATTGATTGCAATAAGTCAAATAGCAAATGGGCATAACCACTGATACTGAGCCACTGGATGCGGCCCTCTGCTGTCCGTGCCCACGTGCTACTTGCTCTCTGTGTCGAGGTCGTTGGCTTTACAGGAATGGAAAGTGTGAACTAGTGGTGAGCTACATTGATAGCTATAGCTAGAAATAAACTCTGAATTGCTGTATAACATTGGATATATGAAGAAATGGTAAAATTTAAAGAGATTTCTAGTATCAATCAGCAACCAATCAGCCACCAGTTTAGTCATTAATATTAAACTAAAATTAAACTATAGTTTGGAGTCTACTATAAGTATAATTGATATTTTTACATAAAAGGCTGTGAGAAAGAACAATTAAAGTGCTTCAATTATTTTATCTTTGGACTATATATCATCCATTCTGTCATAGATGATGATGACACACATGTATGGGGCTTACTCAATTTCTCATCAGTCTATAATGCACATACATGATCGGTTACATCTATTTTTCTTGAACATGTATCAAAGCAAATGTCTCAAGCAGTGAATTCAATATGCTGTTATGGAATATGAAATAAAGTTTAAACTATTTTAATCATTTTTAACTGATTTTTAATCAAATCAAGCTGAATTTTATCATAATGCAATGTATTTTTAATTATTTGCTATAGTTTTGAGATTATTACACCATTTCCCCCTTCCTTTTCCTCCCTCCAAACCCTCCCATATATCTCTCCTTATTCTTTTTCAAATTCATGGTCTCTTTTTTCATTAATTGTTCTCTCTCTCTCTCTCTGCCCCCCTCTCTCTCTCTCTCTCTCTCTCTCTCTGTCTCTCTCTCTCTCTCTCTCTCTCTCACACACACACACACACACACACAATTATTCCTAAATACATAAGTACAACCTACTCAGTCTGTATAATGTTATTTGTATGTATATTAAATGGATAACTGGTTGGTGTGCTCTTCCCTGGGTAAGACTGTTTCTCCTGCTCTCAGCATTTGTTAGTTGTCTGCAGTTCTTTATGTAGGGCTGAAGCCTCATGGGCTTTCCCCATCCAGTTTTCTTATTAAAGCATGAGCATTAATATATTTTTAAATTATTAAAGCATCTACACTTATCTGGGAGTATAAGGACAAATACTTAGTATGAAGTTAGGGATTATGTTGGGTTAGCAACATGGCTTCAACATCCATGACATCACTAGCCCTAGATAGTTAGCTAGGGTCCCAGGATCAGACATGATCCTTCTTCCTTTCCTTCTTGTTGAATGAATCTAAAATCCAGTTAGAGAGCTGATGGTCACCTCTAACCATGCCATGTTGGTCATTGTTGTGGTTCATAGGCACCATAGCTTGGTAGGACTGTTGATTTATTCCCTCCTTTGAAAGCTTGCATTTCTCCTTCTATCCCATGAAAACTAGTCCTCAGGGAGGAAGGAGGGTTTTGGGTCTGCCCCAGCTCATGGATATCTAGGCTCTGTGTCTGAGGTGTATGGTAGTGTTTTCAGCAATAGGGACTTAAGCCTCCACCTCTGGGGGGGGGGTGGGAATAGCTAAGGCCAATAGAAATAGCCTGTAGTATTTGGGGAGTCTCTCAGACAACCTTGACCAACAAGTCACAAAGAGGCTTCTTCTTGTGGCTGATGCTGGGGTTTTTGTTAGATGGTCTTTGGCCCTTGGAGAGAGCGTTGCCAACCCAGATGGAAAACTTTCAGTTAAACTATTTATGTATATGTTTATGTCAAATTACATGTATTGTAGATATTTTTAGGCAGATGGTAAAGGATCTGATTTCCTAATGACTTTCAGACATCCTCGCTATTACTTTATTTTCCTTCTTCTGTATTTATCTTCATCCCCTACCTAATTAGAACCTCCCATTTTCCATTCCCCCCCTCATCTGAATTGTACCCTGATATTCCCCTCCGCATTTCTCCCCACCCCACAATGGTGTCTTTTTACTTTCCTGGTTTCAGGGAGTTCTCAAAAAAGAAAAAAAACAATCACATAATTTATTTCTAAATATTTCATGAATTAAAGGAGAATCGGAATAACAATGGAGGTTATTTTGAGCTTACATTAAAATTAATTAAATTTAGAAATACATCTAGTTTCTAGAAACTACAAGAACATAGAAAATTGAACTTAGTGGAAAGAAAGATCAGAGCTGAAAGTGGTGGAGTGGAAATAGCATTGAGTGGGGCAAACCAATGAAACACAAAATTAGTTCTTTGGGAAAAATCAATACAATTACAAGCTTCTTATCAAACACGAGAAGAAAACAGAGAAGGCACAAGTTACTAATGCTGAGTGAGAGACATCGGTTCAGATCTTATTAATATTAAGGAGGGCAATAAGACTGCATTTTGAAGACTTTGTCTACAGCTTGAACGAAATAGAGCAGAGTCCTTGAAAGACACAGAATACCGAATCTAAAAGTAATTATAAGTAAAGAAACCAGAGCCAAATTGTACATTGCAGGTCTTATACATTTTTAGATATGCAATGTAATGAAGAGTGACAGAAAGCCAACCAGTGGTTGCCTGGAGACAAGCGCAGCCCCGGGACATGCTGAGGGCTGATCAACCAAGGTTTCTAACCTTGGTTTGGGGATAATTTTAAATGTCATGTTTTGCATCAAAATTTAAACTATATACCTTAAGTATGCATAATTTATCTTAATAAAGTTCCTCAAGTGCACAGTAATGCTATAAGTTGACAGTAAATTTCCATTTGTAAGTAATCATTCCTCTGCCTGTACATTTGCAGTTTTTCTTTGATGTTGGAGATGTTGCCTCTGTATAGTTTGGGTTTCCTTTTATCTGGGAGGCAGTGCGTGTGTGCAGAGCTAGGCTTTTTAAGTCTCTAAGCTTTCTTCGGTGTTATGATTTCTTTTGTATCTGTGTGCGTGAGCATGAAGAGGCGTGTGCTTCTGCCACGGCTGCCCTGTTGCTGGGAGGAACAGTTCAGTGCATTGCCAGCACCGTATCCTTTCCCTATTTCTTTTCTCCATTCGTCTTACTTTTTTTTTTCTTCCTCTCTATCATAAGAGATTTTCTTATACTTTTACTTGAGGTAGCATTTCAATTACATACATTGTAGGTTTGGGTTTTGAATATTTGGTCAGAGTTTTATTTCACAGCACTTGTGTTTCATCTTCTCAGTGCTTTTTACTTTTAAAGTATCTGTGGTAGCATTTTAAACATTTTCTGTATCTTCTCCATGTGCAATGCTGCATCAAATTGTACCAATACTGTACCAAATGCAACATCTGTTACTTCTCTGAACAATCACGGAGATTCGTTTTTTTAATCCTCATTTTAGAAGAGGAAGCTAAGGCTCAAAGAGCATTGGGGCTATGTATTACTGTGTAACAAATCATCCTCAAACCCGAAGCTATTCTGTTCTTGAAAATGCTGTAGAACTCATATTTAGGGAGAACTCAACAGAGTTCTCAATCAATTCCCCTGGTATCAGGTGGGATTACTTGAAGGCTAGAGACTGAAATCACCCAGAGACTTGTATCACAGCCATGACTGGTAGTGAATTCTGGGAGACCTACAACAGCATCACCTTGTGTGATCTAACCCCCTAGTCACATGGTACCATGTGTACCACATTATATCCACTGAAACAGTCACAAGATGGGCTTTACTCCTTTCAATTCTGATGCAGAATGGAAGGTTCTGGAAAAGCATTGCAAGTCAGAAGCATCATCATTAGCCACCTTTGAAATCTGTTGTCTTCTATAGGTCAAGTAAGCAGTACTCCTGAGGTCACTTAATTGAAATAGAATTTGTCGTCGTATGCCTACTGTGGTGGCTCACCAAGAAGGAAAACAAGGAGGCATATTCACATGTGCAGACTCTGCCAGACCTCAGCAGAGGGAACCACCATCATGGCCAGCGCCACACTCGACAGTGGAACCTTGAGTGTCTGCGCTCAGGTGTTTTATTGATACACAACTCCTCTGGTGCAGATCATAAGCAATCAAACACCCCCCACAGAAATCCAACACCTGCAAACAATACAGAATGTCAAGACCTAGGCTAGCCCCTCACCCAACAGTGCATAACACATTTTATACATAACGAAAAATGAACTTCTACAACAAGAATTTATTCACAGAAAGCAGGTTTTACATTTTAGTGGCAATAAACAAGATGCTATCTAATATTTTTGTATTAAAAACTTGACTTTCTATTTCTTTTGTGTTTCCTTTTATTATGCTATGTTCTTTAAAATTACAGTGAATTTCACAAGACTCACTCTGATTTTCTTTTCATTTTGCTCTTACAATGTCTTGTCAAAACCTGTTTGCTTCAGATGTATTCATTAGGACTGGGACCCACACAATCTATTTAAGAATATACTGTATCCAGTTGTGGTTTTCTGTGACGGTCTTCATTTGCTGTAGGTAGAAGCTTCTTTGATGGGGGTGGTAGCCACACTTGTCTGTGGGTATAAGGATAAGATTTAGAATGTAGTAAGGAATTATGTCGGTCTAGCAAAGTGGCAGTAGTAGATTATTTTCTAAGGTCCATGACCTCACTAGCCCTGGGAAACTGGTCAGGTTTGATTGCATCAGGCATGATTTCCCACTTGTTGGTTGGCCTTGTCTCCAATAAACAGCTGTTGGTTACTGCTAGCTGAACCTTTATGGATATCTCACCATTGTAATAGTTACATTGTAATAGTATCTGGTCATCGTCATAGCTCATGGGTGCTGCAGCTGGATATGACGATTGATTGCTTCACTCTCTTGGCATCTTGCATAGAATTTTCTGGTGTCATGGAAACTAGAATGCAGGAGAGAAACTTTCGGGCCAGATCCAGCCAGAATGATCTGAGTACTACCTGTAACCTCTAAGAGGCAACCAAGGGCTACATCAGTAGGCTGTATTGTTTAGGAGTCACTTGGACTACTCTGACCAACCATCTAAAAGGAGATTTTTCATGCCCGGTACTGGGGTTTTGTTAGCATTTGGTTCTTGTGGGGGACATTGTCAGCTCAAGCGGTCTAAATTCCTTTAGGATATGCACATGTGCTCGTGCAAGCTTGTGTGTGCTTGTGCATGTCTGTATGTACTTGTGCTTTGTGTGTGTGTGCACGTGTGTGTGCATGTCTGTGTGTGCTTGTGCGTGTGTGCGTGAGTGTGTGCGTGTGTGCATGAGTGTGTGTGTATGTGTGTGCGTGTGTGCGTGAGTGTGTGTGTATGTATGTGTGTGTGTGTGTGTGTGTGTTGGCGTCTGAATCAGGGACGATCTCGGAAGCGATTGAGAGCCAGAATACCAGAAAGTCTACTGTGAAAATCTCCCCTAAGAATGACTGTGTAGACAAGACCAGAACAATGGCAACATCAATAGTGCTAATGTGGAAACGAAGTTTATGGGTCCCACTCCTAGACAAAGAATCGCAGGCAAAAAAGCGACTCCTGGGACAGGGAAAGTGAATCTTTCCCAGGGGTGAGTTCCCTTATTAGCTGTCTAATACGAAGTGAATCCATGTACAAAGAAACAATAATGCACTCTACAGGTTGTAGTCATATATCTGTGCGTATACATATATATACATGAACGTATGTGTGCGTAACAGTAAATTAGAGAAAGAGAGTCTATTAATTTGAGAATGGGGGCATGGGAGGGAATGGGAAGAGGAAAGGGAAGGGGAAATCAATGAAATTCTATTTTGAGTAAAAATGTGTCAAAATAAAAATAATCAAAACCCGTTGTTTCTCAAGGAATTTCATAAGCTTCCTTTTGCTATTTTTCCCCTCCAGCTCCAGGGTGTTTTGAAAGCTCATTTTAAAATTTAGTTGAAGAAGTTGATGCTCCTGGATTAATGTGACTCATTTGGTGATCACATTATCTCAGGCGTAAGAAGTCTCAAGTGATTTGGTCCCTACTAAAGAGACAACGGTGTGCTAACAGAAGGGTGTGCTTTACTGTGCCGCGCCGACCTCGACCAGCAAGGGAAGAAACACAACACGACTGGTTCCTCCTCAAGGCAGTTTAATCAGGAGGTTGAAAACAGGAGAGAATGGCGAGAATGGCGAGAATGGCCCCGATCCCCAGGAGCAAGCCGCTTATATACACTGGAATCGTGGTTCTTGATGATAGGCTACCTCTGCAACACCTCATTTGCATATCCGCATTTGCGGGTTTGTTACGGGTGTGTTACCAAGAGCCAAGCTGTTCTCAACTGTAGCGCATGCACAAAGCTGTTGTTTACTACTAAGCCGTCCGGAAGCCGGCGCCATCTTAGCATAGTGCTGGTTTGGCGTCCTACATCTCTCCCTTACTTGTAATAAACAAAAGAAGAGTACATTCCTGATCAAGGGACAGACTTCTTGTTGGAATCAGTCCCGATCAAGGGATTGGTCTCAGGCAGAGGGGGAAACAGTGACCTGATCCCTTATGATTCCATACGGAACGAAAGGAGACATTGTAATAGGATGTTTGCCCTGTCGTTGCACCATAGGCCATACCTCCTACACCCGCCTCGATGACCTTTTTTCAGGGGGAGGCATTTTGTGTCATCAAACCTCCATGCAATCAGGTATATTTCCAGGAAGACCATGTGCCATGTATCCTCCTAGTCAAGTACCCACTTGACTCCCTGGCTGCAGTTATATTTCTTGTATGGCGGCTAGCCAACATTGGGGAGATTCTCCCTTTTCTAAGGCAACCAGTGCTTGGTAAACAACAGTCTTATGTCTATCATGGCTCCTTTTGAGCTTACACAGCAGCCAAATGCAGAGTAGACTACCAACAAGAAGCACAGCCCCAAATAAAAATACCCCCACCCACTCTTTAAAGAAGGAAAAGGCATTAGTAATCCAGGAGGTGAAGTCTCCAAAGGTGATGGGATCCACTCGAGTTCCATTTAGGTTGGCAATCTCAGAGAGTAGATCTCTGGTCATCTGTTCCACCTGTTGTGACCAATTTCCTAAAAGAAACTTGGACAATTCTTTAAACATATTATCATAGGACACAGAAGTAACACATAGACCACTCCATCTCCACTCACATCCCAACTGAGCCATTTGCCAAAGGGTATCAACCTGTTCCTGTACCTTCCTAATTTATCCCAGCTTGTGATGGTTACATGACCTGCAGCTGCAAACCATGGAGCTATGGTATCCACCTCCTGCAAGAAATGAACTATGATCTTATCCCTTATCTTAATTCCGCGAGTGCGGAGAAGTTCTTGTAGAACCAATTTCATTGGACAGGAAGGTGAGGCACCCATGGTTTCACTTTCTAGTTCTGTATATCTGCGACGGACACACAGATTCACTATCGCCGCTTTACCGCGGTCCTTTAGTTTAGTCTCGCCGCTTTACCGCGGTCCTTTAGTTTAGTCTCCTTCCGAGAGCTTGAATATTGGCCTACTTACCTAGGCACTTACCGATCGATTGCCCTGTCTGCCAAGAGTTCTGGAATCCCGAGACTTTTACGGTCCCAGTACGGGCCACCAAATGTGCCGCGCCGACCTCGACCAGCAAGGAAAGAAACACGACACGACTGGTTCCTTCTCAAGGCAGTTTAATCAGGAGGTTGAAAACAGGAGAGAATGGCGAGAATGGCCCCGATCCCCAGGAGCAAGCCGCTTATATACACTGCAGGAATCGTGGTTCTTGATGATAGGCTACCTCTGCAACACCTCATTTGCATATCCACATTTGCGGGTTTGTTACGGGTGTGTTACTAAGAGCCAAGCTGTTCTCAACTGTAGCGCATGCGCAAAGCTGTTGTTTACTACCGTCCGGAAGCCGGCGCCATCTTAGCATAGTGCTGGTTTGGCGTCCTACACTTTATTTCCTCTTTTAGATCTCATCCCTGCGTGAGTGATTTAGTGCTCTGTTTTGCAACGCTCTTATGTTATAAGGTAGGTTTTATGACCCTCACTAAGCTGTTGGGGAAATCAAGGCATATTTATCTAATGGGTTTTAGAGGTTACACTTGCTAGCCCTGAGACTGGTGAATGCTAGCAGTGTTCTGTCAACAACATGAGGAAGCCAAAGTAGTCGTTCAAAGCATGTTGCAGTCATAGTGGACTGAAGCTTAAATTTAAGGTGCTTTCAAAGATGTAGCACTGTGTCTCCTTGAATGTCTTATCATGATGGGCCTGTGATTGCATCTTGCTGGAATTCAGGATAATGGACTCCTAGGCCCTAAATTCCTTAAACTCCCACAGACCCTGATTGGAACGACATATAGATGTTATATATGTTGGAATATATAGAACATACATGTGAGAATGTATGGAGGAGATGCTTACTGTCTGTTTATTTGGCGTTGTTCCACTCACCCTCTGCACCTGCGTTTATCATCCAAACACATCACATAAGCCATAACCTCTGTGCATAATTGCTTCCTAAAGTAAAGGATGTAAATATTTAGGTTTTAGGCTGCCAAAGCAAGCGAACACACAGCTCCTAGCACAATGCTGCAGTGAAGTCTTTTATGTTTGTAACCACAAATTTCTCAACAAGGAATTCACAATTGCTCGATGGGGGAAAACAAACCACCAGCATGGGGAAGGGTAACAATAGGCCTCACAAGAACATTGCACAGCCCCTCTTATCTCAAAGGCAAATAATGAGACACAGCTGAATGGAATAGAGTGCTATTCAAATACAGTCTCAGGGGCATTGTAACCACTCGGTGATGAGACTTTTCCTCGGCGGCTAATATTAAAATCCTGTGTTCTCAGTGTTCTCTTTATCTTTTTCACTGGGATGATACAGCTGTAACAAGTATGCACGCAGAGTGTAAGTAATTGGATCTTGAAAGACAGAGGGTCCAGAGTTGAGATTGCCTATACAGCATCCTTCATCAGTGTATCCATGTAAACTGAATTATCCTTCATAAAATATAACCCTGTCAGACACAGGCAGGTGAGTACATCAATCATAGTCCTTAGGTAAAGAAGCCTGAATTTGCAATGAGCTAGTTCCTTTCATTTCACCTCCTATGGGCTTTATGCCCTTTGGCAGAGCATATGGAGACACATGGTCAAATATCCTGAGTTACAATTATAACTATGTCTTCAAATTCATTTCTCATTCACATGACAGTCTTCACACTCTGGTTCCATTATACTATGGCTCATCAATTTCTTCCTGTGCTTGAGGTTTCAACTAGCATCTCAAGCAAGATAAATGTAAAAGTTCTCTATGACTAGAGCTAAGTTGTCTCGTATGCCAGAAGCCAGGGGTTTGATTCCTAGAGTGTATATAAAATATCCTTGTGGTGCACATCCATAATCCCAGAAGTTCAAAGCTACCCTCAGTTACATAGCAAATCTGAGGCCGGCCTGGGATACATAAGACTTCATCTAAATAAACAGATAAATATCAAGATCCTCGAGAAAATATGAATTCTGGTCTATCACCTACCATGTAGAGATGCCACCTGATGCTCCTTCACCTCAGAGTCACGTGGCCTTGTGCTGTTTTCATTGCAGTTTGAGTCTCGGGTACCCTTCCCACCTGTTAGTTTTAACTGGTTAATTCCTCTGTACGGATGCATTCTCATTTCTGACTCTGTTCAATGAGCCAGGTGTTGCAGGGTAGGTCACAAAAACAAAAGAGGTTTCACGTTGAAGCTGTGTGTTTAGACAATTATCAAGCTGAGTTTTTATTTCTCCTTTATTTTTTGGTTGAAATACTACAGCAGATTTTGTCACGACCAATTAATCTCTCTGTGCCATGCATTTAACTTAGTTGGAAGGAAGAACGCTAACATGATCATTGAGGGAATTTTAATTGTTAGTAAAAAATGAAATTGTAAAAGAGAATGCTTTAGAATTGGTTTCCGTGTTTGCTCATTTGTGAATAGTGTCAGATTCCTTACTTTTTTTTTTTTGTAGAGAGCATTTTAGCACCTTTGAGGCTTAAAATAAATCTGAGTAAGAAAATACTAATTTGTTAATGCTCTGCTTCAGGAACAACTTCTGGATAACCAGGAGCTCATTTTCCAGCTGATGATAAATAGATTCTGTTCTTCCTTTAGGCACGTGGAAGGAATAACATATGATAGTTCCCTCTGTGATGCACTTTGCAAAATAATGCTGTATTTCTTAATTCATAAACATGCACACTGGATTCTGCCCTTAAAATGAGAGAAGTTTAAAGTCAAATTGTGTTAAAAAAAAAAAAAACAGCTAACAAAAGGGGCTAGTTTTCACCCTTCGATGCCAAGCTTTCCTCTTGCTGGATCTGTCCATCTTCTCATCTGCACTTCTACTCCGTCTGAAGCCCAGGTCAGATCCCAGGGCTCACCCCTGTCCAGATCTTCCACTTACCCTTGCTTCCTCCAAGGTCCAAGCTATAACCAAGTCCTCATAACATCTCCTCCCAAATGCATCTAGAACCTTCCTGCTCTGTCATCTCATACCCCTATTACTTGCTAGAAGTATTGAAACAGACTCGAAGTAACATTCATCATCTTTTCTATGCAGTAGTCAAAATGGACTTTAAAAATGCATGTGTATTTCTCTGTCCATTAGAAATGTGTATGCACACAGCTGTGAGATGCTTCTTCTGTTTAAAACCCTTATACAGTCTAGATTGTACTTAAACCCAGATTCTCAAACCTGATAATGATCTACAGGCACCTTCTTTTTTTAAAAATAATTTATTTAGGCTTATTTTATGTGCATTGGTGTGAAGATGTCAGATCCCCTAGAATTGGAGTTAGAGATAATTATGACCGCCATGTGGGTGCTGAGAATTGAACCCAGGTCCTCCGGAAGATCAGCCAGTGCTCTTAACCACTGAGCCATCTCTCTAGCCCTGGTCCCACCTTTGTGCTACTAATCTTCTGCTGACCCTTTGCCACCACAGTCGGCCTCCAGCCCAGGAAGTTTATTGCTGCTTCTGTAGGACTTTTTCCTCGGAGTAACATGTTGCTTGTGTCATTCATTTTCTTGTCTCTGATATCATCTTGTCAGAAAGACCTTCCTTGATTGTATATTGTCCAGCAATATTCCCAAATAGTCTCCAAGCCTTTGCTGTTTGGTTTCTTTGGAATATTGTGTCTATTTGTTGATTTACTTGTTTATTATCAGTTTCCCTCTCCCAGGGAAACTGGGAGATAAACTGGCATAAGAGATACCCTATCTGTTCCGTAAATACGGTAAAGCAGCGATGTGCTAAGAGAAATTGCCGTAGGAGAGCGTGTGTCCTTGATGCAGGATTCTGTCTGGGGCTTTCTCATCACCACTGGGATAGCTTTGTAGATCTATAATTCTATGCTTTGAAAGCGGCTAGTAAAAAATAGTACTATGGGGGATCTGTGTCTCTGTGAAAAGGGAACTGAAATGACCCAAACTCAATGCATTAGGCTGCCCTAATTGGCATGTGTGGTAGAAGTGTTGTGTGTGTGTCAGAGAAGATTCCTGGAGAAAGGCAGGTCCCTTTAGCGCAAATAAGAGGGCTTTTGCTTTTTGGAAAAACCAATGTAGGATTAAATATTTCAAGCTTTATGAAGTCCAAGGTTATTACTCTGTGCCACTGTATGTTGGGAGTGTGTATAGAGGTTTTGGTTTTTATAGAGGCTCATGGTGAAGTGCTTGCCTTGAATCTCAGAGGAGTCGATGATCTTGAGCTTCAGAGAAAAGCTCAGAGTTGGAAGATGTTTGGGATGATCTCTGCATCTTGCAATGTGACATGGGCAGGACCCTTAGGAGTCCAGGAATGAAATAAGAATAATATGATTTCGATACGAAATCTCCTCCCAAAAGTCTAGTGCTGAAGGCTTGCAGTCTTTAACAGTGCAATATTCCAGGGCAGGGCTTTTAGGAAGCCCTAGGTCCAAGAGGGTGTTGACTTAATTGATGAGTTAATTCACTGATGATTTTTAATAATTAAATATCCTGATGGGAGATGGTAAGAACTGTGGAAGGTGGGGCCTGGTAGGAGGAAGTGGGTAAATAGGGCTGTGTGTTTGGTTCTCTTACTCTGACCCCTGTCTCTCTCTCTGGGCTCCCAACCTGCCATGAGGCAGACAATGTCCTCTGTCCCACGCTCTCACGGCTCTGCTGTCTGTCTCACAGTCTTCCCGTAACAGTGGGAACAGCTGGACAGGGGTTCAAACCCCTGAAACCACAAGTCAGAATGAATCTTTGGGAAGAGATCTTAGAGCAAGAGGACCCAGGTGAGGATCTGTGGATGAAGAACCAAACAGTCAGGGTTTGTTTTTGAGGTTCCTAGAACAGAGTTTGGCCACAGGATTTGTTTACAAAGGAAGCATGAGTGTATAGTGATCTATTTGTTATACGGCAACAAAGAAAAAGCAACTCAACTTAACAACTGGCAAAGCATCTGAATCAATGTCTTGAGAAATGACAAAGAAGCACAGAGAAGGAGCTCATCTCCATTAGCCATCAGGGAAACTAAAACCAAATCCACAATGAGAGGTCGCTTTGCCGTCATCAGCAAGGCCATTACCGGAAGACAGAAATAACAAGTGCTGGTGAGGTTTGAACATAATTAGAACTGTCTGAGACCGCTACTGAAAAACTAAACCAGCAGTTGCTTGGAAAACAGCTTGGTACTTCCTCGAAAGGCCAAACGGGGTCGCAAGGTAATCCGGAAACTCTACTCCTAGCTATATACCCAAGAGGAATGAAAACATCCACACACAAGACACTGTTCACAGCAGCAATCTCAGGATAGACAGTGTAGAAACAAGCCTGTGCTGTTTAATGTGTGTAAACTGAGTCATGGGATGTTCTGATATTTATAGTCTATTAAAGTGTCTTGGGAGGAGACCCACGTTTAAATTGGCAGACTCAACAAAGCAGATTGTCCTTCACGGTGTGTGTGTGTGTGTGTGTGTGTGTGTGTGTGTGTGTGTGTGTGTGTGTGTAGAGAGAAAGAGAGCCCACCTACTCACTAACTGATGAATAAATAAACCGTGTCATTACAATACTGCGGAACTACTCAGGTATAACAAAGATGGGTGAGTTACAACACGGGTAAACCTCAGAAACAGTGTCCTGAGTGAGAAAGCCAGACACAAAAGAACACATGTTCTGCAATTCCATTTCCGCAAGATGTCCTGAGCTAATGCATAGACATAGGAGGGTTGCCAGGGAATAAAGCAGGGGAGGAAGAAAGGGGCGATCAACAGTGAATAGGTATAGAGTCTTTCTGAAGGGGAGGAAAATGTTCCAAAGTTAGATCATGGTGAAACTGCGTGCCCCATTACTAATCACATATCACTAATTTCTAAATATGCTCACAATTACCGTAAGTACCAATTGTTTGAAGGGATGAATTTTGCGGAATATGGATTATATTTTAATGCAACTTAAATGACAGTTTTGAGTATGTTTAAATGGTAAGGAGAGATCTGGAGAAGAAAGAGGGGGTAAGATATAAAAGCTAGTAATGGACAAATCTGTTCACTACTATTTGGACCCAAGGTTGGAGTGGAAGTCTCAAACTCAACAAGAGCAAGAAATACCTATTCCCCCACTGTAAATGGAGAGTACAGAGACCAATGCGATTTCTGGTTTCTTTTCAAGAATATGAGTAAATTTATTTCAGATAGTTTCTACCTTTTAAGTTAAATGGCAGTTCAATAAGTCAGAGGCTTGGGGAGAATTGAGGCTGTGTAGGTGGCTTTCATAAATGTGGACAGGATGAAAGAACTGTGATTTAGGTTTTCCTGGGAGGAGGACCAATGAAGGATTAGTAGTTAAATAGGGGTGCACAGAGACATGCTCACAACAGAGATGCCACTTCAGTCTAGAGAGGTGACAAGTTCTTGGACTCAGGGAAGAGCTGTGTGGGCAATGAAGAGCAGGCATGTTTGGAGATTTTAGGAGACAGAATTTAGGAGACTGTTACTTTGGATATGTGAATGAAGGAAGCAGGTGGATGATTCACAGGTTTCAATGTGAAAATTTTCATAGTGTCTTAGGTTTCTATTGCTGGAGTAAAGACTATGACCAAAAGCAACCTGGGGAAGAAAGAGTTAATTTAAACTTACAGCTTAAAGAGGAGTTGGGCATGAACTAAATACAGGGACCTGAAGGAAGGAACTGAAGCAGAGGCCATGGAAGAAAACTACCTACTCGCCATGATTTGCTCAGCCTGCCTTCTTATAGAACCCTGGGCCACTTTCCTAGGAGGGGTGGCACTGCCTGCAGTGGGCAAGGCTCTCCCACATCAATTATCAGTCAAGAAAATGTTCTGCAGACTTGCCTACAGGCTAAGCTGATGGAGGTGTTTTTCAATTGAGGTTCCCTCTTCCCAGATGACAACTAACTAGAACAGAAGGATAAACATTGGGGTGTCATAGAAGAAATGGGTCTCGGCAAAAGAATAAATTTTGCTTAGAAGCTTCAGGTTTTAGTGGAGAGATCCAGGAGTTAGTTATGTTTGCTGGAATTTTAGCAGGTAAATTATATGGCCGTAAAATTTGGGCTTTGCATCGGCTAATGAGCACTGGTGTGGCCAAGAGAAACCCGGGGGCAAGGATCTTGAAAGTCCTGGACCAGAGAAGATACAACGTCAACTCTGCAGGATAGTTTATGTTGACATGGGGATCTCCTCATAGCACGGCTTTCACAGAAGCCTCAGAGCTGGTCATGACTATCTGCTCACTAGATGGCTTGCTTATGCGTGTGTGTACACACACACACACACATGCATGCACACACACACCTATGGTGAATGGCGGCGAGGCCTGAGTGCAACCCTTGTGTGAGGGAATGTCCTGATTTCTCCCAACAGACTGAGAGGACACCAAGATGTCCATAAAAGTTTCATTTGATAAGAGATTTCTTATTCTGTTGGGAGACAGTGGGCTTTAGTTAGAGTTCTGTAAGGCTTTTTCTATCCCTAACACACCACAGGGTTCTTGTTAGCTCTGGAGTCTGGTTCCCTAAGGTAAAATTGAGTTTCACTTCTGGGGTCTGAGATCTAAATTATGGTAATTTACCCACTCTGGCCTCAGTTTGATATACAAAATTGAGTAGTAATTATATTACCTCACGGTGTTCTTGCCCAGTGCAGTGTTTAGCATGTCATAAATGTCCAATATTTATAGAAAGATTGCAATATTTAAAAGTAAATTGTTGCAGTCAGGTTAGATGATACATAGCTGTATGATGTAATCTCACCTATTACACATTAAAAATTTCAAAAAGTACAAAATTTAAAAAGCAGGCATTTAATGTGTGTGCTCTGATTAGTACCTAGCAAAACAAGACCGCATTGGTTTGAATACAAATTCGGTAGTTTTGTAAGTCAGAACTAGTTGAGAATTGACAGTTTGGTTTTTTAACATCTGGAAGGAGCCTGAGCCCACATAGCTCTTTCTCATTACATTCCTCTGGAGTTTTCCCTCCCCGGGAGTTTTACCAGGTAAATATACGAAGATGGGGCTTTTGTCTATGAAGAATTCTACTTAGTTTGCGTGATCCCAGGAAATGTCACAGAATCTTTAGATTCATTCCCATGGCAACGGGCAACTCTCACCAGGGACACCATCAGGTTTTCTCTGTGTGAAGGGCTGCACTGTGTGAGATACAAAGGTATCTTCTTGAATATTGTTTATTTTGGGCCACATTGTGGTGCACTGTGACTACCGAGATGACATTTGCTGTAAGCTCTGCAGAGGGGAAGGAAGGCAATCAGTGGCTTTTCACCAAGGAAACAAACTATGAGTTATATACTAAGGGACCTTTCAAGGCTGCATCATGGGAGCTTCTTGTATGACTAGGACAGGAATAGCTCAAGAGACAGAGAAAGGCAAATTAAGTGTTGGATCTGGAAATAAGCACACGTACACAAACATGTATATGCATACACACTGGCAGATAGGCACTACCATTAAGGACAGGAGAAGAGATGCTGTGGTCTAATAAATAACCCCTCTGATAAATATAAACCACACACTGGCGTGGAAGGCTTTGCTCTCAGCCATCTTGACTGTGAATTTGCTATGGAGATGAAGGTGTTGATCAACTGAGCCTTTTTCCTCTAAATGTCTGTGCAATTAGGGAGATTAGCAAGGGCGCTGCCCCAGGCTCCACTGTCTCTGTGCATCTGACCTTCATTTTTCATCTCATTTCCTGTGATGTGACATGAGCACAGCATGTTATTGGCGACGTCGCTAAGTGCAATCTGAAAGAAGCATGCCTGTAAACAGACAACCGCTAAAGGTTACACAAAGGAGATGCTCCAAACAGGTACCCATGCTCCCCACCCTCAGAGACTGCTCTAGGTGGGATTACGATTTGAAAAGGTCTCCAAGAGTTTTCTGAGCCTGAACAAGTCGTCAGTTAAACTGGCTTAGAGATCATTAGCTTGTGATTTGATAAATGTTTCCTTTTCCACCCATCTCTCTGTCATGTGGGCTATCCCTAGCTTTAGTCAGGGAACCTTAGGAGGCTCTAAATGGTTCAAGGTACCCCACATGTATATGATCTCACTGAGTTATCAGAATTAGCTCATCAGTAGGGAGCATATTACTTCCCCTTGCCAGAAAGGGGCAGTGAAGCATCATGTACATGCCTGCCACAGGATGTACATGATGCTTCACTGCCCCTTTCTCTCTCTCTCTCTCTCTCTCTCTCTCTCTCTCTCTCTCTCTCTCTCACACACACACACACACACACACACACACACACATACACCTGATCATACATAGCTGAAGGTCAAGGACATATATTTGAAAATTTAAAATGGTGGCGCAGGAGCACTTCTGGCATGCCCAAAAAGAGTTTACTTGACATGGAAGGAAAGAACATGGTGGAGGTGCTGCTTAGGGTGCCTGCCTCACATATCTACTAATTCCAAGTGGACAGAAATTGGGGGTGGGGATATCTTCCGGAGATTGCGGTGATCCATCAGTGAGGAACTACTGCCCCTGTATTTTGTGTGTTCCTGTAGAATGGAAGGAGTTATGAGAAACTGTGACAGAGGCAGCCCCCTGGGGGAACCCTGGAGGATGTGGGCAGATCTCTAGAATTTCTAAAAAAAATTCTAAGGAGAAACAGAAGCCACAGAGACCCTTCCCCTCCAGGCAGTTGGTCACTCGCGGACAGTAGGACAGCAAGGATCTTCCTCCAGTTATACTCATTTGCTCAACAGGAAGTAATGGCTATTTGTCTTTTCAGCTACTAAATGAGATTTGGAGGCCTAAAGAGAAAGCCACAGGCTCCAGGCTGATGGAATTGATTCTGGCGTGTGAGGCTGGCTGCGGGTGGAGCTGGAAGAATGTCAGGGGTGGAGGGGATCCTTGTCTGTGAGCTACAAAGATTCTCAGTTAAAAGGAACACTCTATAAAGGAGCATCACATTTCATGGTTGTGGGAAGTGTTTTCCACCAAGGATGGATCTGGACCACCTGGAGAGCAAGTAAAACCAACCTTGTTCCCTGGAACATGAGAGGAGATCTGTTCTATGCCCAGGTGGAAGAGCTGCTTCTTAGAGGCAGGCATTTGCTAGAAGTAAGAAGAGTAGAATTGCCTTGGTTAATTGGGAACACAGAATCTGGCATGAGCCCAAGAGTCCATTAGACCTATGATCCCAGCAAGGCGTAATCTCGCTATAATTGGGCTTTGGTACTAAGTAAGACCTTATATGTATACCAGTTATGTCAGGATCCTGTGGCCTTTTTCACCTTGTAATTGGAGAGAACTAGGTGTCTGTACAGAACGAGCCATCTTCTCAAAGCCTCTTGTTTATCCTTAAGATAAATTTTGTTTGTAATGTGTTTTTGACAAGACAGGCAAGTTCGGTGCTTCTGTATGCCGGTCACAGTGGTGTCAGGTCACTCGTGGAAATGCCCTTACTGGGCTGTGCGAGCCACGTTCGCCGATGTGTGTGAACATCCTGACTCTGCCCCTTGCTCTGTCCTGTCACCCTGGAGTATGTCCTCCACTTCGCTGTACCTATACGTAAGTGTTTACATTTGCCTAGGTTAGCAATATGTTTAAAAATCTTTGCAGATCCTGAGCTAAACCAAACGACACAGCTTACAATGATGGCTCTGTTTCAGGTAATGCAGGCTTTCCCACTGGTTTATTTAATAATCATATCAAGATTCAGGACTGCTGGTGAATAGATTCTCTTCCCAATTAAAATGTATTCATGGAGGGTGACACTGAAATGATTTGGACAATTTGCTTTAGAAATTTTCTCCTGGGGACCTTGGAAGGCTTTCCGAGGGTTTCCTATGAAGGATGGCAGTGGTCTCCTGTTTCCACAGTCTGTGAAGACAATTGGAAGAACCACTAAGCAAACCAGTGCTCTGCTTTTCTGCCTCTCAGCCTCATAGCTGAAAGGATCTGCAGGCCTACTCGGTGCAATCCCTAGTGCTTTCTCTGAGTCCTCAGAGAACAGGCAGACTAATACCTTTATCACTGCCTTCAATTCCCATACCTTCGCAAGTCGTTTGGGGACATCACGTGGCATGGGTCCTGAGCTGGTGACAGCACTGTTGCAGTATCATGCACCAGTTTGAAGTAGATTTCCTTCTGAAATCCAAACTCAGTCCGACTTGCATAGAATGTGTTATAAGCACTGCTTTGTAGAATTATACCTACTGTGGTGGCTCAGCAAGGAGACACAGAAGCATATTCATAGGCGCAAACCCTGCCAGACCTCAGCAGAAGAACCACTATCATGGCAAATGCCGTACTGGACAGTGGAGCCCTGAGCGTCTCATCTCAGGGATTTTTATTGATCCCTAAGCTTCTCAGGGGTTCTGTTGATAGCACGTGCAGATCATGAGCAATCAAACATCTTTTACATAAAGTCAACACCTGCAGACAATACAAATGCCAAGACATAGGCATTCCCAACAGTATACAAAACAACTAGTTTAAATATAACTAAAAATAAAACATCTACATTTTACCCCTTTCTGTATAAGACAATTAAAAAAATTGCTTGATCTCTACAACACAGTTTAACAGTACACCAGCAAAACTATTTACAAGAGGAAAAATCACAAGGATAGGACCAAATGAAACCAAACATCTGTCAAGCTTTTTACAATGTCTTTGGACAGCAGAAAAACATTAACAATGCCCAATTATCTGACATTCACTCACCATCTTTTGGGCTCCTGCAAAGGACTTGAGTTACTTCTCTGACTCTGCCCTCTGCAGCACACACAGCTTGTCTTCCAGGTTCTGGCTGGTTCCAATCCACTGCTGCTGTTGTTCTTGGTGGTTGTCCCATGGTGCTGGCATCTTCAAAACTGCTGGGGTCCTCTGCTGCAACTGGCTGCACTTTTACCAATAGCCTCTTCTGAGTTCTCTTTGTGATGCCAAGCTTCAACTTCTCTGCATGACCCCTTCAGTCTGGGCCTTCAACTGCTACTGAGGTTGCATCTTCATCAATGGCCTCTCCTGGCCTTTCACAGTGCTAAGCCTCTGCTGCTCTCTAAAGACCCCTTCATGCCTTCTAAACCAGTGCCACCTAGGTGACTCTTACAGTACCATGTTTGGCTGCCACACAAGATACAACCTCAGCCAGGTCTGGAAGACAGCTTCTGTGTGCTGACCCAGATAAAACATTTTCCACATTTTAAGATAGAGTCTGCTTTGCAGGAAAAACAACTGATAATCTTGTCTGCAGGAAGAGTCCCTCGTGGGTTGGAGTTCTCATCACCGTAGTAGATGTGTCTTATCAGGACCACCTCATCAGTATCTGAACCACTTGTAGACAGGCTTTCAGGAAAAACAAACAAACAAAAACAACATAAGCAACCAACCAACCAAACAAACAAACAAAAAATGGACTCTGAAAAGTCTGGAGTTCCTTTTTCTTCTCCCCTGTGTCCACATTGGATTAGCAGGCATGATGTCATGTCCCATGTTGCAGGCACTACTTGTAGTTGGCACCTACTGTGGTGGCTCAGCAAGGTGACGTGGAGGCATATTCATAGGCACAAACCCTGCCAGACCTCAGCGGAGGGAACTACTATCATGGCAAGTGCTATCCTGGACAGTGGAGTACTGAGCATCTCATCTCAGAGGTGTTTATAGATCCCTAAGCTCCTCAGATGTTCTACTGATAGCACATGCAGATCATGAGTAATGAAACATCTTTGACATAAAGCCAGCACCTGCAGATAATGCAAATGCCAACACCTAGACAGCCCTTTTCCCAACAGTGCACAAAACAACTATTTTAAACATAACTAAAAATAAACTTCTACAACACTGCTTTTTTTAAAAAATCTACATTTGTTTTGGTTTAATATAAGAAATGCTTTGACTGCTTCAAGATATTAAGTGGATGTAGACATTTCCTAACCTCAGCAATCCATCTGCATTTGGTACTTCTTATGTAAAACATTATTAAGACTAAAAGGTATTTGCTTTTAAATATGACATTAAAAAAGATGAGTTTTACCTTATAGATGTTGGCAGTATCTGAAGGCAGATCAATTTTCTGTCAGGAGGAGAATAGGATAGTTGAAAAATCACAAGATTGCTTCTTACACTGGCATGTCTTTTTGGCAGTTCTTGTAAGGTCCACTAACAATTTCCATTTTTGTTCCTCAAAAGAGTTATGGATCCCTGATCTATGTGTAGTGTTAGTTACAAAGCCTTTTTGTTTCCAATTCACCTTCAGTATGTTCCTCTGGAACAGAGCATGGGTAACCTGCCTTTTGCACTTGAGGAAGCAGAAGCAGAGAAACTCAACTGCCAGAGACCATTGGTGTATATGGGAACAAGCTGCTGGGGTTCCCAGTCTGGAGTTTCCCACCTGTGGCTTTAGGGCTAAAAACAAACCACTCTTTCCGGTGTGGTTGACGCCTAGGGATTCTTTCTATAGGGATGTCTAGGTTGGTGTACAAGGGAGAGCATGAGGCTGCCCTGGCTCATGACCATTTCTCCGAAGTAGAGAAAATACACTCACTTTAAAACATCTAAATTAGCTCGCACAGCAGCAAGGCTCCTTGTGTCCCACACTTTTGGCTGACCCTCCCCACAGCCCTTTCTCTCCTCCATCTTCCTGATGCCCCCCCCTTACCCTTCTACATCAGCATTTTCCTTTTGTTTTCATATCACAGATGTTCCATTATTCTTTCTGTCTCTTAGAGCCTTTCTAAAAAGCCTCCCTTTCTAGTTTCCCTGCCTCTTCACACACTCCCATATAAACACAATTAGATGAAAGTTAGAAGCTAGGACTTGTATATGAGGACAATATGTCCTTCTGAGCCTGGGTTACCTCACTTACAATATTTCCCAGGGGCTAGTTGGTAAAGAGCTGGCTCAGTTGGTAAGGAGCTTGCAGCCTGAGTTTAATCCCTCTCACCCACGTAAAGAAGTTGGGTGAGACAGAACATGCCTATCTGTAGATGGAAATATTATATCTCAGACGGGCTCACTCAGGGAACAGGAGACAACACAGTATGTAAGCCTGTGCCATTCATTGCAAAGGGTAGAGCCTTTCTCATGGACTGACCCAGGGTGCATGGCATCCACGCATCCCACCGAAGAAAAGCACAACCTACCAACACATAGGTCTTATTGCTCAGTGAATACAACTTCCACAGTGCACCAACCCCCAACTTCATCTGGCTGATCTGATGCCATTTTATGGGCCAGTCAAGACTACAGGCAAGGTATTCCTTGCCTGTGCTTAGGCTGAGGGAGGAGAGAGTAAAGTTATTTCATTTCGCATTAATACAGTCAAGTACTTTTGGCACAAAGATCTAAGTGGGCAAGTCAAATCTGAACAACAATGGCTCCATCCTAGGACCATTGAGTAGACAATCGTTGGTGCTTCTAACTAGCATCTTTCTGCATTCCAGAAAACAGCAGCCGTCCACACCCAGGAATCTAGGTCCGACAGCTAAGGAAGGTGACCTTCTGGCAGTGGCTCAAACTGCCAGAATCAGCAGCAGTTACTACTGCACATAGCTTTATAATATTTGAGAACACGGTCAAATATTCCACTACACCTGTCCTCCCAGCACTGGGAGGATAGAGACAGGAGATTCTATGAGCTTTGGTGGCCACTAAGTTTCGCCTATTTGGCAAGCTTCAGGTTCAGTGAGAGACCCTGTCTCAACAAATAAAGTGGAGAGTAATTGATCCAAACAGCCTATGCCAGTCTCTGACTTCTGCACATGGAGGCGCACAACATGGAAAGCTGACACACTGCTTTCTTGCTGTTTAGATTTTTGAGTTCTTTATATATTATAGATGAATCCTTGCCATCTGTCTGTATGTGGGTGTGTGTGTGTTTATGTATGCACACCTATGCACACATGGAAGCCAGAGGAGGATAGCAGGTGTGTGATCTATTACTCTCTGACTTATTCCCTTGAGAAAGGGTCTTTAACTGAACTTGGAGCTAGACTGATGGCCAGGGAGCCCCGATGATAGCCCTGTCTCCACTCTCCCACAGTAATGGAGTTACAGGTACTTGCGTGTGACATCACACCTGGCTTTGTAAGAGTGTGCTGGGGATTTGAAACCAGATCCTCCTGCTTGCTCGGCAAGTACTCTTAGCTGTTGAGCCAGCTGAATCACACATTCACAGGGGTTTACCTCATCAGAGGTGTAGGAATGCAGCTTTTCGGCCTAGGTCTATTTGCTTTCCTGTGTCCACTCTCTCCTCAGTGTACTTAGAGGTGGTTAAACATCAAGGCAAGAGGAGAATCATGGAGAGAGAATTCTGACCTCAACATGGAAGTGAGAACTGGAAAGTTCATGCTCATGAACTTTACTTACCAAAGGTTAGATTCTGAGCTATCCTGACACCTAGGTATTCCCATTGCCAACTGTGGGACTTGAGACTCCCTGAAGACTCCTAAGCAACTTAGACATATTGCTTCCACCAACAGATGGAAAATTGTACTGATTTTTTAAACATTATGCTTCTAAAAGGAGCATACATATTAGTGTGAATGTGTTTGATTCGTGATTAGTAAAGAGCCCAGCAATCTCAAGGTCCCGCAGGAGAAGAGAAGACACAGCTGCATTGGAAAGGGGCTGGTGGGTAGATAGGCTAGAGAGGGCAAAGGGAAAGGCAGCCCATGCTACCTGGGGAAAGGCCCCTGTGAGCCTGGGGAGGGGAGAATGGAGAGGACAGAAGACACCACAGGCCCATTGCGCCTATTTTCAGTGTGCTGTCCCGTGGCAGCACTATCCACACGTGCTCTCTGACCTCACACCTGAGACTTCTATGAGAGCTCCTTCTTCACTAAAAGCAAGACATTTAACTCACATGGGCCAGTGTTAGCAATGCTCCATGAATTCTGAATCATTATTCTTCCCACACCCTGCAAGCACTATCAGTCAAGAGTGAAGCACACTCACTGCCTTGAGAACAGCGTCTGCCTATGACTCATCTTTGAGATAACTGACTTGGAGTCAGGAGTCAATCGTTTCTATTCTGGATCCTGTAGCATATGAACCTTTCGCTCTTGATATTTGACAAGATCGTACTACTGCGCCAATGGCTCCTGGAAATTCTCCTGCTATCACAGCCCTGGCAGCCTACGCTCCTCCTGCTGTGTCTGCCAACAGCTAGTGAAATCTCCCAGCACCATAAATAGGATCCTCAGTCCCATGCGGCCTGGCTCATTATCCTCAGTCCGTTTCTTCCTACATTACAACCTATCTAGTTTCCTACAACCAGACAGGAACTTCTCTCATTAAAGTGCAGTCCTTGGCTTTCTCTTTCTGAGTGCAAGATGCAATTTCTTCCTGGTAGGTTCAGCATGTGGTTTTATGTCTTTTTTTTTTTTCTTAACTTTTAGCTAGCTCTGAAACCTATCACTCAACACAACCCTCCAGGAGGTGACAAGGCTTGGGTCCCTTGGGCAGCACGTAAAAGACACAGAAATGAAATGAGAGAAAGTGATCTGCTTCTTATTAGGGGACCCTGTTTCTTTTCTTACACTTTGCATTTCCCACTTAGCTAAACAGCAGAGAGATCATGTTTGCAGTTGGCACCCCAGTTGTTTTGGCCTGTGAATTTTAATGACCAGTGAGCACAGATTGATTGCTTAAGCCGCCATGGCTGCACATGGTCCAGGTGAGGACAAGGTAGCATGCAGCTGTGAGCCTTCTCAAGGCCATTCTCGGGTGTGGAGGGTGACCACTAGCTCCGTGTTCTCCTTAAGTGCTGAATTTTGAGAATTCTTCATTCTGAATAAAATTCCTTTGTCAGTGAGGTATTTGTGAATATTTCCTCTCATCCTGCTTGACTTTTAAAAAAGAATTATTGTATTTGTGTGTATATGTGAGCGCATGTGAGCCCATGAGCATTTGTGTGCGGGTGTGTGTGTTTGTGTGTCTAGGTGTGTTTTATGTGGTATGTATGTGTGTACTTACGCATGTGCATGTGTGTGTGTAACCTGCGTGTGTGTGTGTGTGTGTGTGTGTGTATGTGTGCATGCTTTTGGAGACCAGAAGAGGGCATTGCATCCTATGAAGCTAGAGCTACAGGCAGGTATGAGCTGCCCAGCATTGGTGCTGAGAGCTGAAATGGGGCCTTCTGCCAGAGCACCAAGCACTCAGCTGCTGAGCCGCCTCTCAGCCCTGCTTGGCTTCTGATAATGACCTCTGCAAAGCAATAGCTCTAGGTTTCCAGGGAGCTTATTTTGTAAAATGTATACCTGACAGTGCTTTTGTTGTTATGTCTCTGGCTAAAGGCCACATAGGCTTTCTTTGTACTTTGCTCTAAAATTAAATTTACATTTCATATTTTGGCTTATCAGTTTTTGAGTCAATTTCAGAATTAGTTGAAAATCTTAGATTGAAAGTCCAGAATCATTTGCTGAGAAGACTATCCTTTCTCCACTGAATTGAATTTGCATCTTTGAAAAAAGTCAATTTATCATATTTATGGAGGCTTGTTTCTAAATTTTTAATTCTTTAACTCTTTCCCCCTGATTAATGTGTCTAACTTTTCCATTATATATTACTGTGTTGGTGACTAGGACTTCATAGTGAGTCTTACAATTAGCTATGAAGATGCTAATGTTTCATATTTAAGTCACTTTTGATTTATTCCATTAATATTTCATGTGCACATTTTCCACATAAAGACACTGCATATCACATGTTAGTTATATATACTAATGAGTTTCATTATTTCTTATTATATGAACACAATGTGTTTTGATCATATTCACTTTGCATTATCCTCTTGTTCCTTCCCAGACTGGTTAATTTCATCTTCTTTCCAACTTGGTTCTCCTTCCTCTATGTTTATTTATGTGTGTGTGTGTGTGTGTGTGTGTGTGTGTGTGTGTGTGTGTGTGTGTGAAAGAGAGAGAGAGAGAGAAGGAGAGAGAGAGAGGGAGGGAGGGAGGGAGGGAGGGAGGGGGGAGCGTTGTTTGTAGGATCATGAATAGGAGTTTGTTTATGGAGTATGTGCACCTTTCCAATGGCTACACCGCTGAAGAAAATGTCTCTCTTCTTTACCAACCAAAACAACCATGAGTTATTTGCATATAAATCTTAAAGAATGGGCAGGATCCCATGAATCCCTCTTCTTTCCATGAGAGGATATCAATAGACCAAGTCTCACGAGATCTCATCCAGATAATCACAGCTGCTATGAGTTTGAGAGCTTCACCCCTCCCTCCAGCTCTTGAATTCTCTCTCTTTCTTCTGTGGTGCTCCCTGAGACTTGGATGCTGCAGGTGTTACAGGTGCCTCATTTCTGGTTTGCAATTCGAGAGTGATGTATTCTCTGTACTTTACCTAGTTACTCTCTGGGCACTGCTGACCACTCCAAAAAGGAGTTTTCTGGCCAAAGCTGACAGCAACACTGTTCTGTGGGAATAAACGCAATTATTTAGAAGACAATTTGATAGGCATGTTTTTATCCACTAAACAAAGTGACAGCTGTAGCTTCTTTACCAGGCCTATGACCTTACCAGCTGCGGCTTTTAACCATGTATACAGTACCAGACGTGAATTATCACCCATGGAGTGGGCATTAAAGCTAATCAGAAAGCGGTTGGTTACCCTCATAACAGTCTTGACCACTATTGCACCAATGGGCTCTTCTTGCCTGGCTGGTTGGTATGTTGCCCATAGGATCCACAGCTAAGTAAGATTGCTGACAGTAATTCAATTCAATGGCAATTCCAGCAGCCTGTCTACCTTATCCCATCAATATGAGAGCTAGCTAGCAGGAAGAAAGCTTCCAGCCCAGTTGCAGTTTGACTTATTTTTTTCCTATGACCCATCTATGTGGTGTCTTATATTGATAATAGTGTTTCAGTTTTTGAGCTAGTACAAATGAAATTTTCTTTACAAATTTAATTTCTAGTTACTCATTGCTAGCATACAGATAAACAATGAATTATTTTCTGAAAGTATACAATTTAAAAATTAGTACGCAAATCAGTGTGTTTTATTACGACATCTTCACACATATATATGTAATTTGTTCATATTGGCCATTCTGTCTTGTTCCTGTCTCCTTCCCACCAATGATTAAATTTTATATTTTGATTCTGTTTCCTATAATCTTGTTAAGCTCATTCTAGGAAACTAATTGTAGATTCCTTAGAATTTCCTTTCATAAATAACCATTTCATTTACAAATGAAGACAGTTTTATTTCATTTCCTTGCCTTATTAGCTGACCTACAGCGTCCCTTATGCCATGAGAGTGAGCAGGTGGAATGGTCATCCCTGGCTGGCTTCTGCATTACAGGAAACCCACCCCATTCAGTTTAATGCCTCCTTTTAGTTGAAAGGAGTTTCCTTTTTTTCTAGATTGTCAGTCATTTTTCATTTTAATTATTAATAGGTGTTAAAGTTTTTCCAAATGCCTTTTCTGAACCAGTTCATATTATCATATGGTGTAACATTTACATATGATTGTGTGCATTTTCACATGGAAGCCAGAGGTCAACATCAAACATTTTCCTCAACTCCTCTCGACTTTATTTTTGGAGACAGGTTTGTTACTGAATCAGGAAACTCTCAGTTCATTTGGACTCGCTAGCCAATTAACTCTATGGGTCTGCCTGATTCTGCCTGCCTTTCCCCCAGTGCTGGATTTACAGACATGAACCACCACATCCAACATTTATATGGGTGCTGGAACTCAAGTCCTCATGTTTGCTTAGCAAGTATTTTCCTGGCTGACCCATCTCGTGTGTGTGTCTGTGTGTGTTCTTTTAATATTATAGCTTATACTGATTTTTTTTTTAACAGTGAACCCTTGTTCACTGAGGTCAATCCCACTTAATTACGATATATTCTTCTACTTGTATATTGCTGAATTTAAATAGCTATATTTGCTGATAGTTTTTGCCGCTGTGTTCATAGGTTTATAGTATGTTTTTAAGTGAAAGCCTTCTCAATTCAACATTGTGGCTTCATAATAGGAATTTGTAAATGCTCTTTCTGTTTCCTGAAGGAGATAAATTGAATTTACCTCCTCTTTAGAATAATGCTTTTTGCATATTTGAGATTTGCAAGATATGTTTTAATATAGATAGTAAAAGGATTACTATAGTTAAGCCAAATAGCATATCTGTGTCCTGCCTAACTACTCTTTTGATGATACAAGCAACTAAAACCTAATGAACAAAAATTTATAGTACACATAATTTTATTAACTATGGTTCCCATATAGCTTATTAACTATATACCCCTTCCTTCTCTACGTTATCAACTACTTTGTACGTTTTGACTTGTGTTTCCTATTTAACACATTCCCTCTTTGTGATAGCCTCTATTTTATTTTCAATTTCTAAATTGAAACACTATTCTCCTTTTTTTTTTCTTTTTCTAAGATTACAAATACAGGTGAAATTGTGCACAGTTCCTGATAAAGTCCTCTGGCCCCACTCGTGTCATAGAAGATGGAAGGCTGTCTTCCCTTTGAGTCTGAGTAATGTTCCCTCATGTCTGTTTTTGATTTCTAAAGAAAAGTTCTTTATCCATCCATCTATTGATAGGGAATTGGTTTTTTTTAGCCCCATATCTTTGCTACGGTGAGTAGCGTGTCAGTGAACATTGGAGAACACTTGTCTTTCCTAGTTGGGAATTCCAGCTCCTTTGGGTACGTGCTCAGAAGAGGGATGGCTAGATTGCATGCTATTTTTATTTATAATTTCTTTTAAAAAAACTTCACGTTTTATATAATTCTTATAGCAACTTACATTCCCAAGAGCGTCTCACCCTCAGCATCTAAATCTTGAATCTCTGTCACAGCAACCACCCTAATGGGTGTGGGGTGATATCTCATAGAAGTTTTAGTTTCTAGGTCCAGGATACCTAGTGTGCTGATTAGTTTTCTGTCATTTTTACATAATTTACAGTCATACAAGGGGTGGAGGAATCTCAATTGAGAAATTAACACCATAAGATCAGGCTGTAAGCAAGTCTGTAGGGCTTTTCTTAATTAGTGATGTGAGAGGGCCCAGCCCATTGTGAGTGGTGCCACTCCTGTGCAAGTGGTCCTGGGTGCTGTAAGAAAGCAGGCTGAGCAAGCCATGAAGAGCAAGCCAGTAAGCAACACTCCTCCATGGCTTCTACATCAGCTCCTGCCTCCAGGTTCCTGCCCAGTTTGAGTCCCTGTCTTGGCTCCCCTTAATGGACTAAGATTCAGGATATGTAAGCCAAATGAACCCTCTCCTCCCCAAGTTGCTTTTGGTCATAGTGTTTCATCACAGCAGTAGTGATCCTAACTAAGACAGATTGGTTCTGGGATAGCAGAATGTTGCTTGAATAAACTGGACCGTGTTGTTTGGGAGGGTCCGGAAGAACATTGGATCTTTGGGTTAGAAAAGCCATGTAGTATTCAAAGTTTGGAGAGCTCTCCTGTGGGAGCTTGGAAGATAAGAGTGTTGAGAGAAATTTGAAATGACAGAGGCCTGACTTGTGAGGTACCAGAGGGAAATGTGAGTCACTTGTATCAGGGCTGATGTGCATTTTGAACTAAGAATCTGTGGTTTTGGTCAGCTAGGGCTGGAGAATCATCTGTGACTGGCAGGAGACCAGAAACACTGGAGTGAAAACCCTTGCTTTTGTTGGGATACTCAATGCTGGTCACTGTAGCTGAGAAATTAATGATGATTAAAAAGAGATCAACATTGTTGACGTAAAATCTTATGGGGAAGTGTCGCCATAGAGTCAATGCACATAAGCTGTGTTTTAGAAGTGGACTATTTTTTACCTCATGCTGGTTGTACCCCACGCTAGCAGCTGAACTTTGCCATGCCCAAGAGTCTCCTAGGTGGTAATAGTTTTGAAGGCAAGAGGGGGTCATGTAGAGAAGCTGAGGCTTGGCACTGTGGGAGGCCAGGAGAGGACACTGGTGAAGGTACAGCCAGAAAGCGAAAAGTTCATCCAGCTGTAAAAAGCCCAGCATCCAAGGGGTCATGGGAAGAGGCTGAGGCTTGACACCTTGTGACAGCGTCAGAGTCTTTGAAGAGAGCCTAGGAAAGGCTATTGGTGAGAGTGCAGTCCAGTTGTGGCAGAAGACTCCAGCATTTTGGAGATGCCAATACCATGGGACGACCACCAAAGACAGCTGTACGTATGCAGTGTAGCTAGCTTGAGCCCGTGGGACACATTATGTGTGTGTTTGCAAGCCCTTTGGAGCCCAGAAAGACATGATTTCTAGAAGTCGGGCACTGAGATTTGCATTATTGAACTTGGGTCTTCTTGAGACTATGTCCTGGTTTCCCCTCTTGGAGTAAGGAAACTAATATTAAACTCTATTATTGTTATTATTATCATTATTTTAAGAATAATTTTAAATTATTTAATTATTTCCATTATATAGCTATTAATTATTAATCAAGATCAATCATTACTAAATTATTAACTTTAAATCATATTAAATGAATTATTATTATAAAAGATAAATGCACAAAATAAGTTATAAAATTATTAAAATTAATTGTTAATTAAAATAGTTAAATTCTTTGAATCATTCCAACTATTTAAGTATTTAATAATCATAACTTGAATATCTTGTTATGGTTGTTATTGTTAGTGTGGCTTAGCGGTGATGTGTTCCTGTGTCAAGTTGACAAGGGGTCAGGTGTGCTGGCTATTTTCCTGTCAACTTGATTCAAGTGACAGTCCTCCAAGGAGAAGGAGCCTCTATTGAGAAGGTGCTTCCGTAAGCCCGAGCGCTAGGAAAGCCTGGAGGACATTTTCTCGATTAGTGATGTGGATACGCCTGGCCCGTTTGGGGTGGCGCCAACCCTGGGCAGGTGGTCGTGGTGCTCCATCACAGCAAGAGTGGCATTAAAAGCCAGTGCTGTCAAGCACCTCTCCGTGCATCTGGTCTTCATTGCCAGTTATTTTGGAGTAATTCCTGTACCGTCTACTTTCTAACTGTGTTATCTGTCCCTGTGCTGAGAGCTGTAAGGGTTCTTTCTACACAGTGAACACTCATCTCTTAAATCTGTGGCTTCAGTATTTCTTTCCCATCTTTCTTTTTACTTTGTTTTCTCTGCTGTATAGACTCCCATTTATTTGTTTGTTCCTTTTCTCTCCTGAGCTTCTGATGTGAAGACTAACGTTGCAAAGGGTCCTCTGTGTTCTCTTTGGGGAGCTTTAGGGTTCCAGGTCACACATGCACGCTTTCTGCTCACTGTGAGATGGTTTCTATGCATGCTGCAGGGTGGGGTCAGTGTCGTTCTTTTATGTGTGGGAACCCAGGTCTCCAGCACCAGTTGAGGAGATTGTTTTTTTCCCCGTTGTGTTGTCTTGGTTCCCATGTTAATAAATAGCTTACCATATATGTTTAGATTTATTTGATTTTTCCATCAATATATGGTTTTGTTGTTATGCTGGCACCTTACTGTTTTCACTAGTTTAGATTTAGGTAAATAGAAGTCTAAATCAGGATTTCTCCAACTTTACTTTTTTTCTCAGAGCTTTGGCTATTTGCTCTCTCTCTCTCTCTCTCTCTCTCTCTCTCTCTCTCTCTCTCTCTCTGATACCAAATAAATTATAGTATCTTTTTCCTCTCTTCATGAAGAAAACTATTAAGATTTGGTGAGGATTGTGTTAAATCTACATTATTTTAGGCACTCTGGATATTTTAACAATAATTTTTTCTAACTCATTGATTTTCATAATACTTATTGTGCAAACATTTTACATTGTTAAAAATTTTTAAGCATTTTACTTTTTAATTTAATCACAGATAGGATTGTTCCCTTGATTTATTTCCAACTACCTTGTTATTTGCATGCAGGAATGCTACTGATTTTCAGATGCTAAAATTTTACTGAATTCATTTATTTGTTCCAAGGTTTTTTTTTTTCAGTCTTTGGTGACTTCTGTACAGAGAAGCATGTCATGTATACTTAGAGATATTGTTACTTTCTTGTGATATTTTTTCTTGTTTAATTGTTCTTGCTAGGACTTTCGGTGCTAGGGTAAGGATTGTGAGAGTGGGCATCCCTGCCTTGTGCTGAATCTTAGTGGGAAATCTCCCACTTCTCCTTGTTTACTATGAGATTTAAGTAAGTGGATTTTATTATGTTGAAGAACTTTTGTTCAATACCTAAATTGTCAAATGACTGGGAAGGCTGTTACTTTGTCCAACACTTTCTCAGTATCATCTGAGATGACTGTATAGTTTTTATGTTTCCTTTGTTAGTATTATAAATCTCATTGATTTACATACATGAAACTAGTCTTTCCACCCTGGAAATCCCTCTTCATCATAACGTTTAATGTTTTTGATATGTTGGATTTGGTATACAAGTACCTTATTGAGGGTTTTTACCCCAGTGTTAGTGATACTGCTCTGTAGTATCTGTAAAGGAAATATTAATATCTGTGACGGTTCTGATGAAGAGCAAGGGCAACTCTCTGAGATGCGATGCCTGGATGGCTTAGGCAGAGATCTCCCCTCATATGGCTGCCCTCTGCTTCTTCCCCTAGGTTCTTTATTCATTCAAAACTCCCTCCTACCCCCACAAAGGACCCCACAAATGACTCAAACCTAACACCCCCTCAGGGTCTGCCAGCTGACCTGTTGCCCGTTCCCTGGATATCCAAGCTGAGAAAACCAGAGTCTTCCCTGCATAACCTATAAGGCCTATAAGGACCCTTCATCTGCATTACTGTAAACAAATGCTCTGTTTTTGTGGAGATCTTAGGGGGCTACATCTATTGCTTTTAGCACTGAGCTGTGAACAGATGCAGGAAGCAAGTCTTACAGAGTGAAGCAAGCTGCAAAACATCAGGAAGCACCCTTCCCCCATACAGCACAGAAAGTCCGTTCACAGGAGCGCCATTCCATAAACACAGGGTATATAACTTATGAAATATATAATTCAAATATCCCACACAGGTATCTTTATTTCTTTCTTCGGAATAATGTGATGCTAGCCCCAGAAATGTGCTCGAAGCATCTGTCATCTTTAACTCATGTTTAAGGAAGAGTTTAAAGAAGTGTTAGTAATCATTCTTCTCCGAGTCTGATAGAACTCAGCCACATTCACATTATTTTTAAATTTACCCACTCTTTGAGAATTTCATACACGTCTTTAATGCATTTAAATCATACCATCCCCATTTCCCCCTACTCCTCCTGGGTTCCTCCCCTTTCAGTCCCCTCCCAACTTTATGTCCTCTTAATCAGTGCTGTTTATATGTGCATGAATGTAGGGCCATCCACTGGAACAGGGCAGCCTACCATGGACCACACTGCTAAAGAGAACTTGTTTCTCTGTCCCTAGCAGCCTTAGCAGTCAAGAGCTTCCCGTGCTGGGATGTCCTCCCTGACCTCGGGCCCTTACCAAGTTACTGCCTTGCAGAAGTCCTCCCTGACCTCTGGCCCTTACTATTTTCCTGCCCTTTCTTCTGAGAATGTGCCTCGCACCTTCGTGCATTACCACTGGAGAAAGAATTTCATGGGGATTGCATGTTCTCTTTCAGTGGTTTCAAAACATTTCTCCACTTTTATTCTAGCTTCTATTGCTTCTTACATTTATCTTTATTTCTCTGTCCAGAGCTTATATTTTAAAGTCTGATAACTTTAAGACCTAGTCATTGATGATGATACGCCTTTGGTTTCTAGTACTGTAGATTTGTTGAGCTTCTCAGAGGGTTACGGTTTGCATCAAATTTGGACTATTTTCACCATTATCTTTTAAGGGTCTTCTGTATTTTTAGGATTATAAACACGCACGCTTTTGGTTTCTTGAAACTGGCTTGTAGTTCATCAGTGCTCTGTTCTTCTTTTTTCCCTCAGTGTTTTTGGTGGTGTCAACTACTGTGTATTCAAAGTCACTAATCTTTTCCCTGCAATGTCTAAACTGTTATTAATCCTAACCCTAGTGTTTATCATTTTAGTCTTTAAAATTCAGATTGGACATTCTTTGTATATTTCATACTGTTTAATCCTTTCTTTAACTTACTGAGCCAGTGGGATATGATCACAATTACTTCTACAATACTGTCATAATATAAACAATATACAGTTTTATGACATTACCAATATGGGGTATTTTTTCTTTGGGAGACAGAGTGCCTTGTACCCTAAACTGGTCTCAAATTCCCTATGTAGCCAAGGCTGTCCTTGAACTTCCCAAAAGCTGGTGTTACAGGTGTATGGCGCCACATCTGGCTGATTTTATTGTCTATATAACTTATCATTTCGTTATGGCTTGTACCTTTTTGGTTATGTATTTGTCTGGAAACAACTGACGGGATGCAGGACATTGCATATTATATCTCAGTGGATACTAGTATTTTTTGTATTCCTTTAAATGTTCTGCAACTTTGTACACTATAGTTAAATTTCTTATGAATAGATTAATATTTTTGTGAAGGCTCTTAACCTTGATTCAAGCATTTAGCCAAGAGACTTCTTGGTTTTCTAACCAGTTCTTCATGAATTATGAGACTTTCTGCTTTGCCTGGAAAGAATCAAAAGACTTTTCGTGATGCCATGTGATGTTTGGCCACTGGTCCTGCCAGTCTTTTCAAGCTCCCACCCAGCCCAGGCCTTGGGTAGCTTGACTAATGCATGCAGATGCCTAGATGAGTACTGGCACAGGGCACTTACAAATCCCTGGGCTCTTTGTGGGTACTTGACTGCGTAATTAGTGGAGGGTGTTCTCCGGATTTCTGAGTTGCATGTGGATATTTAGCTTTGTACTTCAAGGAGGAGTGCCCTATAGACCACTCAGTTTCTCTGTGTGTCACTGCTGCATGTACACTACTCTGCCCCACAAACTGTAGCCAGCTCATTCTCTTTAGAGGCCAACTCTATGTCTTTAAACCACTGAGCTCTGCCTGGTTATTACTCTCTGCTTCACAGGCTAAGAAATTCTCTTCTCACTATTTTCTGTCTCTTTGAGGCTAGTGATTGTTGTTGCCTGTGTGCAGCTTTGTGATCTGTCATTTTAGTCATTCATTCACCCGTGTGCGTGTTTCAGTTTCAGGCAAGAGGGTGAATCTGGTTTCTATTTCTTCATATTGATTAGAAGTGAGTTGAAGATCTGAGCTCTTTTCTCCTTTTTTTTCTCCTTTTATTCTCAACTCAAGTTTTGACTCTTGCCATTCTTTGGTGTAAAACTGGAAGGACTTTGTAGGAAGCCTGTGACTCATGTACCCTGGGATTGTATGACTGAGATGTGTGTATGATTGAGATGTATGCCCTAAGCCCTCCTGGGTTTATTCTTTGGTTTGGTGTCCTGGGTTCTGACCTTGATGTGTACCTAAAGGTTGTTGGGTTCTATTCCTGTCCAGGCTGGCACAGGTGTGCGCCTGTTGATAACCACCCTGCAGGAAGCAAGTCCTGTTATCAGGCTTGCTTATTGATTGATTGACTTATATTTGAGGTGTGAGACTCTACCTTCTATTTTCATGTACATATTTAAATATTTTTGGTATATGGAATAGCTCTGGTATACCCTGAAAACGGAGAATTCAGCCTATTCCATGAAGAGCTACAACAACGCAGAAAACACGACAGTTCTTCCTCCAGCGTAAGAGGAACAGATTCTGGGCTCTGTCTCCCTGGGTGAATGCAAGTCACCCTTCCTTCTCTGCTGTCTAGCTGAGGTCTACATATAATAGACACTGTTTCTATTATATAGAAGCTCCAGGTACTGGCAACACATGGCTCTTCCGTCTTCAAGGCAGAGCATAGGATGCCCATGAATTAAGCAGCAATATTGTCACCAGCATCCCAGCCATAGGGACCCCAGTGAAGCAGAATTAAACTGACAGATGACATAAGAACACCAGTGCACTGCTTCAGTCGACTAGATATAGCAGAGAACCACAGACTAGGGCATAAAACAAAAACCGACCCGCAATCTGAAGACCGGGAGCCAGAGATCAAAATGCCAATGCCTGGTTTCTCAGGCGGCTTCCTTTGGCTTAGAGATAGCTGTCTGCTTTCTGTGTTCTCAGTGGAATCTTCTCTCTGTGTGTCGATCTTTCTTTCTTACAAGGATACCAGTCAGATTGGACAGGGGCAGCACTAATGGCCTCACTTTCATTACCGCTTCAAAGGGCCCGGCTCTCGTCTCTCAGCAGCCTCATTCTAAAGTGCTGGGTTGGGGTTTTAATGTATGAACTTAAGGGAGATGCAGTTAGTCTATGAAAAGCAGAATATTGTGATTGGGTCAGACAGGCAAAAGGGAGGGGCATTTGCTATATTTTTCTCTTAGTTTTGTTTTATAGTTAAAAATATTTTGTAATAGAAGTGTCACAAATATAAAATAGAGGAACTTTAGCTAACTGGAGAGAAATTCTACTCAAACCAACATTCCTTTGCGCTACCTCTCTTTGCTGCGGCATGTTCAGCACACACGTCACCATTACCTTTGACCCTCCAGGTGCATGGGGCACAGGCAGTCCATCCAGCTGACATCTTCATCCAGACTAGGTTTGGCACCAACAGTAATGGTGGCTGGTATGTAGAGTTTAGAAAAAGAATCACACATATTCTTTCACACGTCTTTCACTTAAACCCTCAGGAGATATGGAAATTAGTGCTGTAATCCCCAAGGCAGGAGCAAGAAAGAGACTTTTAGTTTTGACTTGTCCCAGCTCCCCGAGGTGCTGTTTGCAGTAGCCCCCAGCGCAGGGACTTCCCCGTCCAGGCCCTGCTCTGTCTTGGACTAAAGCCTTCACTCTCATCTTATTTTGCCCTTTCTGTGTTGCAAGAAGCTGTGGCTGGATGATGATCCCCATGGAAGTGACCGCTTTTAAATCGCTGCTAGTTTTTGCTAAATGCCGCTGCTTGAAACAGCACTTTCATCTATCACCATAAAAGCTCCCTTCCGTGTTTAGCTGATAGTGTTTAATTTCTAAGGTGCTGCGCCTTTAGAAGTTTTTTTCTTCTTGGAAAGATTGAATTTCTGAAATGGACACGGAAGGGGATTTTATGCTGCGGAGTGTGTTTTGCTCCTTAATGCAAGAGGCACTTTAAACACTGCCTTGGTTAGAAATACTGCTTTCTTGAGTCTATTAATTATTTCGATATGAACTGAAATACTCTTCGTTTCTAGGGGAGGCTGGGTGATAAATAAGGAAAATCTTCCGTGAACTTTTTACCTTCAAATCTTTCTTCTGAAATATCCTTTCCTTGCTTTCATTCAAGGGGTGATTTAATGCAGTGTAGCTGTTCGCAATGAGCTTTTTCCTTGTGGGCTAGAATGCTAAATTCTCTTTTCTCAAATACCATGTGCAGTGCGTTCTGGGATAAAGCAAATGGGAAAAAGCAAATGAAGGCTGTCCTTCTCTTCCTGTGGGGGCATGGACTCCTTTTGCACACCACTGTAGCCCAGGAAAGACAGACCTGGGAGCCTCCCTTTCCTCACCAATCAGTCCCCCCCCCCCTCTGTGTATTGGAAAAGGGAGGAATAGTTCAAGTGGGTCTAATCATTGAGATGAGTTAGCTGGACTGTGCCACATAGTAGGGTTTGGAGGGGATAGAAGGCAGGAGTGGGCAGATGTTCAGTCATTTCAGGGAATGAGGGGCCGTTGGGCTGAAGGCTTCCTTCTGTGGTGGTACCCAGCTCACCGTGCACGTGGCCACTTGGTAAGGAATGGCTAACTGATGGCTGTGGCAGGGGATGCCAGGGCCTGATAGTAAGGTCCTGAGGGCAGTAGTGCCTCTCTCGGGCCAAGCTTCATGGTAAGGAGAGGACCATGGGAAGAGTGGGTTTAGCCCTTGAGGGATAGTGATGGGCCAGGTACAGTGCAGTAGCCGTGTGCAGCAAGGTAGAGACAGCATGAAACCACCATGGCTTGCTCCAACCCTGTGCTGTTCCTAGCATAGCTGTTTACTCTTGTGTTATCTGTACCCACCTCTAGTAAATTTCTAATTTGAGCTCTGTTAACTCTGTTATGAATGAGCTAGTGAATGTTCTAGCTGTGACTGAAAGCTCCTAGATTCTTCTTTCATACTGGGAAGGGCTCCAAAACATGTCTCTTTCCAACTCCTTCTGACCCTGTTGTTTTGGCTTAAGCCTTAAGGCTTGGCTGCCCCTTCTTTCCTGTTGTGGGGTCTAGATCCCATGAAGGAAAGGGTCCTGGCATTCCTGCTGTCATGCCATTTAACACTGGAATTTCTGAGAAGATACCGGTATGCAGAGAAATTTGCTCAGCTTTTATGTCTGTCTGTCACGTGGAATGCTTGGGGTTATGCCTCGGTTACCTATTTCTGCTTAACAAAAGAGTATGAAATGCACTGTTTTGATAATAACTGCTGATTATTCTCTGCCTCTGTCAGTTGATGAGGTTTAGCTAGTTCTTTCTTGAACTCTTTCAGGTGGTTGCCATGAGATGGCAGCTTGAACATGGCTGGGCTGGATACCCACAATGCTCTCTCACAAGATGGCAGTCCATGCATATTTGTGATGACAAGAATCCCTCCTTGACTCACCTTTAGTCAGACTCTTCTGAGCCTTTTAATCACCTCTTCTTGGACAACTGTTCTTGGCCTACCCCTTTTAGCTATAGCAAAATTCTGCCAAAATGATTAGGAATTCTCCTTCCTTGATGTACAACCAACAACCAAGTTCATCACGTTCCTTTTGTACCCATAGACTGTCTTTTATTGAGCATTGGCTAACATCTGCAGCAGCTGTGACTCTCTTAAGGGTTCAGATCCACTGATGGTCTGTACTATGGTAGTCTTTTATGAAGCCCTCCTGGCCTGTTTGACTTAGCTGTGTAGTGTTTCTTTGAAATTGGCTAGTGGTTAGGGACACACTGGTGATGTCAACTAGAGGCCTAGGTACTTCCTGTCCATTTAGCCTGGATTTCTTGTAGAATGGGACTTTCAGGATAGCTGGACTTCTTATAGTGCTGCTCTGGCCAACTCAGAGTGAGCCTTGGAAGGGGGAAACCATGAAGCTTTTTATGATCTAATCTCACAGGCTTTCCCTTGTGTTCCATTGACCAAGAAAGGAGAGGAATTAAACTCCACAACCAACTGAGAGAAGATGTTTGGGATACCTCTAAACTACCAAAGGCTGAAAGTAATGGGAGAAATACAGCAGCATGTGGCCTAATGTCAAAGAGTACTCACTGTACTGCATGGCTTAAAGTTTGAAGACAGAGCAAATCCAAGTTAATGGAGACCCTTCTGTCTATTCACCCTGCCATCCTCTTTCGCTAACTCCTGTGATGGCTGTCATAACTACCTGCAGTCATATGAAGAGAAGATGCAGGACAGGGTAATGTTCTGTCTTTACTATTTTTTTTTTTTTACTTTTAAAATAGTAATGAACAAGATAAAACAACATTGAAACATTGAA
The DNA here is from genome assembly GCA_026225945.1 of Cricetomys ansorgei. Lineage (NCBI taxonomy): Eukaryota > Metazoa > Chordata > Mammalia > Rodentia > Nesomyidae > Cricetomys > Cricetomys ansorgei. The sequence goes on along the minus strand of JAMJFZ010001562.1, from coordinate 2,981,503 downwards.
GTTGGACAAGACAAACCAAAAGAAGTAAAAGAGTCCAGGAAAAGGCACAACAACCTGAGACCCACTGACTCGCACACTCGGGAGTCCTATAAAATCAACTTACAAACTAGGAGCCATTGTAAGCACAGAGGACCTGGTGCAGACCTGAGCGTGCTGCCTCCATCTCTGGGAGTTCTTGTGAGCTTTGCTCATGTTGAGGGGGGGGCCTTGTTTTCTTGCCGTCCTCCATCCCCTCTGGCTTTTATATTCTTTCTGCTTCCTCTTCTGTGGAATTCCCCGAGTTCTGAGGGGAGAGATTTGACAGAGACATCTCAATTAGACCTGAATGATCCAAGCTCTCTGTCGCTCTCTGCATAATGTCTGGGTGTAGGTATCTATATTTGTTACTATCTGCTGCAGGAGGAAGCTTCTCTGATGACGGCTGAACAAAGTATGTTTTATTTTGTTTCAGTTAAAAAATGAATGAATACATGAATGGAAACCTAGCCATTAGGGTAAAGGTTAACAATGGAACTGTCACTGTGTCTACTAGGAGAGGGAAAATCAACTTTTTTTCTAATAGAATGACACTGGGTATATCAACCACTCTAAGGACAGGCCTTATGTTCAGAAGTAGTTGACCAACATATAATTGAATTCTACGTTTTTGTGTGTGTGATTTTATTTGATTACAGTTTAGTGAGTCTTCTTCTTTTCTTCTTCTTCTTCTTCTTCTTCTTCTTCTTCTCCTCCTCCTCCTCCTCCTCCTCCTCCTTCTCCTCCTCCTCCTCCTCCTCCTCCTCCTTCTCCTCCTCCTCCTCCTCCTCCTCCTCCTCCTCCTCCTCCTCCTCCTCCTCCTCCTCCTCCTCCTCCTCCTCCCCCCCCCCCCCCTCCTCCTCTTTCTCCTTCTCCTATGTGATTTCATATTGTCTCAGATTTGGGGAGGGGGGTTGTTGCTACATTGGGTTTTTATTTGTTGAGAAAAAAATTTAAAATTGTTTGGGTAGGGAGGGGGAAAGGATCTGGAAGGACTTAATATATTTAAATTTAAAAAATTTGTTTTAAATAATAAAATGTAATAAGAAAGAATTTATCCTTTTAAATTGTATCTTTTTAACTGTATCTTATCACAGCAAACTTCAACAACATTTTTTTTTTAATCTTGAAGATAGGAGGAGAACACATTATAAAATCCAAAAGTCCTCTCAAGAAGAGATGGGCCCTAGGTTTGGTTTGCTCTTACCTGTGGTGGCCCTAGCAGTGAATGTCTGGAGAGCAGACCTTTACTGTAGTTGGAGAGCTCACTACCTCTCACCTCGTTTGGGAGTGGCACAGACTGGAATAGCAACTGTAGGACATGGACACACAGGGTATTTTAGGGATGCTGCAGTGATGGGAGTGGGGAGAAAGTGGGATCTCACCAGCGTGGGCCCGAAGCCACAGAACTCCAGCGATGCGGGGAATGCTGAGTGTACATCGGAACCAGGAAGAGAAAACGGCTGCTCTCGGTGTGGCCCTTGCTTTCTCTTCCTTGCTTATTAGCAACGTTTCAAGGAAGAGAGAATGAGAAGGACCAGATGGGAAGTGGCCAGGAGAAAGGTTATCTCAGGGTCATGCTTATGGATTCCAGAAGGAGTGAATACACAGCGTGAAATGAAGCTGCCCAGGGAACCAAAGTACAGCTCTCTCCCATCTGTAGTCCACAGCAGAATTTCTCAGACAAAGGCAGGAAGCTTGCTTGTACACAATCACATCTCTGGCTCAAGTAACAAAAATATTTTGGTGTTTATTGTTCCCACTTGGTTAATTGCTGGAATGAAAAGTTCTCAAACGTTTAATGTAGACCATGGTAGAATGTCAAAGACACTATGCTGACTTGGGATTTCCCCAGAGTTGAAATGATGGAACTCTGCAGAGGTAATATGACTCCAGCTAGTACTCATGCTAACATGCAGTAGCAGAGGGAAACACAGGCTTTAAAATACATGCGAAGAACAAAACCGTTCAGCGGGGGAGTGGATAGAACATAAGAGGAAATGATTCAGGAGAGGGCTGGAGAGGCTCAGAGAGGACAGGTAAGAGAGGCCATGCTGAAGTGTCCACACTTTGTCCTCAGGATTGCAGGGAAACTAGTAAGTGAGTCATACGTGATTTCTCAAGGTCCCTGTGACTGCACCGTGGGGAAAGGACTGGAAGGTGCAGAATGTAAGCAGGAGAGGCAGCAATGAGGCCATTGCACCGCTGGCCATGCATGATGTCTGAAGCAAGAAGGGGAGGCTCAAGCCTAGCAGGTTTCCTTTGGGTAGGGAGACAAATGAGGTCTTCCCAGGGAGGTATCTGAACTGGAAGATGAGCATTCTCAAAGTTTGACAAAGCGACAGCAGCAATTACATGGACATTTGTGTGCTAGCTGTCCTCTGCGTTAATTGCTGGGATGGACAGCTCTTCAGGAGTTTTCACAAGGAAAATTTATTTCTCAGTTACTTAACAGTCCATCATGGTGAGAAAGGTGCGAACGGAGTCTTCTCTACGTACTAATTCTGCCTTCATTTGAACATTCTTCTCGGCCTTTGGTAATCTTTTATTCACTTGGCAGAATGAATATTACTTGAGTTTTAAGGCCTTATCCTTATAAGCGGTAAGCATTGCTTCCTCTCACTTCCAGAAGAGACAAAATAGCTACTCTTAACTGCAAAAATGTCAGAAAAATGTGTTATTGTCTATGCACAAAGGAAGAGAGCCTGCGAAGGACACTGGACAAGAGAGCCAGGGATGTCAGAACAGGGCGTCAGGAATCCAAGGAAGAAAGGAAGTAAAATGTCACGACATCAAAGCATTGTGTGGAGGGTGAGGGAAGTTTAAGGAGAAACCTCTCATGGCAGCAGCTCTGGGGCTGGGAAACACACTGCAGTACTTCCAGGACTGTGGGAGAGTTCAGAGCAGAAGCAGGAGGACGATGGGCACTCCTGGAGACTCAAGCAGTCAGTGCACAGGGAGTAACTTGCTCAAGAAGCAGACATCTAATGTCATACTGACACTTAGGAATCTAAGATTTTAGATTTTATAACAGGGATTTTTGCCATGTAGCCAGTATTTATCCACAGTATCCAAAATCCAATTATTAGAAAAACATATGGACTGCACATAATTACAAATATATGGATCTAGATAGTGTCATAGATAATTCTATAGAAATCACATTATTTTGATTCTGGGGGAACCCATTTCTCCTCATTACGTTGCTAACATCTGTGGCAAGCAGCTGTGGTTGCTGAGGCCAGATCTCCCCTTTGTCCTCACTAACGAACACTTATTTTGTTCAAATACCCATCCCTACAGTGTGACCAAGAATCCGACAAGCCATTTACCAGGCTTCCTCTCTTTCTTCCGTGACTGATGTAGGGATGAGTCTATGATTACAGTGAGACCAGAGGGACGCTTATTGGGAGGGATGTCTTGTTATAGTTTTAAAGGGGCTCATGGGAGAAGCAGCAGCTCCACATCTCACGTGAAAGATAGAGCACTGGCAGCCATCTTGTGAGTGTGAGGAGAGCCAGCCGCAGGAGAGGCCGATGTGCTAATGTTGACACGAGCATAAACAGATGCTGGAAATTTTTTTAAACACTGAAACTCCCTTCCTTAGGGAAGGAAAAAATAATAATTTTCTTTCTTCTACAATTCTTATTGAATTGAAGACTTTGCTGTTAATTTTAGCTAAAACTAATACATTTTCATATTTCCTTTCTGTATGTAACTGTGTGAATGACTTCTGTCTGTCCGTCCATCCATTCATCTGTCCAGGCACTCACTCATTTACCTGTGCCAGTCCTGTATTGTTTACCTTACACCTGTGACCAAACACCGGGGAATGAAGTTATAAATAAAACAGGCTGCTGTGACTTTGATTTTCATATTGTTTGCATAATATATGTTGTCCATGAGAAAATAGTAGCATATAAAGTCAGTGACAACTAAGCTCCTTTAGAATCCAAGTCACCTCTACACTTCCGTTTTTACAATAGCTTGTAGCATACTCATGTTTCTGTCTTGGGGGGGAGGGGCATTTGGATGCATAACCAGGGCAGGTGTACAGAGGGGAGGCAGGTTAGGAAAAGCAGGTGGGCAGCCAGCCAGCCAGCACCACCATGGAAATCCAGAAGTGAGGGCTGTACCATGGTGGTGTTCCATCACTTACCAGAGAGTCTAGAGTACTCTCTAGCTGCTCTGCTTTTCTGCCAACCAGGGCATACAGTTAAGTCATAGATCAGAGAAAAAATCAGAAAAAAAATCCAAATGGAGCAGGAAACGTTAAGATCAAACTTGAGAGATACCTTATACACTGACTTGGAAGCCAATGTACATTTAAGGCAAAGAGCATTGTGCTTAGGTTTGCTCAGTGGCATTACTGCTAGTGAACAACCACGAGAAAAGCACATTCCCCATGGGTTCTGTAGAAGCATCTGTGATCTGCAGGTCGCAGGCCTGGTTTGAATCTCTGACAGATAGGTCACCCTGTCATTTCAGACCTTCTCTCTGATGTCTCCAGTGTTGAGATAGAAAATTAACCCCAATAATATTATGTGTAAGTGGACATGCATAGAAGTAACTGAAGACTACATTTAAATTCATATATATTAAGTTTAAAAAATACATTTTATAGGAATCAGATCAGAATCAGTTTTATATTAATGAGATTTCGTGGTGGTGATAAGGGGTTATATTGTTAGGGAAATCCAGCATATAAGTCACCTTTATCTGAAATGCTACGACCCCCCCCCCCAAAAAAAAAAAAACCAACCAGCCAAACAAACAAACAAACAAAAAAACTTCTGGAGCACAAACAGGACACTTTAAAGGATTTAGATTTAGATCTTTTTTTTTTTAATTTGGTGATTTTTTTTTTTTTTTAATTTGGTGTTTCTGATCAGCAACAAAGAAAGAATTTTAGCTTTCAATTCTCAGCTTACTCTCCACTGAAGTAACAAGAACTTGATGCAGGAACCTGGAGGCAAGAGTTGATGCAGAGACCACGGAGGAGTGCTGCTTATTGGCTTGCTTGCCAAGACTTGCTCAGCCTGCTTTCTTATACAGCCCAGGACCACCGCTCCAGGTGTGGGGATGCCCACAATGCACTTCCACGTCAATAACTAAGAAAGCGTCCCATGGACTTGCCTCAGGACAATGTGATAGAGGTGTTTGAGGTTCCCTCTTCCCACATGACCCTCACTTACGTTAAGGTGACAAAAAAAAACTCGCCAGCACGGGGTGTTGGATCAGAGTGTATTAGCTGCATTAGGGGTATTCGAGTCTGACAACCTTCCACTAAAGTTGATACATGTAATTGATACCAGAATCACGCTGTGGTGTTTGTTATAAGTTCATGAGTGATATTTGAAAGTGTAGTAAGTCTGTTTCACTCTACAACAAGGTTGATCTGTTAACTCTCCAAGCATTAGCTTAGCGTTTAGAAAGTGTGTCTATGTTTATGGGTCCTGCATGATCTTCACATTGATATGCTTGTGTCAATCAGGTATACCACATTTACATTTTAAATTAAATATATTGAATTAATTTTATAGCTTAACTTACACATGATCAAACATAAAAAGTTAATATTGTTAAGAGAAAAATTAATTAAATTTAACAGCTTAAAACATGTGAGTTAGGCATCTCTCTCAAATTCATGGCCAATTATTGATTCGAATGTGTGTGTATGTGCGTGTATATATATATATCTTGCTGAGTCCATTTAGTGTTGCTTATATGTATTGACTTCTGGGCTGAACACTTTGTATTGGATAACAAATTAGGCGACTCATCCTTGGGAAAGGTGCTTCCAAGGATCTACTCCTAGTGAAGCAACTGTTGGTGGCTTCTGGGGGAAAGTCTTTTTTTGAGGTTTGGCCACTAATAGGTTATCTAGGACTCAGTGAATGACCACAAACCCATGTGCATACAGGTAGCACTTAGTGGGTTAAAAGCAAATAAGTAAGTAAGTAAGTAAGTAAGTAAATAAGTAAATAAATAATAAAGGACAGGAAGCTGGGAGGGAGATGTGATTGGGAGTCCTGGGAGGAGTGTAGGGTAAATATGCTCAAGACACATAGTTTACATGTATGGCGGTTTGAATAAGAATGCCTCCCATAGGCTCATGTATTTGAAAGCTTGCTTGGTCATTAGTGAGTGGCTTTATTTGAGAGGGATTAGAAAGCATGGCTTTGTTGGAGTAGATGTGGTCTTGGAGGAAGTGTGTCACTGGGGGGTGGGCTTTGGGATTTCAAAAACTCAAGCCAGTCCATTGTCTTACTCTTCCTGCTGCCTGCAGATCTGGATGTAGAACTCTGAGATACTTCTCCAGCACCATGTCTGCCTGCGTGCCACCATGTTCCCTTCCATGATGATAATGAACTAAATAGTAAGCAAGTCCCCATCAAATTTTTTTCTTTTTTAAGAGTTGCCTTGGTTATGGTGTGTCTCCGCAATAGAAACACTGACCAAGACAGCTTGTATGAAATTTTCAAATAATAATTAAAAATGTTGTTGAAAATATCATCCTTTAAGAAACATGATAATAGTACCAATAAATGTATTCTGCAAACAACATCATTTTTTTTTTTCCTAAAAGAAATTCTGCTACTAGTTTTTAAAACCACTTGTTCTTCAAGTGGAACATATATTTTCTCTATTGAGAAATTGCTCTGTGTTTGGAACTGTTTTTGGTTCTGGGTTTGCACCAGTGAGTAAAACCAGGTTTGTGCTTTTAAAGAATGAAAATGCATTTTAATAGTAAAGCGTGATAAGGAGGGAAAGATTTGCTGGCTGAGATCTATAGTATTTGGGCTCCCAACTCTGCCTAGCAAAAGGACCTGTACTTCATATCTTTACGTACACAAATCAATGAGTTCCATTCTAAGCTAATTTGAATTGACTTTATCCTACTCGCAATCAAGAGACCTTGATACATGAAATTTAGCTGACATAAATGTGAAATATGTAATTTTATATCGGGAAAGATATAAATTCCTTGCTAAGAAGAATGGCAGTCGACTGTTAGTTTAGCCTGTGCACTGTCAGTGTGCATCGATTTAAAGTAAGCATGGGAATGACAAAATCATCATACTGCACTTTCAAACCATGTCTCTGTGGGCCCGTTTCTGACACGTGGTATCTTATGAGGGAGAGTTTCTTCTCTTTTCAAGTGTGTTCTATTTTTATTAATCTCTTTTATTATGCTCTATTATTTTGTTACATTTTGAAATATCCTGTGGAATTTAAGACACACGTTTGGAGTTAATAAAATGACCTAACTACCTTGTGCAGAAGTCCTCCACAGCCACGTTCATGTGCGTCCGAGCTCCTCTCTTTAGAGGAGACACCATTCCCAGCCCTTTAGCTGTTTCTTCTGAAATTATGGCCACATTTTAAAATGAAATGCTTAAATTGTTACTTCTCAGTTGCTAACTGTAGGCATAATTGTGGCTTTCTTTTGGTAGGTGAACACTGCAGCCTTTATAGAACTGCATTTCTAATCCTTTTATGCCCTCCTTTTAAATGCAGTCACAGCACCGCTATTCAAGAGGTAGCATTTGGATGTGTTTGCTATTGAAAGTCTTTCTCGTCCAGCGCTGTGGTGGTGCTCTGTTTTATCGCGAGTCTCATTTTTTCCGGATTTAATAGCTGCTTTAAGTATTTTTTATCCGCTCAATTTTCAACATGTACCTGTTTACTCTTCTGGCAGTTGTATGGCAAGGCACTGCAAGCTGAACAGTTTATAAAGACTAGCACTTACTTTTCGCAGTTCTAAAGACTGTGAAGTCCGTGATGAAATGATCAAACTGTCATTCCTTCGTCTCTTACATCTGAAGCCTCCTGGTCCTCGGTTCCATGACAGCCTCTCACACGCTATTTTTCTTCTCCCTGTTTTCACGGTGTTGTCTCTCACTTCTAGAAGTCATGTTAGTTAGATGTTTGACCATCTGTATTTGACTCCATTTTTAAAAAAATCCTTGTAACTTATTTAAAAGTCTCTTCGTCCTATTTTCTAGTTTATCTTGAATGGACATTTCAGTACTATTTTAAACGTTTTAGTTTCAAGTAGTTATAGATCTGTGTTCAGTTCTTAGCAATGATAAAGTTAGACCGAGCCTCTGTCAAGGATACTATTTCGCAAAACTACAGTGCGGTGTCACGTGTAGAGACTTTCCCTCCTGTGAGGAGAAAAGAAATATTGTCCAAAATTACAAACAATGGCTCTTGCAAATCCACAACAGAGGTGAATCTGAGCAGCTAGACCTTATTCTCCTGCTTTGGCCTGACAAACTCCCAAAGGCAAGGGGAGCTGTTTCCCAGCAGGCCACAGGGTGGGATCTCCACAGGAGAGAGGCTAAATCAGCCAGAAAAAGGGGATCAGAAGGGATGCTCTCCCACAGACAATAAGAGTTGCTAATTCCTTCCTTTTTTAAATTTCATTCTTTGTTCATTGTTGTATTGAGCCTTTCCTAGCATGGCTAATGAGTTTGGTTCATGTCCCTAAAATTTATGCAACCCCCAAAAATTGTGTTGTCTTACATACCACATGTATAGCTAATTACAATAATAATTCTTTGACAAGTAAACGTCTAAAATACTGTCAATAGTAATGATAATTGAACAATAAACCTGATATAAAGTTATTTTATAGATAGCAATCATCAGAACATTAAAGATGGTTGAATTGAATATTATAGTTGGTGTCTAGGTATTCTAATAAACTGTAGATGTGCAGGCAAGTAATACAACTTACTAATTTTGCCTTTATCATAGCAAATGCGTCCCTTAAATTGTTATAAGAAAGATATTTACAAATTTAAATTTCATAATGCTCATCTAAAGAATCCAGACTAAGGATGGGTACAGTGGTGTGAGCCTGTGATCCCAGCACCTGGGAATGTGGAAGGAGGTTAGCTGCGACTCAGAGGCCAGATAGGTCCAAGGCTAGCTCTCTAGACTGCAGCAGGATCCTGTCTCAAAAAACTCACAATAGCCATAATTGTATTCAGTGCAAACAATTTGAACATTTTAATCATCACAAATGTAAATTAAAGTGAATATAGGAAAGGAAACTAATTTTCATATATATATGAAATATATATTTCAAATATATATATTTAATATATATTTATTTCTATCCAAGACATGTAGAATACATGTATTTGTACGTAAATGCCAGGTTTTAGCTTTGTGATAAGTTCAGAGTTACAGTGTCCCTCAAGTTTTTGTGCTTATAATATTTGGTGGTTTCTCCAGAGAGAGGATCCCTTTTGCTCTTGGTTTTCCATTCCTAATTGGGTAGAACACTAATGAGGAAACTATCAGGGTTTAACATCAGGACTTGTTAACGATGGGCTTCTCTGGGCAGTGAGTAGGGATAGCTCTGGCTTTGGGTGGGGTTTGTAGTCATCAGTATCTAGGTATCTTCTCTCTGGGGAGATCTTATGCTCTAGAAGCAGGTTCTCCAGGACACACGCACACACGCACACACACATACACACACACACACACACTACATACAAATCACACACATGCCATACATATCACACACACACACACACCCCACACACACATACTACACATCACACATACATACCACACACATTACATACACACACACACCACACATACACACCACATACAAACCACACACACACACACACACCATACATATAACCACATACACCCCACACATATCACACATCTCTCTCTCTCTCTCTCTCTCACACATACACACACCATACATACCAACCACACACACACACACACACACACACACACACACACACACACTGCTAGAATTCTGTCTCGGAGCAAGTGTTCCAGCTCCCCTACCTCTCCTGAGTCCAACCATACTGCCATACCCACCCTCCAGTGTTCGTCATCAGGTTCATTCAGAGCAAAGCTCATGGGGGAGGCAGCACCTGGGCTTTCATGTCCTGGCTTTAGTTAATTCCTCTTAGGGCAAAGGTCTCTCTTCCCCACTCTTCCCTAGTGAGTCTAGGGTCTCATTTTGCACAGGTGTGGGCGGACCGCATCCGCTTGCTGCATTTGCGAATCCCCTTCTGCTAGCCTGTAGGTGTCTGTGCCATGTTATTTTGGTCATCGCTCTCCTCCCACTCGGTGCCTTTTGAAGCTTGCTTCCATCTATATTTCACTGTGGCCTTCTAGTCTGTGACCTTTCTTGTCCTTTGTTCCTTTTCTAGTGATTTTATTTTACAATTTAATAGAATTTCAGAAAGGATATTAAATCACATTATTTTGTTTTGGAATTTTTCAAATTTATTTTTTCTTCTCTAATACAATACATTATGACCCCAGTTTCCCCTCCTTCCCCTCCTCGCAGCTCCCCCCATCTTCCCTATCCCCCAGATCCACCCCACCTTCTGCTTCCCCTCCAAAATGAGCAGGCCTCCCAGGCTTACCAATTGAACAGGGCATAACAAGATGGGACTAACCCAGGTACAACCCTAAGTCAAGGCTGGAAGAGGGAACCCGGTAGGAGGAAAGTGATCCCAAGGTCAGGTAAAAGGGTCAGAACTCCTGCTCCCCCCAACTTGTAGGAGTTCTGTAAGAACACCAAGCCAGACAACCTTAAAGTATATGTAGGGGACCTATAGCACAGACCCATGCAGTCTCCATGTCTGCCACTTGAGTCTCTGTGAGCCCCTAAGAGCTCTGGTCCATTGACTTTGTGGATTATGTTCTCCTGGTATCCTGGACCTGTCTGGTCCCCTCAATCCCTCCTCCCCCTTTATCTTGGGATTCCTCAAGCTCTGCTTGATGTTTGGTCATGGGCCTCTGCATATGCTCCCATCTCTACTCTATAGAGTAATATCTGCTTACCAGTGATAAGCATAACCAACAGAGGCAAACAGTACTAGCAGCAAAGGAAGAATTTTCTGGAAGGTACCAGAGTTCCAGACAGAAATAGAACTTACCCAGAATGTCCAAACAAATACAAACGAAAGAATGCTTAAAGAAGCACAGGCAGAACTAAAGGGGTAAACAAAGTGTGTGTGGCGCTCAGTCCAGCAAGAGTGGGGAGACACTATTCTCCCTAAGAATGAAGGAGATGGGGGAGAATCTGCAGGAGGGAGTTCCTGCCAGAGACCGTGGCTATGGAGAGGGGCAGATATCAGCTAAGAGGCAACAAAACATGAAGAGGAAGTGGGGGAAGAAATACACTGGCTTATTTCTGAGTCCACATATCCCAGAGATGCTACACGTCTGTGTTTATAGTAGTGATATCCACAGCAGCGGGGTTTGGAACCAGCCTGGGTGTCTTCTGATCACAGAGGAATGGGAAAAGCTTGTTCATAGCCCTAAAGAAGAAGGTTGTGTCTCTGTATGAAGAGAGACGGAACCGGAGACAGCAATGTTCAGAGAATTAAGCCGATCTCAGGAAGACAAATATTGCACATTTTCTCTCGTTTGCAGTTCCTAGATTTTATATGATCCATAAAATCCTTGATGTTTATTTGACTTGAAACTAGAGCAAAAATGTTTAGGAGCACGAAGGAGACTAGCAAAAATGGGGAGGGATGACAAAGAGGGGGTATGGGCCACGGAGGCGATGCGTTCTTACGGTGCATACTTGTGTGGAAGTGTCCTTATGTAGCACTGTACTGTGTGACGTGAACATTGCCACAGTTGGGTGGCAGGCCCTCGGGCTTTCTCAGGGTGTGAAAGGACCAGAGCACAAGGAACACCTTGGTGAGCTCCCAGAGCCCACAACAGAGGCGTAAGGGAATACATATGGGGAAAGGGAGCTAAAGGGGATACAACCAATACAGGAGATCAGCACAACTGTAGAACCAACCTCAGAAAGACGGGGAACGGCCGCTTTCAGAAGTCTCGCCCTCTCATTAAGCTTTACCGCTGATATTTTGGGCTGACACAATTTTGTTCCCCGTGTTCCTAGTCTCTACATCTCTTGGTTCAAATTCTTTTCAAGGTTTTATTCACCATGAGTCTTCCAGGCTAGACATCCTTGTCAGATGTCCACGCGATCTGTGGTTTAGATTAGGTAGCATGATTTGGCTACCTAATTCGGGGTCCTCTCATTTTGAAAAGAGACACATTTAGCAGGGAACTTATTAGGCAGGCACTCAAAAGGGTATCAGCTACTCGTATATTGGGTATGAGTTGGGTAGCTGTTTCACACATTCCACAAATCCACAGGAAACTGGAAATCTCTTCTTTCTCCTGAGAACAGATGAGGCTGGTTCATTTTAGGGATGGTCCACGGAGGGTTAGTGCAAGAAGCATGAGTATGTGTGGAGGTGAGAGACACGGCACTAAGTGCGAGTGTGCAAGCTGTGCACAGACAGGATTCTGGCAGCATCAGTTGTGCCCAGTGGGACTCATGATCCTGGGGATACGGCAAAGGGGCTCCTTGTTCTCAGCTTTACGAAGAACCTTTCCTATCATGGGAACACTGTGTAACATTTCACAGTTTTGTCTACAATGCTAAAGCCATCCGAGAAACCGTGTTTTAAACCTTTATAAAGAAGAATTTGTGTGTCTGTGTGTGTGTGTGTATGTGTCTGTGTGTGTGTATGTGTGTGTGTGTATGTGTGTGTGTGCATGTGTGTGTGTATGTGTGTGTGCATGTGTGTGTATGTGTGTGTGTATGTGTGTATGTGTGTGTGTGTGTATGTGTGTGTGTGCATGTGTGTGTGTATGTGTGTGTGTATGTGTGTGTGTATGTGTGTATGTGTGATGTGTGTGTATGTGTGTGTGTGTATGTGTGTGTATATGTGTATGTGTGTATGTATGTGTGTGTATGTGTTTGTATGTGTGTGTGTATGTGTGTGTATGTGTGTGTATATGTGTCTGTGTATATGTGTGTGTATGTGTGTATGTGTGTGTGTATGTGTGTGTGTGTGTATATGTGTCTGTGTATATGTGTGTGTATGTGTGTATGTGTGTGTGTATGTGTGTGTGTGTATGTGTGTGTGTGTATGTGTGTGTATATGTGTCTGTGTATATGTGTGTGTATGTGTGTCTGTGTGTGTGTATGTGTGTGTGTGTATGTGTGTGTGTGTATGTGTGTGTGTGTATGTGTGTGTGTGTGTGTGTATGTGTGTGTATGTATGTGTGTGTATGTATGTGTGTGTATGTATGTATGTGTGTGTATGTATGTGTGTGTATGTATGTGTGTGTGTATGTGTATATGTGTGTGTATGTGTGTGTATGTATGTGTGTGTGTGTGTCTGTGTGTGTGTCCCACGGATGCCAGAGGGCATGGACCTCCTCAAGCTGGAGATTCTGGCTGTCATGATCTGTCCTGTGTGAGTGCAGGGAATGGAACCATGGTCCTCAGCAAGAACAGTAAGAGCTCTTAGTGGCTGAGCCATCCCTCTAGCCTCTGAGAAATCAGGTTTTAGCTGTCTCCACGTTTACCATTTAGGGAAAGGGGAAGAACTGCACAGAACTTTAAGGAGTTTTGCTGGAGCCACATCTATCACGAGATAGCAAATAGTGAAGGAACACCGCTGAAAGGTTCCAAATCCCAGCTGCTTGCAAAAGCACAATACTCATGAAATGTCAAGCGGGGCTGTGTCAACTGTGAGATAACATAACTTTTATTCAAAAAGGAAAAACAGAGACTTGAAAACCTAATAATTTTAGTCAAATGACTTGATAAGGCCTGTTTTGGTTTGTCTGACTCTTACAGAAATAATGGGAATTTTAGAAACCATAAAGAAATGGGTCGTAGCCAGCAGCATCTATAGTGCTTAGAACTTCTAAGGCATGGAAATTCTCAGCCTGGGAAATGTGAGAATGTCTACATTAGAATCGCCTGATGGACTTGTTAAGGCACAGAGCATTGCTGGCTGGTCAGGTGTGTGATATGTGTGTGTGTATATGGGATTTATTGGAATGACTTACACAGGCTGCAGTCCAACTAATCCAACTATGGCTGTCTGTGAACGGAAAGTTCAAGGATGCAGTAGTTGCTCAGTCCACAAGGCTGGATATCTCCTCTGTTCGTCAGTATACACTGAAGAAGTAGGAATCCCAAAGTAGGCTCGAATGCCAGTGAAGGAATGGACTTGCTAGCAAGGTGAGGGCAGCAAAGAGCACAAGCTTCCTCCTTCCATGTCCTTATACTGGCTTCCGGCAGAAGGTGTGGCTCAGATTAGTGTCTTTCTACCTCAAGATCAGATCAAAGGCCTGTGTCTTCCCACTCAAGATCTGGATCAAAAACATATATCTTCCTGCCTCCAGGGTCTGGACTAGAAGTAGATTCATCTACTTCAAACTAAACAAGAGATCTCACTGGTGTACCGTCCATTTCTGGGTTGTTGTTTATTCTAAATGCAGTCACGCTGACAACCTAGAGTAGACATCACACACACCATCCTTAGGAGGATGGCTCCAGAGGGTTAGATTGTCAGCAAGTGCTGTTAGATTTCCACATCCGTGGATTCTACCACTCTCAAATGAGAAATATTTTAAAATGCATCTTAATTGAACATGTACAGGAATGTATTTGCATTGTAGTAGGTATTATAAACAGTAAAGAGATCGGTTGATATATATGAGAGGATTTGCATGAGTCACATTTCACGTGAGGAACTGGAGTGTGTGTGGACTTTGGCATCTTTAGGGGTTCCGAAAACCAACCTCCTTATGGCCAACAGAAAACTGTGCAAAGGTTTGGAGTTATCCAGGTCTTTCATGTCTGGTGTCACTTGTCTTGGTCTAAAGGCTATGAAAGCTTTTGTAAGACGTTAGAGCCGAAATAACCTCAGGAGCTCAGAGTATGTTTCAAATTCAAAAGCTAAGACTCCATTTCTCACACAGGTCAATAGTCATTACTATAATTTATTGCTCTGAAAGTGATTTTTCATCAAAGGCTTAAATAATTCAGCTTTTAATTTGTTGTTATTCGAGGATCTTCTATTCAACGGCAGAATATATTCTTTCTGTTTCTGTGCTGCTATCTATAAGCACCAAAGGCTAAGCAGTTATTAAAACAGGAGTGCTAAGCCCATGAAGTGATCCCAGAAACAAAACACAACTCTGTGGTGTTCAATGGGACACTCTTACCGCATCATCTACTTGCTGAACTCATCTCACAGCAGAAGCAAGATTTGTATACTGAAATCAGTTGGAGTGGCCACAGTGCACATTTCCTTCCTTTTATAATTTGATTAGTCACCCACCACACATCATTCTCTGCCATTATGTGCGAATTCCTTGGTATTAGAGCAAAAGCGGCAAGGGAAACATCTGCATGAGACCTGCGAGGTGGTTACGGTGTAGTTGCTGGGTCTTCAGTGAGAACAATGAGTGATGAGCTGAGAAGCATCTGCCTTCCCTTCTTCCAGCTCTGTGCATCACGGTCTTCTGTGTTCACTGTGTGCTGGCAGTCACTCACACCCTCCTCAGAGCACACTGTAGCCATCCATACACGTGTTAACACAGCAAACTTCTGCACCTGATAGGTATTTCCTGAAGGAGTACCTACTATGTCCGGTGTCCGGTAGCAAGTTTTATTTTGGGGTAGGGAAGGGGCAGATGTTGTTTTCTCAACCTGATAATGATTACAAGGATGGTATTCATTGTTATGTTAATACATGATAATTGTGTGGTTGCCCTTCAGTTCTTAAAGGGAGTTCCTATGTAATAATTTAAGTTCCTAATTCTAGTTCTAAGATTAGACTGGAAAGAAATTATTCCCAGTAAAGCAACAGAAGCCCATTTGAAAACCTCCCCTGAGGCTGAGAACTGATGAGTGTAGAGGTGGGCACTGATACACAGGTTTTTCATTCTCCAGTTCATTGTTTAATAATTTAAATTAATAACAAAAGCCGTGCTGTCGTAATTTACTTTCTCTCCCTAGAATGCTAAGAGATAATTCTCTATTTTTCTGGGTGTAGTCTTGGCAAGTGAGAACAGATTGTTTTTCAATCCCCCCCGCCCTCTCCGAAATGTAGTGCAGCATTAAAGTTGAAAATGAGAAAAGTCTTGCTGTGTGTGGGTCCATTGAGTAGGGGGCTGTGGCTATAACAGGATGGAGACCTGTATCCCTTTCTGGCAGAGCTTCTTTTCACTAGCTTCCTGGTCCTTTAAATTAATCCTTGTAGTCCACCCCTGGTCCAGACACTGTAGCAAGAATGTGTAATCTTTATAAAATTATGTGGCTGTGCCCTTTTGTGAGTCTAGCATTAACTTTAGTGCCTCCTTCTTACAGGCCAACAGTGACTGTTACGAGCAGGAAAAGGACCTGCAAACCCACTTTGTAAAGTAGGGGCTGTGCCTGCCCTAAACAGGCACAGGGCTGTACTTTCTGCCGCCACGACATCTGGGGCACTCTCTCAAGGTTCCTGAGATTCCCGACTTCATTTCACATAAGCTGAAGTAAAACTAGATAAATGAAGAAAGTGCACTGCGATTTAGTTAGGAGTATAAAGTAAAACAAAAATAAACAGAACATAATTCAAGATCTCCCTCGAGGTGCCCGCAAGTCTTGCACGAGGCAGAATGGTATAAATAGAGCCCTATTTGTGCCTGGGGATACGATAGATTATGTTTCTAAGTATTTTGTATAAAGTTGGGGAGATCGTTGGGTGTTTGTTTTTTAAGCCACTTTATTATTTACACCAAATTTTCTGACCATGAAACATATTAAACACTGATGTGTGACTTTTAGTGAAGAAAGAGACTCCCAAGCAGACGTTTGTCCGCTTCACAGATCCACAGTGTGTATCAGGTACTGACAAGTCGCATCCTGGGCCTGCTTTTTTGAGACGGACAGTTGTTTGGTAGTTTTGGTCAGGGAAGAAAACTTAAATGGATTTATCACAGGTCAATTAGCGTCTCAGAATCATGCGGAGAGGCAATAAGCTTTAAGGGCCCAAAGGCCACCAAAAAGCTACCAAATAGGGGACAGAAGTGGGGAGCCAAGCTATCCCGCAACAGCCAGGAGGCCAGAGTGACCAGAAAGCCCGTATAACAGTACAGGTCCATCGGGGAGTGGCATGGAGCCCTGGGTGCGAGGAGACAGCAGCACATGACTGTTTAGCTTCCAAGAGGACTCTACTGAGCACACAGCATGTTTTACTTACGGGTTTCACTAGCATGAATATAAAGATTGCTCATTTTCTGCCACTGTATATCTGCCCTGAAGATTGTCCTGGGTTGTATAATGTTTTCTCTGGGCTACAAGCCCAGGAGTGAGACCGCACAGTCTGAGGACATACCTTGTTGGATTAAATATTATCAGAATGTTACTCTCCAGAATGTATCCACTGGTCTAATATAAACCCATTTAATCATCATCATCATAAAACACGAGCATGAAATTACTTCCGTTTTTAAGGGAGAGCTAATATCTAAAAGCACATAGCATATTTAATTTTTTTTCTGACTTTTGTGCCTACAATAGTGTAATTAAATAAGACAAATCAGTATAGGGCTAATAGTACTTGACTAGAATTATTTTCTTTTATAAAAGTGAGTGGTAATGGGGTCTGTAGAGAGAGCACAAGTTTCCAGGGGCTGAGACATGTGTAGCATGTGTTTGTTTAAAGAGTATAGAGTTCTACAAGACGGAAAAATCCTGGAGATTGGTGAATAATAATGCGAATGTACCTCACGGTACTGCTGAAGGCTTAAAAATGGTTAAGATGGTAACTTTGTGTTACATGGTGCATTTTATCCACAATTAAACTTAAAAATCCATGACTCAGAGGCTTTAGCTATTTCTGTGATATTCTAGGCCTGGCAATAATTTTAACCGCATCTTCCCCATGTTGCTTCATTTCTTGAATCTTTCTAGCACGTTGCTCTGGATTAGTTTCTCGTCTCTTTCTCATTGTCGTATTATGACAGGTGTTGATTTAATGAGAAGAGAAGTGAGTCTGTGATATGTGATTGTGAGATTGGCTGTGGGCATCTGGCAAAGAAGGCGGCTTCACGGCCCCGCTTAGGATCTGTTATTAATAAAAAGGTCCCAAATCAAATAAATTGTCTAGGTAACCTGCAAAAGCATTGTAATTGGGTTTACAGGACACAATGCAATTTCTTTGTTGCAATCTGTGCAGAGAGGAGCCAGCCTGATGCTGTCTGTGTGCATTCTCTTTGTCAAATTGCTGGCTGGAGCCAACCTTTACTGTGCTGCCTCATAAAGTTTTATAGCAAATGTCCCATGATGGAAGGCAGCGTGATTGCTTTAGCTTTCGATGGACCCTCACTTCAGTCTGTCTTAGACACATGGAGTAAGAGAAGCCTGGGAGTCATGGGGCTTTCAACCATTTCCAGGCCCGGTTGCATTTAAAGCCCATTCCAGTTAGTGAGGGAAGAGGTAATCTCTTGCCCTCTGAGTAACTCACCTTGGGTTTGACAACTCTTGCCACCAGACCACTACAGTGAGTCCAGTCCCTTCTGCTGTCCCTCTTCCTCCCTCACACCTTCCTGCTTACATCATAATGGGGAGAAGGATCAGCCATCTTCCTTCCGCTCTGAGGCTTTTATAGATGTGAAAACGGTTATTCCGTTTCTCGACTTTTTTGCTGTGTAGGATTTTCTTCTAACTTTGCCTTGTAAATTTTATTTTTCCAGTCTCCTAATTAACTTCCCGATGCTTCTCTGAATCCCTTGTAAGTTTACATAGTGCTGTAAAAGTTAGTGATCCTGTTTTCTATGCCACTCGAATCCATTTCTAAAGCGTTTTTAGATTAATAGGTGAATTACTCATTCTTACACAGTATTCACCTTAAAATACCATTAGCTCACCCCTAAATCTGCATGGTCTTGCTGACAGAAAGGGAAAACTATCATTCTCACCACTTTCTGCAGAGCTTTCAACTTGCAGCACAGGAAGCTGGTTACCCTCTGCAAGGTTTTCAATGCGCATGAAAAATGAGGTCATAACAGACTCTCTGTAAATATGTACTGAGGAAATGAAGAATGTGCACGATGGATAAAATTAGGAGGCTTTTCTATATCATAAGGATATTTGTTTCCACTTGTTTTGCTTTTCTATTTTTCTTTGAGATAGAATCTTAAACTCTCTGTGTAGTCCAGGGTTTGTCTCAAACTCACAGAGATCCACTTGCCTCTGCCTCCTGGATGCTCAGATTAAAGGTGCATATCATCACTTTATTTCATTTTATTATTAAGCAGATAAACTATAAGCTCTGATAATCATGTAATTTTTAAGTACCAGGATTTAACAACTTAGTGGCCATAGAATCATAATTATTTTTATGCTTACTTCCATGTGTTTATAATTTACCTTAAGTGTTATATCATCATTATTACAGGTAATATTTTAATAGTTTTTCTGTATATACTCTTTCATTTGATTACTCTCCCTCTTCCCACCAGAAACACATGTATTTATCCAACTGGACGTATTACTCATAATTAAATATGTATCTGATGACTTGTAACTGCTGTGAAAATTATTCTACATTCTTTTAGGCCTCTTGCTTTTTTTCACTAAAGAAGTCTTTATGGAATTTATTTCAGGAACATCCTGATTGTGACTCATTTATTTGCACTGATACAGGATGGGATGGATTTAGTGGTACTTAGTGCTATGAAGTCAACCCGGGCTTCTGTGTGGCTGTAGTGCTCTCAGATGCTGTATCAGGCTGTGTCTCCAGAAGGAGGTCCCTGCTGTTGCTGCATTGGACGGGAGTACCAAGGGCATGGTGCAGCTGTGCTCATAAATTCATAATCAATGAACTACACGTCAATATAAGGAAGGAACTAAAACGTGAAAGCAGGAAATAATCAGTTAATAAATAAAACTAAAAATTTAAGTTCAAAGTCTGATTCTATGGGAAAAATCAATAAAATAGTCAAAACACTGAACAAAACTCATGAACAAACTCACGAGCAAACTCAGCTTCACGGCTCAGGAACAGCGAGTTGCAAAGAGAGGAACCACTCAGAATCCAGAAAGACTATTTTACTTTCTGTAAATAAACTTGAAATGGATAATTTCATCATCAGTACAACTTATTGAGTAGATTGGAAAACCTAGGTAGGCCAATTTACAGAGAAATAATAGAAACGTCAGAATTTTCCACTGAGGCCCTGTAGAGACCTTTAGAACTTTAAAGATCAATAAATTCTGATTGGTATCTTAAAGCATACTTTAAAACACTTTCCAAGTTCTCTACATGCATACAAACCACTCAAAATTTGTGTCAAGGAATAAAATTCCAGACAAATATCTGTCTCGGCCCATTTGACTTGCCAGAACAAAGCATCTCAGGATATGTATTACGCAGGGAACAAGTGTACTCCTCTCTGCCGGAGGGCAGGAGGTCTAAGACAAAGGTGGCACACGTTTACCATCTGGTAAGGGTCCATTCTTCAGAGAGGGTGTCTTCTTGCTTTGTCCCCATGTGATGGAAGAGTAAGCAGACAACTGCAAGCTTTTGTCAGGGTACCACTCCCTTTCGTGAAGACTTGGCCCCCGAGCACATCTTCTCCCAGAGGCCTCGTCTCTTAAAAGGGTGCCCTTAGGCTTAGGCTTCAATGTCTGAGTGCTGTCCTTGCACTGCACCCTGAACAAGGCATCATTTGACCACCAGTGGAAACTATTCTAAGTGAAATAAGAGCAAAAATTATATGTAGTTCATTAAAAAGCATATTATCACCCAAATGACTTATTTTTCCTACAAGAGAAAAACTTAGCATTAGGAAATCCACTAATATAAAGCATCATTTTGATGGAACAAAGGAGAAAAATAATGTAACAGTCTACACAGATTTAATGCAATTGATAAATCAATATTAGATTCACATAACAGAAAAGGATCGGTGTTTTCTGACCAAGATTTTTATATATATATACACACACACACATACATATGTACACATATTACATATACACATATGTACATACACATATAACATGTACAATATATAATATATATAATACATAATGTTACATATGTGTTACATATGTAATCTCAAGATAATGAACCAGTAAATAGAGCAAAAGAAATACTAACTAATAATTTCAAAATCTGGTTCTATGGGAGAGAAATCAACCAAAGACAAGAACCACTATTCAACCTTTTGAATAAACAAAAGAAGTTCAAACACATTTGCAGACACACACACACACACACACACACACACACACGCACACGCACACTCACACATATGCCTTCTTAGAAGTAAGACAGGGCTCTCTACCTCTATAGTATGCATCAGGTAGTAGAAATTTAGAAAAGACAAATTAGAGGTATAGGAGTTTAATAAGGAAGAAAAGCTTCCTTCAGATAATTCAGTTATGGCATTCAAAGTTCATTAAAAACATTCAAAAATGTTTCTTTTATAAAGTACATTGTCAGTCAGATATTTGCCGCTCGTAAGCCAATTGGTTTGTTTCCTGGATCCCATACCTTCTCTTTTTCTTTTAAAATTCTCTGTGTGTGTGTGTGTGTGTGTGTGTGTGTGTGTGTGTGAGAGAGAGAGAGAGAGAGAGAGAGAGAGAGAGTGTGTCAAGAAACACTTCCAGCTGTAAGCCCTTGACAGACCACCTGTGACATGCTCCCTATGGTTTTTGGTCCCTGATTCTGACTTTAATGGACAAGTATTTGAAACTGTCAGTTATCCAGGTCTAGATCCAAGACTCTTTCACTCATAGTTTCTAGGCATGAGTTCTGGTATAGGTATTTCTAAAAGCTCCCTGGTCATTTTACTGGAGTGTCAAGGATGATGTAGTTGTATCAGGGAGTTAGGTTTCAGAAAAAAATTAAGTTTTAGTTCACCGCGTCCCTCAGACCTCCAAGATGTGTTTGAAACCAGACGGCATTGGAGCCACACGCAGTTACTTGTGTCTGCTCGACAGGCAGACAGGCGGCCAGTGCAGACATGTGCTCGTAATAAGAACTCTGAGAGATGTCAAAGGAGAGTGTCCCCAACTAGCTCACTGCACTCTGCCGTGTCTTGCCTTTTCCTGCAGTGGCATAGGATTCTCATGGAACTTTGGAAGGAGAGGGCAGTTTTCCCTAACCCTTCCCATCTGTGTGTTCACATGCAGTGAGCCGTCTTCTTCACATACATCAGAGCAATTGTGGTCCATCCATCGGCACGGTCCCGGAAACTTGCAGTCTTGGAATTCTCCTACAATTACTGTTTCTCTTACAGGAAGAACAACCATTTAAAACACCAGAATTGTGACCTATTGATATTTCTTTGCCTCCAACCCCTTACTTCACTCTTCTTCATCCTGAAAGAGCTTGGAGTCTGTTCTGTTAGTGCGACGCTGTGTGCTTCTGTTATAATATGAGAGACAGCTCATGGTAGCAAAAGGAACGCTTGTCTTTGGTAATGCTCCACCTTGCATGACTGACTTTATTTCTCACAGTGGACTAGGTCCATAGTCCCTCTGTGGCACCGTCGTCACAGGCAGCAGCACAGAAGGCTGTATGGAAGCAGCAATGACTCAATGGCCAAATGCTTGAGATGCTATCTCATTTTGAAGTAACATAGTTCTTAAGAACAACTTGTAATTCAAAATCGTACCTATGTACCTGAAGATAGGTTATGAAATTTAAACTAAAACAAGAGAACAAAACTATTATAAATTAGGGAAAAATACCACTCTTCTTCATACGTGGACACCTCAGCCCCCACTCCTTCCAACCCCAATCAGGCATCTTTAAACAGTTGCTTGAACTAAGGCTCCAATTGCCACATAGTTTACCAAATTGTCTCTATAATTGAATACGCTTCTAAGTAAAAATTGTTATTGATAGCCTTTCACTGCTCTTTGAATGAACCGTATGGACTCTCCGGCCGCCCATGAGTCAAGCCACTGAGACTTTGCAGGAGCTCCGAGGTTGACCTAGGATTTAAGAGAAGAGGCAGCTTGGTGTCACTGGAGTGAGCCTTGAGACTGGTGATGGGTCATTTCAGGATTTCTCTTCTCCATTAGAGTCAGGGTGCAGGGGGAGCAGAGCTTTGCAGAATACAGGATCCCTGTGGCTAGGAGACCCGGGGCCTGCAGACTCACTCGGGTGTCTCTGATCAAACACTGAGGAAGAGGCTGAGCTCTGCTACCTCGAACACGTTCACAGTAGGTCGTCTTATCACAGAAATGGACGTGAAAGACGTCTGAGCAGTAGCCGTGCCTTTACTTTTGCTGTGTTAACAGACAAACAAATGAACAGAAAACAAAAACCACGCGTGTGTGCTTTTGTGCCACGCTCTCTCACTAACACAGTCTTCTTCTCTTGCTCTGTGGTTCTGGCAATGACAGGCATTCAGGGCGAGAGTTCATTTCCTTCACAGCCGGTTGAACATGAGCAGGACACTACTGAATCCTGGCCTGCTCCGAGTGAGAGCATGGGCACGTGCGTATCAGCTTGTAGAACTCATGGCGGTGTCAGAGGACAAGCTGCAGATGTTGTTTGATGGCTGAAGGGAAGGGAGCTCTAACGTGTCACCGGGGACTTGGTCTTCCCTGAGCAGGTGGCGTGCTTCAGTTCAGTAAGCCAGGTGTGGATTTTTAAAGAGGTTTCTGCTGCCAAGGGTGAGTGGCACTGGGGACAGGGGAGATAAACAATAACACAGTTCTCACTCTGCTCGCACTTACTGACCAGTGTCCACTTTCTTCCTCCCATAAAGGAAGTTTACAAATAGTTCCATGGCCAAAAGTTTGGTGGTGGTTATTTAAAGTCAGAAAGGAGAAAACCACCCACAAATTAGTGTCATGACAGCTAAAGAACAGACACTGGCTGACAGAGAAACAACACTATTTTCACACTGCGGTTTTTTTCCAAATAGATAAAATTGCCTCTTTAGTGACTTTTGTGGTAGAACTTTTGCCATTTTCCTCAGTTTTCATCTTTTCCTCTTTGTTTGCTCCGGACTCCGAGGCCCCTCTTTTTACCCCTCCTGAGCTCCTGGGTAGACGTTTTAATAACACCTCAACTCAAAAACGACAAAGTCCCTCCCTCACCTGCCAGTGGCAACCTATTGCTTTGAGGAAAGCATGTGACGGGCAAACGGGCAGGAGCTTGGATTCCTGGGCTGCGCTTCAGTTACCGCGAGCTTGCACTGAAGCCTTGCCAGGCAGAGCCTGGAAAAAGTTTTCCGGCTGATGAGCTTGGCGGAGTATAGTCTCCATGCTCCGAGTCTGCACACGGACTTGTCGGTTTCTTGTTCAGAATGCCAACATAAGGGTTTATGGGACTTCCCAGTGGTCCTCAAAGATACTGTTTGCTTTTGTTCTTGTAGCTAGGGGTACCATTCACTCATAATAAATAACAAAAGAAAGAAGCTCACAAGAGAACTGAAGTTACATTATCTTGTTCCAAAAAATGTTTTTGTAGAACTTAAGTGTCAATTTTCAGCTGCTTCACAGCGAATATCCAGAGTTTCAAAGGAGTGGTTTGAAGAGCTCCTCCTGTTGCTGATGCCCGGAGAAGGGAGCAAAGGGAGTCCCTGTCAGATATAAAATACTGAGTTTTTGTGTTCCGGAACCGGGAAGGCGTCTACTTGTGAAATGATGATTTAACAGGAGAAAGACACTGCCTTACTTCCCATTTCTCTCTGAAGGGAATTCACTTTCCCCACAGCCGTAAATTCCAGGTTGAGTGTTTGATATTATAAGGACATAAAGACCTAGCAGAAGGAGCCAGAAGTATGAAGCACTACAAGTTGGAGGTTTTTGTATCCAAGCAACAGCGGCACAGGGCTCTTTTAGAAAGAACGGTGAACTTGGAGCTGAGCTCTCGGGGGAGGGTGTCTGACTGGAGATGGCCTGCTGTGGACAAGCAGGTGACAGGCCCTTTGATGGTACACTAAGCAGGCTTAGGAACACAAATCACCTTACTGGCCACCGGCCATTTTCTCCAGGTCTTGAACAGCCAGAGAAAAGCTTCCAAAAGACAGAATGGGGAGGGGATGCTTGGCATTTTGCTTCCTCTTTAGCCTACTTCACTTGAGTGGAATGGAAAGTTCCGTTCCGATTCTTTCAAGGTGATGGACTGCTATGATTCTGGGCTCGTCTTTAGAATTCCTGCTGCCCCATCTATCATTTCTCGGACCAGCTCTATAATTAGTTTCATCACGCTAATGTTCGCACAGTGGAAATTAATATCTGATATTTATGTCCACGGAAATGAAGTGGACAAAAGAGTTGTGGAAGTCTCAGAGGGCTATTTTGTTTTTCACAACACTTCGACTTTCTGAGCTAAGGAAATGAAATACATAGCAAGTATTCTTGACCACAGTTGTCTCTGATGAGACCATGATAAGAACTTACCTGCAGAGTGAGTGGAAGAAATAGAAGTTATTACACATTCCAATTGTGATTGTGACACATAAGGAATTTAAATATGAAACTCTACTTCTTAAGGGAAATGTGCCCAGCCCTAAGGATCTATCTTCTGGGCAGTGTCTTGTTTTTATAGTGAATGGTAAGAGATTAAACATCTCTCTTATTTTTACTATAAAAGGGGCAAATGACTCTCTGGAGTTTGGGGAAATAATTACTTTCAAAGCAACATATTCCATTTTGTCAGACTGACAGCACTAGAAAATTGTAAAGAGAGTGATCTGGTCTAAGCTTAGAATTCTTGATTTTCCCAGCAATTCTTTTCTTTGCTGTCAGCAGGGCACACTGTGTGTGTGGGGTGCTGTCTGCAGGGCACACTGTGTGTGTGGGGTGCTGTCTGCAGGGCACACTGTGTGTGTGGGGTGCTGTCTGCAGGGCCGACTGTGTGTGTGGGGTGTTGTCTGCAGGGCACACTGTGTGTGTGGGGTGCTGTCTGCAGGGCCGACTGTGTGTGTGGGGTGCTGTCTGCAGGGCACACTGTGTGTGTGGGGTGCTGTCTGCAGGGCACACTGTGTGTGTGGGGTGCTGTCTGCAGGGCACACTGTGTGTGTGGGGTGCTGACAGGGCACACTGTGTGTGTGGGGTGTTGTCTGCAGGGCACACTGTGTGTGTGGGGTGCTGTCTGCAGGGCACACTGTGTGTGAGGGGTGCTGCCTGGCAGGGCACACTGTGTGTATGGGGTGTTGTCTGCAGGGCACACTGTGTGTGGGTGCTGTCTGCAGGGCACACTGTGTGTGTGGGGTGCTGTCTGCAGGGCACACTATGTGTGGGTTCTGTCTGCAGGGCATACTGTGTGTGAGGGGTGCTGGCAGGGCACACTGTATGGGGTGTTGTCTGCAGGGCACACTGTGTGTGTGGGGTGCTGTCTGCAGGGCCGACTGTGTGTGTGGGGTGCTGACAGGGCACACTGTGTGGGGGGGTGTTGTCTGCAGGGCACACTGTATGGGGGGGTGCTGTCTGCAGGGCCGACTGTGTGTGTGGGGTGCTGTCTGCAGGGCCGACTGTGTGTGTGGGGTGCTGTCTGCAGGGCCGACTGTGTGTGTGGGGTGCTGTCTGCAGGGCACGCTGTGTGTGGGTTCTGTCTGCAGGGCACACTGTGTGTATGGGGTGTTGTCTGCAGGGCACACTGTGTGTGTGGGGTGCTGTCTGCAGGGCACACTGTGTGTGTGGGGTGCTGTCTGCAGGGCACACTGTGTGTGGGTGCTGTCTGCAGGGCACGCTGTGTGCAGGGGGTGCTGGCTGTGGGTCAGCAGAGGGTGTGGATTTACTCCACTGGTAAAAACAAGCTGTCACCATTTTCTAAGCGGTTGCGACCCTGGAGCTGGACACAACTTTTCTAACTTGTGAGCTGTATGTTGGGAACATGAAAGTTCTTTAACTTGAAAAATAAGCTGTAGGTAGATCTTAAGAAATGGTTTTCAGTATCCTGTTGATGAAGACCATTTGGAACTTTCTGAGAATTTTACATTACCCTCTTCTAGACAGTGAAGAGGACTAGTTGGAGTAGACTGAGTCACAAGAGGAAAGCTGTGTCGGAACTCTCCAGAGCCAGCTGACATTAGGCGCCTAACTAACGTTTCTGCTCCCGCTTCTGTGAGCATCCAGCCCACCCACCTGACGCTCTTTCCTGCCACCTTTCCGCGTACTACTCCCTTTTCTTCAAGTCCTGCCCTGACCCTGTAGTTTATTGCAATGTGAGGGATTCTTCGAATATTTTTAAAAAGTCTTTCAAACCTCCTAAACGATCTTGTATGGTAGCTGCATTTCATATTCGGAGCATTAATGTCTAACTCACAGGGGGTGGAGCTGACATTTGTTTTGTCTTCCCATTGTATCCCTAACATTATATTTAAAGTCAGCCCGCTACAAAAAGGAGGTGCAAGTGATTAACTTTTCCTGCGAGCCAAGAGAGCATAACCCCAGTAGCATGCCAGTTCACCCTGCTGGAAACTAGTGCGCCAGCCAAGGAAGGTGTCCTGGTCATTGGAGCCATACATACAAAGGAATAAAAACAAGCATAAAATGCACTGGGGAATTAAACTCAGTGTAGAGGAGGAACTCAGTGGAGATGAACTTACAAAGGCAGAGTAAGACCAGACTGTCTCGAGTTTGAGTCTGTTAAGAAGTTTGAACATTTTCTAGGCAGTGAGGCGCCTTTTGAAGACTATTAGGCAGTAGGATAACAATCCCATCTGTGTTTCAGATAAAGCTCTGGCAGTAATGTGGCAGGCAGCAGTAGACCTAAAAATAGGAATGCGAGCAATACATGCATCACATTTCCCCTATTTACACAGTAACCCATTTTTTTTTTTTTCTTGACACACATCCTGTTTGTGTGAGAAAATCCTTAGGCCTAAAGTAGCAGCGACTTCTCCCATCTGAAGGGGAGTTTTGCTCTAATGAAAACTGGAAAGTGTCCACCAGCCACTGTGTATACCATGTGCCAATAAGTGTCATATTTATTACCATGACACAATTTAACAGAAGTAATTGACTGTATGCATGGAACTGTAAAATTCAGACATTCTTGGAAAAAAACTTTACAAAATAGTACAGCTAAGTGCCATAGAAAATCCCAGTTTATAAACCATCGAGCGAAGCCCTGGTCAGCAGGACAAGTCAGTTCTGAGAAAGTGATCATCAGATTCTTGGAAATGACAAGCAGGGACTCCTATAATATAACTTGGTAATATTAGACATCTTGCAAAATGACAGCATCTAGAAGTCCGGGGCATCGTGATACATAGTAAGACCCTGCTGCGTGCCAGATGTTATTCTAACATGAGTAGCCTGTACGATGCCCATAGCTTTAGGGGCTACTGGCGTCTGCTCCACTGTACATGTGAAAGGGGAAGTATACGGAGAATACCTTCCCTAGTGTTTTATAAGGAATTATGCAGAAATGGAGTCAAGCCAGTGTAGCTCCAAGCACACCTAGCAATTACTTCTCGACCTCACCATGCAGAGCTATCTCCTGCTTGGAAAATTCACTGTTATATCATCATACTGTAAGGCCCACGCCTGGAAGCCAGAGAGAAGGAGGGCATTAGGAAAATGTGAAGACCATGGGCAAATGTGGAACACTTCATTCACTCAGGGGAAAGGTACTTGTTTGGTCTCTAGAACATATGTATACAAAATCACATGAAAGTGGCATTTTGCCAGGAATGGTTATATAATGAGCACATCATAGTCATATTTTCTGCTAATTCATGGCTTCCCAGGAACCCTTAATCATCTTTGACTGACTCATTCCATGTACATGACTTACATGACTCTTGCAGCCTTTATTCCTTTCAGATACAAGTCATATGTGTCATTCTTTTCAGTAAAATAGAAAATATCAGTGAAACCAAGTTTCTATTTGAGTGTCACAAAAATCACATTAGATTTTGCTTAGTAAGGAATTTATTTAAACACCGGATTTTGATGGTGGTGACTTTAGAAACTGGCTCAGAGTTGTCATGGTCCATTTGATTAAAAAAATAAAGGAAATTCAGGTCCTTAGAAATCCCAACCGAAAATGTCTGCAGAGGCCTTTGTTCTATGCCGGGGTGTTGTCCTAGAGTTGATCATGTCGCCACTGAAAGTGGACTTTTTCTGGGAAAGGGGCATTCAGGTTCTCATTTCCTGGTGCTCTGCTCCTAGGATGTGTGCCATTCAGTCAAAGCACAAGGGTGTCTGTGTGGCTCACGATCGTCTGCTTCTCCACAGTAACAGATACAGGCTATGTCGGAACTGGCTTTTATGTGGTGTTCTTTCTTGATGCCGGTTCCAAAAGTCTATTCTTATAAAAATCCTGCCGACTCTTGATGGCTTTGACTTGGTAATGTTCAGTTACGGTAGTAAAATAAGAGAATTATGAATGCTAAAAAGCATGAGCTATTCTGATAAAGCCCATAAAAGTTCAAGAATGAGAAGATTTGAAACAGTTGCATGTTAATAATAGTAATTTGAACAGTGTCGTAGAATGAGATGCTCTCTTGATCATGACAGCTTCCTAAAGCGGTCTCTGACTTCATTGACTGAGATGGCTAGACGCCACCTGAAGAGGTCAACTGAGCCTAGGTGGGTACACTGATCTTTTAAGTTGTTGACTTCGAGGACCTGGAGATACTGCGCTTTGACTCTTCCCCTGCTCCTCCTCTCTGCCTGTCTCCAGACTGCAGGAACACGGCTCCCAGGCCGCTTGGGTTGGTGAGCTCCAGTCCCTCTGGGATCAGACTAAAATGAATGAACAATGCAGGTCCCTCTCTTTCTTCTTTCTCGTTTCTTTTCGGAGCCATCAGGACCCCTTGCTCTCTTTTGTTTTTCTACTTTTAGCAGAGGTTTGGGTTTAGGAGACCATTTCTCTCCTGTGAGGAAGATCACGGTGCAGTCATCCGGCTGCACCGGGACGCTGCTCTACACTGCCCTCTGGCGGCACACTTCTCAGCCGAATCTGTCTTCCAGGGGTTTAACTCTTAGTACCAAATTCCTTGTTCATTTTTGTGCTTGGAGACGTAAGGAATAGGGCTTATAGTTAAATGAGATTCACTTGTAGTTATGAGTAAGTGTTTTTGCTTGGTTTGGTAGCTTTGGGCTCTGTCTTTTATACGTTAATCTCAGTTTTGTACTGGCTGGAGTGTCAAACGACTGAAGCAGCTTAAAGTGTCATGTCAAACACCACATCATCCAGGACAGAAGAAGGTTTCCTTTATTTTGGCTATTAAGTAGAGTCCTGCACATTCCACTGCTGCAGAGGCCAACTATGGTCGAGAGGAGTTCGTCACACTCAGAAAACTCTGGGCTTGTGCCCAGAGAGGGTGGGGGTAGGGTGGAGGGTAGGGGGGGCCCAGAGGCGGAGGGGCGGGACTGGCTTCTACTACTTAACAATGTGTAAAGAGGACCTGGAGCAGACCTGTGCTCCAAGGTTATGTCGGGACAAAATCTCACCGAGAAGGAACGTAGTCATGGAAAATCAACATGTTAAGCATTTCATAGGGGCTTTGCCCTGTTTGAGGATTTGGTCATGTCTTACCCTTCAGCCAATCACAAAGCATAATATCATGATTGGCAAGCTTGGGTATTTGCTCACTCTCTGGCCAGAAATTAACAAAACACTCTGTAACTGACGTTTCCTTCTAGGCCACAAAGACTGGGGAAGAACACGTTTCTATTGGGAAAGGGAGGTTAATGGGCACAAATGGCCCATTTTCTGCCCTTCAGCAAACAGACAATGCTCCCAGCAGCACTATGAGAATGACATGTGTGATTCATTTCTAAACGTGTTTAACAGTTTGTTTTATTTAGGTATTAGCTTACCAAGTACAAACCATGATTAATTTTGTGATTTATGCTTCTTAAGAAATGTGAGGATTTCAGTTCTCAGCACAGCATTCTGCCGCAACGCTCTCTCCCACAGCATACAAACAAAGAGTGCCTCAAGTGATGGAGACACTGGATTATTACATCTTCCTTTAAAATCCCTCGTTGATTAGCAGAAATAGAAAGCCATGCAATGTCCCTTTAATCAAAACTGAAGACGCCAGCTGAGTGCTTCGGGGTAAATCCTGGAGACCTTTTTTTAACTTGTCTCAACTAATCATTCCTAGATCTTTGTCCAGGAAGAAACTTGTGACTGTTACAAAGTTCCTGTCCAAGTGTTTCACTTTGTTTAGAAACCAGGCTCGTTTGTTCGTTATGTTTCTGAAGAAGACTCTTCTCTTCCCTCTGGGTCCCAATGATGCAATGGTGTGATGAGGGGTCCCAATGCAGCCATACTTTCTGTCCCACTGAGAGAGTTAAAGGGGTCAGAACAAGTCCTGTTTTGTGTTACAACATTGCCCAGGGAGGTGTGTTTTCATGCATGCAAGGGGCACACCATGGGTAGTCCCACTGCCATGAGAGGAGGATGTCAGGGCCACCTCTCAGGCCCAGGATCTCCCAATGGCTTGAGGAACTCTGCCTTCCTGGACACAGCAGGACTGGAGGAGCGGGCAGC
Source organism: Cricetomys ansorgei (assembly GCA_026225945.1). Classification (NCBI taxonomy): domain Eukaryota; kingdom Metazoa; phylum Chordata; class Mammalia; order Rodentia; family Nesomyidae; genus Cricetomys; species Cricetomys ansorgei. The sequence goes on along the minus strand of JAMJFZ010001562.1, from coordinate 2,950,184 downwards.
TGCAGGTCAGCCTATCCTAGGGAACACAACAGGATCCACATAGGACCGCAGCCGTTTATTCTAGCAACCACATTTAAAAAGCTACCAAGTATTACTTGGCACTGAATGTGGCAGAGAGATTAAAGGACAATGTGGTATTTGACAGCCTCTTTGTTGAGAATTGTGTGTTTGCTTCATTTTATTTAAATAAAGGGGAAATCCCAGGGAGTTCTGCTGAAGAAGGCAGGTTACTGTCAGGTGTTACCCAGGCCCCTGGGGCAGAGAAGGCAGAGGAGTTGACTGAACCTGTTTCCTGCCCTTTGGTGAGGGTGCTGTGAGCTGTTTCACTGAGGAGGTGAAAGTGCTGAGGGTTAGCACTACAAAGCTTTGTCCCGCAAATGCATCTGAAATGTGAGAGACTCACATCGGAAATACTGTGTGTTTGTGGTGTCAGGGAATGGGCGGTTACAAACACTCATTTTCAACTCAACCAGCATAGGAGACTGGGTTTTAAGGTTTTGAATCTGTACATTCAAGAAGACTCAGTATCTCTCCACAGTCCAGTAAAACACACAAACACACACACACACCACACCACACCAAAACACAAAACAAAACCACCTCAGTCTCTTTCCATAGTATATTAAGCCCATTGTGCTTATTGAGTGGTAAATCAAATGTTTATGTTTGTACTGAACAATTTACTCAACAAAAGCATTCGTAAGAATCCAACAGCAACCTAAGATAAACAAACACTGGCTTCGGTGCTGATCCAAACGACTAAAACTTGTAATACTCTTAGGTTATTGATCGTGGATACATTCTTAAGGACCACTGAAAATGAGCAGAACTAATGAACTCTGCCTTTGTTGAGGAAATGATGGTAAAAACTATTAGATTTTTTTTTCTAAATCACACAATATCTCCAAAATGATTTGTCTGTTCAGGAACAATGTTGCAATGAATCGCGCTAAGCATTCTTGCTGAAGGTATGTGGGAATTGAATGAGCCCTGTGCTGAGCACTGTCAACGTCTAGTTCTTGAGTTAGTTGTAACGTAGTAAAGTATAGTTTCAAAATTTGGAAAAATAACGAATCTGTAACAAATACCAACAGAGTCAAAGACACACCACTACTTTGAATTTCTTGAGCTCAGTGACTCAAGTTCTAGCTAAGGCTGTGGAAGTGCTGAAGCATTCCTAAACCTTTCCTGGAAAGCTGGAGGGCACCCGCTGGGTTTAAACATGTTCCGACGCCAAGGGGTGCTCAGAACCCCCACCCGTCCTTCTCTGGGGCCTAGATCTGTTGCAGTTGAGGGATCTGTGACCAGCGGCAGTGCTTTCTTCTTTCCCATCACAGCCCTTACACAGACTGCTGTGTCTGTGAGACACAGTACTAGCTTTGATCAAAAAACTCTCATTTTTCTTTCTTGTTTCTCATTTATTTCTCCAGTACTTAAAAGTGTTGCAGAAATTTATATCTAGTTATGTTTAAAATGGTTGTTATGGGGGCTGGAGAGATGGGTCAGTGGTTAGGAGCACTGGCTCCTCTCCCAGAGGACCCAGGTTCAATTCCCAGCACCCACATGGCAGCTCACAACTGTCTGTGACTCCAGTTCCAGGGGATGCGACACCCACAGATTAATGCATATAAAATAAAAATTAAACAAACTTAAAAAATGGTTGTTTCTTGTATTGTTGGAGGAATGACCGCCTAGGTCTTGGCGTTGTGTACTATCTGCAGGTGTTGGATTTATGTGAAAGATGTTTGTTCCTCATGATTTGGATGTGCTATCAGTAGAACACCAGAGGAGCTTCTGTGTCAATAGAAAGCCCTGAGAGGAGATGCTCCGGGTTCCACTGTCCAGGATGGCCGTTGCCATGATTCCCTCTGCTGAGGTCTGGCAGAATGAAATGAAAATGCTTCCTTGTCTTTATTGCTGAGCAACACCGTAAGGCGCACTGCCACAGTAGAGTAGCTGAGAAGATGTGCTAAGATCTAGAGGACCACAGATGAATTAGAGTTACACAGCTCACACTGGAAGACAAAATGTGGCAGGGTCGTAATCATGAAAGGCACTGGGCAGCACCGCGCTCCTACTCACGTGCATTAAAGTTTAAATGGCGTTTAAACTTCAAAGTTTAATAGTGGCTTCTTTGGGGCTCGAATGGAGAACTCCGTTGTTTATATATTTTTGTAGTTGACAATTGGAAGAGGGAGGGATCACAGGAAGTTGTATCCAGACCGGGGGTGGGCCTTACGGAGTGAAGCGGGCTTCTCAGATCTCTGGGTATCCAGGCAACATTTGAAGACAATGAGAATCAGGAGGATGACCAATGACGGCAAGGGGCAGGGGTACAGGACGGTATCTACTTCACAGTTTTAACTAAGATTGCTCAGGCTCGGCCTCTTTTTTTGTTTTGCTCCCACATGCTATTCAAGCACAAGAAGATTCTGAAGAGAGCCAGGAAACAGATTTTGTAGAGAGCGGTGGCTGAGCGCTCATTAATATGCACGGCCGGTACAGCGGTGATGCTGTACTCAGGGTCATCCAGGTCGGCCCAGAACAAGAGGAGCCAGGGCACAGCTCATTACTCTACAGACTTGTAATTAAAGGAAAGAACTACACATCCATTTTGCCTACTCTGCTGTAATCTGTTTTTCAGGATAATCAAATGGCATTGGCAGATAAGGGAGAGCTACCAAATGCAGAAGGAATTATAGAATGAAGAAAAGGGTACTGTACAGCTGCCAGGGAAACATTCAGTGCAGGTGATGCCCACCGACAGATGGTCAAACCGCTGGGTAAAACATTGATGGGGAACTGAGCCGTGTGATAACCTTCCCACGGCCAGCGGTGGGAAAGGAAGGTCGTCAGAAGCAGCTCACAGTAACACTTGGAAGCAGGAGTCTCCTCCATCAGTGGAATCAGTCGGCCTGGAACTGTAAACCAATCAGTGTCCTGTGACCAGAAAGAGAACGCCTTTCCAGAAACCCACCCCAGTGACCGACCTTAGATCTGATCACTGCTACAGAAGTTTAGTGTCTGGGAAAGAGGAGTGACGTGGTGGCTTAGTCCAGTTGTGATTTATGTTTGGAGACTGGTTGGATTGCTCTAAACAAGTCATTCATCATCCGTGAGGGAAGGCGTGGAGGGCATTTGGTTGTTAGGAGGACAGTAGCTCACCATGCTTGCTGCAGATCCGCAACACAGCCATTTCCCACACAGAAGAAGGCAGATGGGTACTAATGAGAGTAATACTTAAAGAGGATTTGTATTTTTTAACCCGTGCTCTAGCTGCAAAGGTCTATTAATTTCTTAAAGCTGGGGATTGTATTTGCTTATTAATTTGTTCTTTCTCTTGTGTTGTACCCCCCAAAAGACTGTGACACACATTAGCTCTAGCACAGGTATCTATTTAATATATATTGCTTGGTTGTGAGTGACTATTTTTCTCTGCAAGAGAAAAATATAAGGTTGTAATTAACTGTTGGTTTTGTAATCAGCTATGATAGATAGACCCACCCAATTGCTCATACAACTGCACAGACATACCTTGACAACGAGAGCATTGAGAGAGACACAAGTAAAGACATTTGCTAAGGTAATTCTGGTAGTCAATAGCAGGGTTGTAGCTTTGACTACACCTGTGACCCCTCCTTTTATATAAAAACAAGAAGACCGATATCAGCAGAGGCAAATGAATTTTTTTGTTCTTTTTCTACTGTCTAACCTCTTTCCCTGAATAATCAATGTAGACAGCCATTCATGGGGTATGGCTGATATCCCAGGGGTTCCCTGGCTTCCTTTGGACTGGTCTTGCATTAATTGTGAAATTGGATCCAGTTGCCTTTGATAGAGATACTGTCTTCTATCTCCAGGGAAGGTGTCTGTGCCCCTGCAGTGTGTGACTCGGGGTTCCTTCTCTAGCTCCTTGTGCCCTGTTGCTGCTGCTGGACCATTCCATATTTCTCTCTCCCCAAATATGTCCTCCTTTCAGGTGTCTAGATGTCTGCTTCTATTTCTATTCTAACTCCTACTATGGTCTCTTTGGTTTTCCTCTTATGTTAGTAGCACATTCTACTGAACAGTTGTTCCCTTTGCTCCTCAGCTGACCTCGCCCTTGATGTTCCGGGAAGTATGTCACTTGACCAGGTTAGCCTAGAACCCTTCCCTGCTTTCCTTCCTACTCATCTCAAATCATCTACTGCCATGGTCACTATTTGGATATTGTTATTGTTAACTATGTGTTGTCATGAAGCTCAGATCTCGACTCCTCCTGTAGCCAAAGATAACTCCTGCTCCCTCTTGCCTCTCTATCTCCCAAGTGCTGGGATTAAAGACTTGGGTTGTCACACCTGGCCACTTCAGAAATATTAAACATCATCATTCTTTGACTATAGCTCATTTTAGGCTCTTCGTCTTGTATTCTCTGCTCTGACATTTTTCACACTTTAGTTCCTTGAATCCTCTAGATGTCCAACTATAGATTTCCTTCACATCTTTAATTCTTTCCTTCGTCCTTAATATATCCCAAGGTTTGTGGCAAGACAAAGCTAGGAACTTCCCCATATATGTCCAGACATGAGTATTAGTATTAGTGCTGATCCTTGCTGGCTGTGTGGTATGTGTCAGCCCAAGTCCCAGTTAGAGATGGTACAATATGAGGATAACCAGAGACGGGTTCAAACGAGGGTCTATGTGTAAAGATGGGGACAATCTCTAAGTGGACTACAAGGCCAATGTCATACCAGCCATACCAGGAAGCAGGAGGGCAGAGAGGCCTAAGCAGAAGCCTGCTGGGAGGAATCATGGGGGAATCTGCAAGTTTTGACCTTGCATAGTGATGTGAATCTCTTCAGGGCCACTCATTGGTCAAACTCCACTGAAAGACAGGGCAATGTAGCTATTGATGCCCTATGCAGTGGACAGCCTCCAGCGCTGGAGTAGCTATTGATGCCCTACGCAGTGGACAGCCTCCAGCGCTGGAGTAGCTACTGATGCCCTACGCAGTGGACAGCCTCCAGTGCTGGAGTAGCTACTGATGCCCTACGCAGTGGACAGCCTCCAGTGCTGGAGTAGCTACTGATGCCCTATGCAGTGGACAGCCTCCAGTGCTGGAGTAGCTACTGATGCCCTACGCAGTGGACAGCCTCCAGTGCTGGAGTAGAACAGTACAGAACAGAAGTGGGGTGTCCAAGGAAGGTTCTCAACACAGGGTCATCTCTTTTCTTAGCTTCAATTTTTTTTTCCCCAAACTAAACTCAATCTCAAAAATCAAATTCGATGGCATTTACATTAATTCTCTGTAATGACTTAATATCTAACTTAATCTCTTTATTTTTTGTACAGACATCCATTCTTCTTCTGGGTAATGTTTTCTTATCAGTCAAATTGAAAATATTATCAATTTGAGTTGCCAGCTGCCTGGTAGATAATCTCTGGCCTGTGGAACTGTCTGCACATCATACAGAGAGCTGCAAATTCCATGGGTTATCCCACAGGTGGGCGTGGGCTTTTTGGTGAGGCAGTTGCCTTTGAATCTATAATAAAGTACATAATCCCAAGAAACTCATTGGTTCATCAAGCTGGACCTCGGCAGGATTGTTAGTTTGCTGTTGTTGGTTCCCTTTCTGAGGTGAGAAGACCTTTGCTCATATTTTCTCAGAAAACATAACACCTCTGCATGTGAGGAGGGTTCAGTATCATTGCCTACTGGCAGGACAGAGTTTTAAAACTGGATGGCCCTCTCTGTCTCCCTGGCATCTACTGACAAGTAGATGCAAGTAGGCCTTTAGTGACCTCTACTGGGACCCAGTAACTTAGCCAAGACTTGTGTGGTGGTTTGATAAAGAATGGCCCTTATAGATTCATATATTTGAACATATATTTGAACTCCTAATGCCTAAGGAGTGGCATTAGGAGGTGTGGCCTTGTTGGAGGCAGTGTCATTGGGGGTGGGTTTAGAGGTTTTCAGTGCTCAAGCCAGGACCAGTGTCTCTTTCTTCCTGCTGATCCAGATGTAAAACTCTCAGCCACCTTTGAAGCACTGTTTCTGCCTACCTAGCACCATGCTTCCTGCCAGGATGGGAATGGACTAAACCTCTGGAATTGTAAGTGGACCTCAATTAAACATTTTTCTTTCTAAGAGTTGCTGTGGTCATGGTGTCTCTTCACAGCCATAGGAGGACACTGACTAAGCTTGATATGAGCCCAGGTCACTGTGACCCATCACTAGGGTTTGTGACTCCTTACCAGGAATGCAAAACCATCCCTGCCTACTCCTGGTCTATATCCCATCCACATGGTCTTCAATGGCAGGAGAAGCACTGATTTTCCTCTTGAGATTTCACCAGTAACAACACTTTCCATGGAACTTACTAAGATCCCAGACATCATGCACATACCTGCCTCCCACACAAGGCAGTGCTAAGAATTCCGGACACTCACTTTTTTAGAAAGTGTTTTGTTTTGAGACCTTACAGGCGTAGGGACCCATTCCTCTCAAAGTGTGTAATTCCCAGGAGTCCACCCATGAAGACAAGCTCTGATTGGCGCCCTTAGAGGGCATTTTAGGTACACTTGGTCCTGCTGGCCTCACTGAGGCAGGGCAGGACATGGCTTCTAAGCTGTTCACTCATCCATCTGAAAGTCCTGCTTCTGAGCATGAGGAGAAAGCACACGTGGAAGCAGGCTGCTCTGGCGTTTCTCTAGTCTCCTTCCAACCTTCTGTCATGGCAGGAACTCAGGCTTCACTTCCTTTACCACTTAGCCTGTTGTGTCCCAACATGCCGGAGCTCACAAATCACAAGTGCTGGCTTGCCTCACTGTTGTCTCTCGTTTCAAGAAGAGCGATCACATTGGGGAGGAAAAAGCACTGAAACACCAGAAGCAGGAGCCACAGTGAGCTCTTCATGGTATGGGCAGCTGCCTTAGATCTCAGACCCAAAACCATGGTTGACTGAATGCTCATTAGACATTAGTCACTTATATAGGTTAATGAAGAGGTTAATCAATCAAGTGAACTATGGAAGTTATCAAATCAATGAGTTTATGGAGATCCAGAAGACTGGCAATCCAGCTTCCAGCTGACCTTCCCCTCTCTGAGTGGAGTTCCGTCAGGCTGCTGAGGCAGTCTGAAGAGACACAGTTCTGCTGATGTTGATTAAAGCACCACATTCTAGAGCCTTCAAGTCCTCTCAAAAGAAGGGTTCCTGTGGGAGAGAATGTGGCCAAATCTGCTTCCAGGGAAAACATGTCATTAATATAACCTCTGGGAGATCTTCACTCTCTCTGCTCTCAATCTGGGACTGTTAGGGTGACAGAGCTAGAAGCCAAGCGACCAAGAGAGTTCCCACAGCTAGAAATGAGTCATTTCGGGCTGTCCTACCTCATTTGCTGAAGTGTGTGGCAAAGTTCCTGCCTCGCTCACAGTGCGGTGTCTGTTTCCATTCCCCCACGTGTTAGCAGAGCACTTGGAGGTGAAAGTGGGAAGTGTTTTAATAGACCGCATCTGCAAATGATAGAAATTGGGGAAGAATTGCAGATAGTTACAGGACGTTCTTAAAATGCAACTTGATCTTGATAAATGAGGGACGTGGACTGAAATCAATGAAGGGAAATTTAATAGGGTGGCTATAGGAAGAAAAGAAAGCACAGTATTCAGCTGGGTACGATCAAGAACCACAAACACTGCCAAGTCTGCTTTCGGGGCCAGGCTGTTAAGCTGGTGACTCTACATCATGAGAGCATGTCAAGATGACAACAGCTCTACGGTTTTACAGTGGTAGAAATAGCACAACAAGCACAGCCTTTCAGAGGTCATTTAATCATTTCCATGAGACTCTTAAGAGGTGGATGTGAGCAAGAATGGCAGATTTAGGGAGTAAGTGGACCCCAGACAACTCACACTTTCAGACTGAGTAGTCTCTGATGCCCAGAAAAAGAGGTCTAAGGAGGGACTAGGACTGAGGGTGATGGAATATCCTGGATCTGTCTATAAGTGCCCCAGAATGCCTCAGAGCAGGATTCTCTCTTCGGTCTTTGGCTCTGTCATTGTGGTGACTCCCTGTCTTCTGTCTCAAGTGTCACTGTCAGACAGCATGATGGCATGTGACCATCCGCAGTCCTGAAGAATCATCCCGGTTTCTCCCCCACAGTCCTGCCCTGGCCGTGAGCCTTAGGTACACAGACCTAGGCTAATCACCAGTGTGATGACTATCATATTGCAGCCCCAGAAAAGACCTATGTGGGGCTCCTTTCATGTTTTTTTCATCTAATAATCATCTGTAAATCTATGACTTGCAACATGAATTTGGAATTTGAAACAACCCCTTCTTAATCCAAGCTGGCTGGTTTTCCTGTTTCCCAGTCAACCTGCATCTGTGGCCACTGATAACATGGAACAACCAACCTCCACACCTCCAGGTTCATTGTTTCCCTTCCCCCCACTCCAGTTTTGAATAGTTTCGTTGTACCTATACAGTATCCTGTGTAGAGGAATATTTAATCCAGCAACATGGCTGTTCTAGAAAAGGAAAGCCTGTGTGAAAACTAGGAAAGAGTCAAATGCAAAGGCTTGTATGAAGGGATCACATTCAGAGGCCTGTGTGATCTGCACAGAAAATTTTTTCTGGATGCAGAAAAAATGTAAGTCAGACTTGTTCTATCCTCTGTGTTTGCTAATGCTAGGTGAAAGGGATTTCTGTGGTTAAAGCAATGTAGCACATACCTTTAATCCTAACACTAGAGTTCCAAAAAATAGCAATCAGTTCTGAAGTAGGTCACAGCTCTCAATTCATGGTTACAGAGTGAGCACACACCTTTAATTCCAACTCTGAGATTGAATCAGAGTGAACAGCAGGCAGAGTGAAGTCTGAGACTGTAGCACAGTGATGACACATCCAGCTTCTGTGATGTAAAAGCAGGTTCTGAGCTCAGAGAGTAGAAGTGGAAGTCAGAAGGAAGCAAGGTAGAAGCAGAATGTGAAAGCAGAACTCACACAGAAGTGAAGTGGAAGCAGACAAGGAGCAGAGCAGTTCAATCAGAGGAGTTGCAAGAGTTAGTCAGAGTCAACCAGAGTCAGAAGCACTCAGTCAGAAACAGTCAGTCGGCTCAGAAGGTCAGTTTGAACCAGCAGCTTGGAGAAGAGTTTAAGCCAGAACAGCGAATGAGTTGAATCAGCCAACCAGAAGAGTAAGTTGAATTTAGTACAGCTGAATTCTGAAGGAGTTAGTCAGAGTGAGTTAGTCTCAGAGGCTGAGGATGAAGCCTCCTAGGTCTGGGCTTATATCTTGAAGAATAGATTATAGAGAGGCCTAAACCCTCTAAGGACTGGGGATTGAATTAGCCAAAGAATATACATCTACATCCCTGGAAGACATGTTTTCAACTTTATAGAAAGTATTACATGTAGTTGTTTGGGATTTACTTTTTTCATATGGTGACCATATCCATGTACAATTTTTGTGCCATAGTAATTTATTCATTTACAGCCCTACATGATCCTCTGTTGGCTCAATATACTATAGTGCATTCATTTTCTCTACTCTTGATAGATCCCTGGGTTGTTTCTAGGCTTTTGCTGTAGTGGACAATGTAACTATGAACATCCAAGTAGATGTAGTCTACTAGAAGAAATAATTATGCACATTTCTTTCACTATTTAAACCTGCCCTTGTGTTTCTTATACGGAATTCACCCTTTCCACCCTCACTCCACATCATGCAGTGACTACTTAAAAGTCTCTGACCTGTTTTCCAGGCAAGATTCTTCTGAACGTCGTATCTGCTCTCTTCCTCTCTCTTCCTCTCTCTCTCCCCTTGTGTGTTTTCTCCGCTGCTCTTCTCTTGAGTTCAGTCTCTTCTGGCTTCTGTACCTACCACACTACCCAGAGGACTTTTGCTAAGGTCATCAATGACTTCCATGTTGCCTCATCCTTGACTCCACTGGGCTAGCTTCTTTAGAGCACGTTCACATTGATCTCTGTGCTGCTGCCTTCTGAATTCCCATCATCCTTCCTGTCTGTCCTTCAGCTCTTCCTCCTCTACTCTCTGTTCAGTTGGTCCTAAACTCTGTCAGGGGTCATCCATGGGCACTCCCTGCTTCCCAGCTACTCCCCTACTTATGGCCATGTTGATACTTGGGTTGGAATACAATTCTCAGTAGCACTGTCCATTGGTCTCAGAACTGTCCCAGTTCTGGATAAATTGTGGGTCCTCCTCACTTAGACTCTGTTGCCTTCCAGTTCTTCCATGGCTTCTTACTTGTTAAACCTCCATCAGCTAGATTTCTGTGAACATTTTACACACATTTGCAATGAACCCGACATCAAATAGAACTTTTCTTTTTCCTTTGGAAGCATACTCCCAGTCTCCATCCCAGAAAGTGCTATCCCTACTCACTTGTTTGCTTGAGCACTGGACCCTCAAGATCCCTATTTCTTTTCCTACAACACAATAAAAGCTGTAAACCACAATTCCATACACAGGCTTGGACTTTACAACAATCTCTGATCTCCACATTAATGGCAGGTCACTGCTCTCTCCCTGTCACCTTGCATCTGTGACCCCCCCAGGCTCTCTCTCCCACCCATCTCATTTCTTTTTCTTACGGTCTTTTATGTGACTTCCATGTCTTCCTTCTTTTTGTGTGTGTGGGAACATGTGTGTGCTTGTACATGTGGAAGCCAGAGGTCAGAGTCGAGTATCTTCCTCAATCCTCTATCTTCTCTGAGACTTAATTTCTCACCAAACTTGAAGCTCACTGATCAGCTACACTGGCTGGCCCGGTGAGCTCCCTGTCTTTGCCTTTCCTGCTCTGGGATTTCAGGTACATGCCACCCTTGCCCAGCTTCTTACGAGGATTCTGGAGACTTGCTCTCAAGTCCCTTTGCTTGCCCAGTAAGCAATTTATTACTTCACCAACTGAGTGATCTTCCTAGGAGGCTGTCTGTCTTTTTCAATCACTGTGGTCAGTTTATTTGTTGTAATTTCAAATTCTTTAGCCCATCTGTCTCAAAGACCTATCAATGCCGGTTCCATTAGTAGCCAATCCACTGCTCCCTGAAAGCTACAAAGGGCTCCTTAAGTGACTCATGGGTTACATGCCCATTGATCTCATCCCATCCACTCTCTCCCCACAATGTAAAAACAAAACCTACATCACATCACTGCCAGCCGGGGGCTTTTAGTGACTAACCACTGTTCTCAGAATCAAGCCACCTGCTATCTCTGGCTTCCATGGCCTCTAGTGCTGCATCTCATGGCTGCTGGTGAAGTTCTGGCCTGATGCTTCCTATAGCACTTCAGAGGCACCGTGTCTGAGCTCTGTGGATGCAGCTAACTCTTCCCTGACTCAGGGTCTCGGTGCATAGAATGTTCCCAGCCATCTCAGTTTGAATATCACTTCTGGATACTACTTGCTATTGCTTGCTGGAGGAAGCAGAGAGGGCAAATATTGTGTTTTATTTAATTCTAGAGTAATATTTTACTTATTGAGTTAGAAAATGCAGGTAAGGAAAGAAAGAAAAAAAGGAAGAAAGAAAGAAAGAAAGAAAGGTTTGAACCAACCATCCAAACATAAATGCAGTGAATGATGTGGTGCACGCTTGCAGGTTGTTTTTTTTTATATGTAGTCTAAATATCAGTTTTTAGATGACTCTCAGTCCTGCAATTGGAGGGAGAACATCTGCTATGTGAATTTTGCACATAATTCACACCAGGACTGTTTCTTCACGTTGGGAAACTTCCCCTTCAGGCAGTCCTGGGACTATTGAAGGCCTAGCCAAATGGTTCTCCACAACTTGCTTCAATTTCCTGCTTCCTCTGCTGCTCTTTCTCCCTTGTGTCTTCTCAGACTTAGAGGTGGAGTAGAAGCTGGGACGGACTGAGCAGTGTTGTAGAAGAGCACAGCCTAGAGGCAGCCCCGTTCTCCAATCTGTTAGCTCCTTCATCCTGAGGATGCTTCACTGTCTACGGTCCCGCAGCTGATGCTCTCTCCTCTCAGTCCAATAGCCTAAAGCTTTGGTGCCAGGAAACGGCCCCATGCTCTGCCTTGTGTATTATGCCTCTCCCTAGATTGTTTTCTGTGGGAGGTCCTAATTTCACATTCAAGCCCACTCGGGCATCTTTCCTAAAGGCAGGAGGAAGATGATGCCATTCCTCCATTGAGCAGAATCAGTTCAGACCTGCTGTGGCTTCAGAGAGTAGCTGTGTCCCCCTTCATAGTGAGACATAAAATGCTTTTGCTTTTCTGTTTAAGTAGTATCAAAGAACATACTATTGGTTAGGAACCTGACTTGTTTGGCTAACAACAGCCTATGGTAACATCTTCTTTCCAAAACACATTCAAGGTGTACACGTTAGTGGACAGTGTACCCTGAAAGTTGTCAGCAATGCAGTTTGTTTCCCATAACATTTACTTGTAAATAAAACTTTGAGGCACAACTTTTATATGGCTTTAACAAAAACCAATAAACAATTATTTATTATTATTATTATTTTATTTAAAACAATCTGTAAAGACAGTTCTTGATATTTATACAGCTATTGTACTTGATTTCACATTCCAATTTCATAAGAAGTTTTAAATAGACATTTAGTGGTTTTGAACATTAATATGGAATTATTTCTTGGCTTTCCAAATATTTAGGTTAAAATTCTTAATCAATGCTTTAAGCCACAATTCATTTAATGCTAGAGTTTTACTTATCCCTTGTTCAGGACCTAGTTACTCTAGTCTGAATCTTTGAAGAAGGCCTACTGCTTACTCACAGAGAGGGGAGATCCAGGTCAAGTTTGAAGGTGTGATATGATTTAAAATAGGTTCCCAAGGAAACACAATAAAAATGAAATTGCACTCCTGCCTGCTGTCCTAAACATGCTGGTGAAATAAACAGTTCTTTCCTTGATAACAAGGCAGACGTTTACTTCCCAACACAGCTGCTCATTGGTTCCATTTTAGAACTTAGTGAGTTATTTGTTATATTAGAGTAGCTCTGTGGAAATATCCGTTCCTCAAAGCCACAGACAGAAAAGCCATCGAACACATTTCCCTGCTCCCAGGTGCAGGGTCTCAGTCTCCCAGCTGGCAAAGACATTTAGAGTTTGTGTGCTTCCAGTTAGAAGCAGGACTTTCCGGACTCAGGCCGAGGCTGCTCAGCGGGCTGGGGAGGATGCGTGGGGACCTTTCCCACTTGTGTTTTCATTTTCTGCTGCTGCGGCTAGGCAGTTTGCAGAACTTCGGCTACTGAGCAAGATGCAAACATTTCTGAAAGTGAATTCGTTAGGACGGAGCAATTCCATGTGAACAAAGAGAACGCAGGATTTCAGATTTGTTTCCTTGGAAATAAATTTCAGGAAGTCAGAGAGTTAAAATTCAGAAATGCATTGTTTTACAAATGGAAGCTATTTTTATTCACACGCCAGTGGGAATTGTTTGATAATGCTCCTTTCAGGGTAGAGCAGAACAGAATGAAGCAACACACTGAAATATCCCACCAAGTTATGCGCTTGCAGGGCTTGCAGCTTTTCACAGGCTTTAAAGAGAGGAGATAATGAAGGGCAGCACCACGACTTTCTCTTCATTCGCAACGGAAGTGCCGAGGATGACTCTTGAATGAGTCCTGCTCACGGAGAGCTGCTCAGTGTCCTGCGCAGGCACCGGAACAAAGGGGCCGTTTCACACCTGCAGCCAGTCTGTCAAAAATATTTTTGAAAATAAAAATCTTATTTATTTATTTATTTATTGCATGTGGCATTATAGCCATACAGCACAGACCCGAGCCTTGGAACGGAGGCCCTTCTCAGCTCTTGTTTGAGGTGTCCAAATGTGGTAGAGTCACTGATGGTTTTTCTGTATTACATATACAGGGAATACGTTTATACACATGCAGGTCAAATAAGAAGTCTGTCTACTTACCCAAGCACCAGGTAAAATTCAGAGCCCAGTTGATAGGATTTATTTTTAAATGAAAGTTCATGGCCATTAGAAATATTTTGATGTCTAACTCTTTATTCAAGCTTAGAATTTGTGGAATCTGTAGTTTTGTACACTTTCTTTGTAGTTTTAAAGTATTATTCACATGGCACAGTAGCTGGAAATCTGAGCTAATCCTTCATGTGAACTGCAGGACACTTCCACTTGTAGAGAGTGGCACCTATGCCCCCCCCCACTGCATTCAAACCCCACATGCACCCCAACAGCCCTGAATCGCATCAGTTTAGTCTATTTGCTTGTTGTTAAATAAGAAGAGTCAGAATAGAGTTCATAAGGAGAAGAGCATCCTTAGTCATCTTGGGTAGGGGAAGTGGACACTTCTTCGTGTTGTCATGTCAAGGAGCTGTGCAAATGGCGTCATCAACAGGAAGGGCACTACCCTCTTTGGCCTTCACCCTGACTGTGACCACGGTATTCCCTTTGATCTTTCCGCTTCCGTTGTTTCCCTCCCCTGAACTGAATCTTTACACTTCAACATGATGTGGAATTTTTAAGGTGACTGGCATTTATACTACAATAAAACATACTTAACATAAAACTTACCATCCCATCATCTTAGGGATGCACTGCAGTGGGCTGAGTGCACTCATGGCTGTCTTCACCACAGAATGTGGTACCTATGTGACTAGGGTATCATTCAGCCTTAAAGGAAGGAGATCCTAACACATGTTAAATTCAGTACCCATTAAATGGTAACTCTCTGTGTCTTCCCTTTCTCCAGCCTCTCCACCACCATAATACATTTCATCTCAGAATCTGATGATGTCAGGTATGTCATGTGAAAGGGATCATATACCTCGCCCTCCTGTGTCTAGCTTATTTCTCTTACCAGGTTATCTTCAAAGTTCACTCGTGTCTAACATATGTTTCTTAGCTAGGGTTTCTATTGCTGTGGTAAATCATTATGAACTAAAGTAATTTGGGTGGAAAAGTTTATTTTGTTTACTCTTCCACATCACAGTCCATCCTCAAAGGAGGTCAGGGCAGGAACCGAGAGGCAGGAGCTGATGAAGAGGCCATAGAGAAGTGATGCCTACTGGCTTGCTCTTTATGTCTTGCTCAGGCTGCTTTCTTATAACTGCCAGGACCACAAGCCTAAGGGTGGCCACACCCACAAGGGACTGGACCCTCCCACACCAAACACTAATTAGGAAAATGCACTACAGACTCAAGTACCAGATTATAAAGAGACACTCTCTCAATTGAGAGTCCCTCTTCCAAAATGACTCTAGCTTGTGTCAAATTGACACAAAACTCACAAGCACAGTGTTTTGGAACCTTCTTTATTTTGATGGCTGAACAATATCCTGTTCATGTATTTACCACATTGTGTTTGTCCATTAGACCATTGATGGACCTTGGGTTGTTTCCAGCTTTTGGTTTTGGTAAGTAACGTGGCTATAGGTGTTTGGGGTTCTGCTTTTGACTCTACTGAGTTATACACAGAAGGAGAATCTTGGATCATACAGAAGTTTTATTTTTAATATTTTGAGAGACACTGCTTTCCACAGCAGCTACACCATTTTATTTGCCCAATGGCAGTGCACTAGTATTTCCAACTCTCTATTTCTTTGTCAGCATGTGTTATTGCTCTAGTCAGTCTCTCTCTCTCTCTCTCTCTCTCTCTCTCTCTCTTCCTCCCTGTCTTCCTTTCTTGTTCTTTCCTTCAATAATAGCTATTCTAAAGGGTGGCAGAGTGATATTTTGAAAACACAAATTAAGGTATATGTCATCCCGCCAAGACCACCCACAGCAGCTTCTCATGGCTCCTTCCTGTAGTCACCAGCTTTACATACATTGTATCCCTCCTTATTCTTCCAGCTTCCTTCCTGTCCTAGCATAGTCAATATATAGTGCAGCCACACTGAAGTCTTTTGGCTTCCAAAGTCACCCTGACCTTTGTCACTCCCCAGTGCCTTTCTGTTTGGTTGTTCCTGGGCTGGGACTGCCCTCACTCACTTCTCATGCTGTGGTACTTATTTGTTTACTCTTCTACATCACAATCCATCATCAAAGGAAGCCATCTCCTTTTGGAAGGGGTTTTAAAGGCCTTGGGATGATTATGTAGTCCAGGATGGTTAGAGTTCCATCTGTATTTCTGACACCGCCAGAGTTCACCTGGTGCTGGACCCTAGCTCTGTGGGGTGCTGCCTCTGGTGGGCAGTTTGGGGTCCTGGGTGATGGCCAGCTGCTACCTGAAATTCTGTGGACAACATGGTGCCCAGGGGCCTACGAGATGCCCAGTGCCTGCAGGATACTGGAGAACCTTCAGGAAGTGTGGGTGCATGTGGGATGGCCAGATGCCTGCAGGAGACAAAGATGTTTGGGTACCTGAGGGATGGCTGGGTGCTTGTGTGGTGTCTGGAGTGCTTGTGTGATGTCCTGGCATCTGTGGGATGGGGAGGGCCTCTGTGATGTTTGGGTGTCTGCAGGAGGCTCTGGTGCATGCAGGATTTCCTGGTGCCTGCAGGATGTCTGGGTGTCTGTGGGATATCCAGGGGCCTGTGGGAGGTTCTAGTACTTGCAGGAGGCCCTGGTGCTTGCAGGATATCCTGGTGCCTGCCGGATATCTGGGTGCATATGTGATATCCATGTGCCTGGGAGATATCTGGGTACCTGTAGGATGATCAGATATGTGTGCAGTGCCTGTGGGTTGGCCAGGTGCCTGTATGATGCCTGGGTGTCTGCAGAATAACCTGGAGCCTGGGGAATGTCCTGGTGCCTGCTGGATGTCCCAGCTCCTGCAGGAAGCCCTGGTACCTGTGGGAGGTACTGGTGTTGATGAGATTTCCAGGTGCCTACAAGTTGACCAATTGCCTGCAGGATACTCTGTTGTTTGGTGGATGTCCAGGTATCTGGGGGTTGGCTGGTTGCCTGAATGGTGTCTGGGTACTTGTAGGGAAGATCAGTTACCTGGATGATGTCCAGGTGTCTGAAGGTTGGCCAATACTTGTATGATGGCTGGGCATCTGCAGGATGCTCTGGTGCCCATGGGAAGTCCTGGTACCTGCAGGATGATCAAGCATCTGTGGGATGCCCTGGTATGCATAGAAAATCCTGGTGCCTGCAGGAGGTCCTGGTGCCTGTGAGATGCCTGGTGCCCGTGTGATGTCCTCGTGCCTGTAGGATGTCCTGGTGCCTGCAGAATGTCCTGGTGCTTGCAGGAGGTCCAGGAATATGTGGGATGTCTAGTGCCTGAGGGATGTCAGGGTGTCTGTGGGTTGGCCCAGTACCTGTGTGATGCCTGGGCAGCTGTGGGATGCCCTGGTACCTGCAGGATGCCCCGGTGCTTGCTGGATGTCTAGGTGCCTGAATGATGTCCAGATGCCTGTGGAAAGACCAGTTACCTACATGATGTTCATATGTCTGCAAGTTGGTTAAATACCTGTATGATGCTTGAGCATCAGTGGGATACCCTGGTGTCCACGGGAAGTCCTGGTGTCTACAAAATGACTGGGCACCTACAGGATGCCCTGGTCCCTGAAGGATGTTAGGGGGCCTACAGGATGCCTTGGTGCTTACAGGATACTAGGGATCCTGCTTGGTATCCAGTTTTCAGCAGTGAAGCCCAATTTCAGGTCAAACTTTCCCATGCTTCATCTCAGGCTAGTAAGGGCCAGGTGGGTGTCCATGATCAGAGCGGCTTGCTGTCTCCAAGGATCATGGTGATGCCTGTTGGCCATGCTCCTGCCACACAAACTTGACTTAATCTTATTATTTATTTATTTATTTATTTATTTATTTATTTATTTATTTATTTATTTTGAGGGCACAGGGATAGAAGGGTGGAAAAGGGAGGGATGGGAAGAGGGTGTTATTGTGATATATTGTATGAAACCCAAATTATTATAGAAATAAATAAAATATAAACAGAGCATGTCTTGGGGATAAAGTCTGCTTGAGGGGCTGGAGAGATGGCTTAGGGGTTAAGAGCATTGGTTGCTCTTCCAGAGGACCTGGGTTAAATTCCCAGCACCCACGTGGCAACTCACAACTGTCTGTAACTCATGTTCCGGGGTATATGACAGCATCATACAGATATACATGTAGGCAAAACACCAATGTACATAAAACTTTAAAAAAATTAAAAAGTTTCCTTGATACATTTAAAATGAAATACAACACAAATCTCAAAAAATTTAAGCAGCTTTGTTTCATCTAGAAAATATTAAGTTATTATTAAAATAATTTTTGTGAGCTTGTCAGATGACTCAGAGGGTAAAGGTGCTTGCTATACAAGCTTGGTGAGCTGAATTTGATCCTGGGAACCCACATAAAGGTGGAAGGAGAGGACTGACTCCACAAAGTCGCCCTCTGACCTCTACATGCCTGCCATGACATACATACACATACATACTGCCATGCAAAATCCACAGCTCTCGTCTGAAAGGGAATAAGAGATAGTTTATTCTGGAACCATTTTAAGTGCCCTTCATCCAGGAACTCAGATTTAGGTTACCCAAATTCCATGTTCCAACACGGAAACAGTTTCATGAAGTTTTATAGTTTTACAGAACAAAGATTGTCATAAATCCAGGCAAGTTTAAAATATAATGATGGGAACACCAGAGACCCAGTTACAGCAAGATGGGAGAAGCTTTTCTGTAGGTCTCAGATGTTATGACATTCTTAGATTTTGGGTTAATGAGAAATAGTGGTCTGCTAAGTTAACAGGTTCCAAAAGTTTCTATCCATTAGAAGATTTTAGTTTTGACACAGAGGTAGGCAAGGAGCTAGAAGGCTAGAAGTTGCCGAGCCAAGATAAAAGTAATCAGCCTCTGAACCAGCAACATTCCTATCTCTCTGCAGTACTGAAATTCTAATCAGTCAGTATCTGCACATACAACTTCTTTTCAGACTTTTCACAATACACACAAATAATAAAATTTAAAAATTCTTTGGTGTGTCATATCTGCAAAGGCTTGCCAACTACCCTTTGTAAAGGTGCCCTTCGCCCTGGTAATTCTCCCTCAATATCTTGCATGTATATATGTATACACAATGTAATGGAGTATATACTTTGTAATTATAAATAGTATACTGGAGTATGTTATATATAAATGAGTGTGTACATACAACAGTACACATTATTTATTTATGTACATACACATGTATTTTATCTGTTGCTTTGTCTAGGCAATTGGCATGGATTTCCTGAATTTGTATACATTTGTATTCCCTGCTGACTTTCTCTCTAGAATGGAAAGAACTCTAATTATTGCCATGACAATGAATACTGCATTTTGATTGGCAGATTTCAGTGTATGCTTTGTTTGTATGAAGTAGGCAGGTGCCACTTGGTAAGAACTCCTGGAGTCATTTCTATTCCAGTAGGTGTTTTTCACTGAGTCAGAAGGAAGCACACTGGTGGGAAGGCTGAGGGTTAGGGTTACCGTTAGAGTTGGGGTTAGGGTTAGATCTGATATGTAGATCAGAGAATATTAGCTTAGTGCCTTAGGAAGTGTGGTTGGGCCTTCTAGTGATCAGATTCTGCTACGGAAGCAGTAGTGAGGGTGCTACATGGCATAGTTCCTCCCAACTCAATAGGCAGCTTCTGGAGGGGCCCAGTCACAGGCGTGTAAGGACCTACATGGATACTGTTCACATTAGAGATGATCATGTATTTAAGTCAAGATTATCTGTTATACTCTTAACTTATTATGAACAATACTAACACTGCTTATAGCCAGGGTCTAATCAGCTGACTGATGCTGTTCTACTTATTTCAACAAAGGGAGTTTGATGTAAGAATTATAAAGCAGGTGTCACTAGGTAACTAAAGAGTGAAGCACAGCTCTGATGTGTCATAGCAGCGGAGACTGCAGGAAGCAGCGGTCACCTCTGCAGCTGGACAGCAGAGTGGCACCGGGATGCAGCTGAGAGGAGGAGGCCGCAGAGGGCGTGTCCTGCTTGTCTGGGGCTGTTAGCAAGACCACAGGGCTCCCTGGGAGCCTCTGCCTGGAGTGTTTCCTGCCACAACCCTCAGGATTGACCACTGTCCTGAGTTTATTCCCACACATCCCTTTAAGGTTTCGTCACACGTGTGTAATCAATACTATATTGTTTGGAATTTCCTGTTTTTAACAGTTAGGAATAGTGTCAAACCAAGCCCAGTGCGGGCCTGTAATCCCAACTACTCCAAGGGCTAGGGCAGGAGGGTAGCAAGGCCAAGGCCTGCATGAATAGCAGAATGAGCTCAAGGCTGACCTGGGCAAATTCATGAGACCCCGTTTCCTTTAAGGAGGTAAAAAGAGAACTGAGAATGGAGCTTAGTGATGGAGCCTTGCCTAGTTCTCAGTTCTGTTCATCCTGAGAATACCAGAGAATGCATTACTGGTTTGGGGGAAACATATGGTGCTGTGCTCAGGGAATCACGGCTCTGTAACTTGCAGACTGAGCCTCTGTGTTTGGTTGCATAGTTGATGGTCTGTCTATGGATCTAGTAGTAGAGACTCTCTGTGAAGCACTTGGTCCAGGTTCAAGTGAGATGCCCCCAGCCTTGCTGAGCTCAGCTGCCTTCTGTCCCTGAGAATGAAAGAAATGTCTTCTCTTACGACTAAAATGTTCTCCTCCCACTGACTTAGATTTCACACAGAGCTAGTTTAATACACAAGGGTCTGCCAAATCCCAGAGCTTAATAAAAGAAGGGTGGGATCTGCAAGTCCACATGCTAGGGCTCACCAAGAAGAAAATGTACCTCGGTCACCAAAGGCGTCTGAGCCCATGCCTGGGCCAGTTCTGTGGTCTGTATTCCGGACAGTTGGAAGTAATGAACTCACCTTTGCGGCTGAACTTCTCTAGCACTGACAATCAATAAAATCCTAAGTCCTCAACTCTCTAAATGCTCCCTGAAGCCAGAGAGCAAACTCCAAAATCCTTCAGGGAATTTCGCAAAGTAGTGGGAAAGTAATTTGAAGCATGTAACCAGGCAAGCACTTACTTTTTGATGTGGCTGAGTCGGAAAACACTTCTCTGAGGATGTGGATGGAGCACGCCACCCCTTCGGTTAACCTGAAAAGAAGAGACGCATTTATATAGAGCCAGGTAAGACCCAGAGGCTCTCTTCTGATGTGAGGGAGGGAGCTACTTTAGACAGCCTTAGTGGAAGAAGGCTGGATGTTAGGGGAGGGTAGTTTCAAGAGTGCATGTGGATGTATCGGTTGGGAATGGGTTCTAAATTATATTACGATCTCAAAAAGAAAATAAATAATAATAAAACGTACATCATGATGTATTGATGATGACAGCACATCTTTTGAATCTAGCACAATATCCTCTTGCAATGCAAATTTTGTTCTTTCTAAGGGCCCTTTTACAGATGGTGAATTTGCAATATTTTAACTATTTGACTATCATCACAGAAAGACGTAAAATGTTTAAGTACATTATAACATTTAACAAGATGGGAAAATAGAATTCAGTATAAATATATTCAGTAATAGATTTATTCCAAAGATAGAAATCCTGTGCATTCCTTTTCAATGTATTGGTGTTGCTGCAGAAGAAAATACTTTTCCAATTTCACTCTTTTTTAATGAACCATGCCTGGTTAGGTAGGGCTTGAGGCATTTACTCACACTCTTTCAGATAAAAGTCTTGAATGCCCTGGGGATCTGAGAGGGTTGCTGTCCTTCCTGGTAATGTTTATGAGCAGAGGCTCAACCTGCATGAAATATGGCCTGAGGACTTCCAGGGAGGTTGAGCCACTCAGAGCTGATCAAAGGAAGCTCAGAGTATTCTTCTCTCTGAGACAAAAGTGGGTTCATAGACCATGAGAGTGTGGGGACTGCTCCAAATGACAGAAAAACTCTCGCGCAGGATCAGGTATGGAGCGATGGTTTTCTTCCTTCTCCTTCTCGTCTTCTTTCCTTCTCTTCCTCCCTCTCCTCTCTGTCTCTTTCGTTGTCTCTGTTTCTTTCCTTATTTATAGCTTGTTACCACTTTAAAAAGATTTATCTTGCTAAGTACACCACAAATACTGTGGTTAATGTGATTAATATACAGTATTGAGGTATACTTTTCTGACCTTTAGTTTGGTGACGCTACATTTTTGAAGTTGAGATGCATTTTTCTTTCATAGTACATTTGGACACGTCACAGTTTCTGATCTGGGCAGCCACGTGTGGCTTTTAGCTCTGTCTTATACAGTGTGAGTCTGCAGGAAGATGCTTGGTATTGAAATGATGTGGTTGATGGTGGTTTGAGAGTAGTGCTTATAAGGCTGTGGTAAGAGTCACTAAGCACCAGCTCCTGCCTTGTTCTTTGTTACACAGATGCTCTGTGATCTCCTCCCAGTGCTACGCAGCACAGATGTCATGATGTCCTAGTGATGTCATCATCTCCCAGTCATACAGCAATGATGTCATAATCTTCCAATCCTACATGCCTTGAAGTGCCAACTGAAATTTCCTTCTAGCACCCTACAGATAAAATGTGCTAGACACCTAGAACATCCCCAGGGTCTATTGAAGGCTATGTATGAATGGAAACCTGACTCTGTGACTTAGCCCTATGCAACAAAATGTTAATGCGATTTTGTAGAAATAAGTGTGTGTGTGAGTATGTGTGTGTGTGTGTGTGAGTGAGTGTGTGTGTGTGTGTGTGTGTGTGTAGTGTAGCCCTAAAAGGCATAAATTAATGCAAAGAGAGTATCAGGGTTAGGAAAATATACTGAAGCTTTTGTGTAAGAAAGTAGCTCACCGAAAATTTATTCAGGTCAAGACTGTATATGGCAGATGACGTGTCAAAGTGATTTTGTTTTTAAGTAAGGTGAAGCCCTGCTGAGGGCTCACATTTATGTCTTTTTCATGTCTTTCAATGACTATAGTCAAATGTTTAAATTATTGCAAATTCACCATCTGCAAAAGGACCCTTAGAAAGAACAAGGTTCTTACATTGCAAGAGGATATTGTACCAGATTCAAAAGACTCAAAAACTACTTTGTTTTAAGTAAGGTGATTTTGTTTTAAGTACATTCGACAATTTATTCTGTAGACACAGAGATCAGGGCATAAGATCTGACATCGCCTGACAGAAGGCATGATGGGTTTACATCACGCTTCCACAATGTTCTGTCATTTTCCCCTGTAGAACATGCGGCATAAAATCTGTGAAGGCACCAACAAGATTAACTTGTTCAAAGGTAAATGGAGCATTCAGAAAAAAGAGAACTGGATGCCGGACCCTCAAGGAGGGGCCCTGCCAGCATCTGCTGCCATCCTTTACCCATTTTTCTCTCTCATCATCTCTTACCCTTGGCTACTTAGATGCACTGTGTCTTTTTCCAACCCCGGGATCTTTGCACTTGTCTGTGGCTTGTTGGTAAAGAAATTGATCCAGAAGCTATTAAGCTAGGGCCTGCTGCTGTAGGGTTTCTAGGGAAACTTGTGTGACACAGGTTTTCAGTCGGAAATTGTGATGCATAACTGCTTCTAGAAATGATAGGAGCATTAACTGAATTGATGTGTGTGAATGCTTAGACAGTACTTTGTATTGGACACTAAGTAGTCTTGCTGCAAATTCACACAGAACAAAATGTGTTCTGACCTAATTGTCTTAGAACTGGGCACATGGCATCCTGTAGCGTGTAGGAGGCCCTCAACCAGATCTGGGCAGGGTTTCCCATCAATACCACCATCATGGGAAGTCAAGACAGGAAGAATGCACAGAGAATGACAAGTGTGGGTGCTTAGTTAGCCTTCCCCCTACAAAGTCTAGAAACCCAAACAGAGATTCATACCACCTACTCTCAGAATGTGTCTTTCCATGTCAAAGTAATCATGATAATACCTCACAGGCATAGCCAAAGGCTAACCTAATCTAGATAACCCATTACAACTGTGACCAGGGGCTTTTCTCCTAGTTGATTCTAGACCCTGTCAACTTTGTAATCAACATTAACCATTTCTGTGCTCAATCAATATTTAAATGGACGGATGAACATATCTAGGAGGAACCAACAGAAAAAATGTTGACTGAAGCATAGTCATTGTGAACTAGAAACATAATCTGTAGAAGTTTCTAGAAGGTTAAAAAAAAAAAAAACAACAACCAGGAGAACCCAGAGATTTCTACTTAAGATCATTACATTCACATCAGAACATTTGTAGAATCTTTGGTGTGTTATTACACAAATGTCTTAATGGCTGTATGAATTACTTTTGGTCACTGTTACCAAATCTCTGACAGGAAGATCTTCAGGGCAGAAGCATTTATCTTGGCCCATAGTTTCAGGGAGTTTGGTTCACCGGAGCAGGGAGGACATGGTAGATCAGAGCAGTTCACCTCATGGCAGAGAGGAAGCAGAGAGAGGGGCTGCCAGCACTCACTTGGGTTCTCCCTTCCTCCCTGTTATTCCATCTGACCAACCAGTGCATGGGATGGAACGCATTCCACACTTAGAAAGCTAACCTTCTCTGGAGTTCCTTCACAGACATAGCCAGAGCTGGGCCTCTTCCGTCTCCTAGGTGGTTCTAAGTCCTGTCATTTGACAATGAAGATTAGCTATCAGAACCACCGAAACAGGGAAAAAGATGCAGTCCTGTATGGCCCATGCACTGCCAAGCACAGTGTGCTGTTTCCATTGGGGATCTCTCCTCCACACACTGGGCATTTCTATGTCTTCCAGGAACTTGTGTCCCTAGGACCAGGACCCTGACATAGCTGACCCTGCTTTACCTGACTGAGTTACCTTTTGTGTGAGTTAACTTTGTGTTAATTTAAAATGAGGGCTCATGCCTCTCCCCGTTTTCTATGCATCTGAGTGAATAACCTTTCTTTAAAGTTGATATTTCATACACAAACTACTGTAAGACTTTTGTGTATCTGTTACAGATACAGAACAAAGGGCATACTCAAGACAATTCAAGGAACTTGAATGGGGGCAGGCATTTCTGAAAGTGTGGGTGTGGGCACTTCAAAGGCTCCTGGGCTGGTGCAGTAGTGAGAACCATGGTTAGTTTTTCCCTGACTGCTGCAGGGCCCAGTGCAAGAGTACAGACTACGGTTCACACCCCATGTCAGAAATTTTCAGCTTCAGCAGTTGACACACTAGTGAATAAACTTTTCTATTCTCTATTGGAGCACAGGGAGTACTCCCTTAATGATCTTGAAGGCCAGATGTGCATGTAGAATTAAAGACTGTAGTACCAGAACAAGGTGATGAAAACATCCAGACACTTTTCTCCTCCCCTAGCTCTACACAAACGCTTGTAGCATCCTGGACCAACATCCTGGCCTAAAGCAACCAAACTGTTTAGTCTCACAAATAACTGCTCTGTGGGCTTCCTTTGGGAAGAGAATAGAGATAAGACCGTCTCAGATTCTAGAATCTGGCATAGATGGATTTGGGTATAGAAGCCAAGGTCCTAAATCTACAGCACGTTCTATAGATAGGGAAGCTCAGGAGAAACCAGCAAGGGGCCCCAGGCTTGTTTGTGATAGCATGATGTACTGCTTAGGTTGGCCAAGGAAGGATTCTGCTGCTGAGTCCATGTCACCTCCTTTCCAGAGGAAAGTTTATCTGCTTGTAGGGTAGGGAGCTATTACCGCCCCGCGATCCCAGAATTCTTTACTAGCTATTTCCAGGCAGCATCCCCAGGGCTGAGAGGCTCTGGTGCTGATGATCTACTGGAGAGTGCTGGAGTGTGGGGGCAAAGCCAGGGCTCCCCACAGAGTTTCATGAGTTAATCTTTCTGACCCTGGACTTCACCCACAGACAGACAGAAGCCAGTGGTGGTACAATGAACATGGTTAATTAATAAAATATTCTGAGGGGAAAAATTAAGCACCTGAAGTAGCAGAGGAGGGGCAAAGTACAGTGTCAGCTACCTTGCTAAAGGTTTTTGATGAATTTGCTCAAGTTCTTCAGACAGACATAAGGCAGTATTTAAAATGGTTTCATTTTGCGACCTATTGTTGTTTGTGTAAGCATGAGTAATTATCTGACTAACACTTCCCCATCCTGCTTTGTGCAAGGCCCCTGTCAGTCCCAGTGGAATGGTCTGTGCCCTGGGAAGGGGAGCTTGCAATTCAATGCAGAGACTAGGCCTCCAAGCCTAGCTTTTTGATTATGTTAATTCTCCAAATTGCTTCCATTTCTTCTTCCATCCCTCTCGATTTCCTACTTCCTCTGAGTTCCAGGAAAAAGAAAGACAGAGCAAGAGAGGCAGCGTGGGAAAGGTGTGTGTGGCAACAGGGAGCTAAACAGAAGGATGTTTTTTACAAGGGGGTGAGGTAGGGCATGCTCGGCTCTAGGAACCTGTGGGCTCAGGCAGGACAAGCGCTGAGGGAGACTGGAGCAGCCACTTCGGAGCAGGTCGAGGACCAGGCCAGGCCAGGCCTTGCCTTTTGTCCATGAAGCCGTTTTCTGGAGGCTAAGACAGGATGACCAGCCTCTGCTGGGCTTCTGTTTGTGCTTCAGGCCTGTGCTGAGCATCCCGTCCTCCTCTGGCCAGTTTGTTCATGTAATTTTTTTTCTTACGGAAAGCAATCTTTTTTTCTTTTCTTCTTTCTTTCCTTTTTTCTTTCTTTTTTGGCTAAAGTTAAACACGTGGGACACTTGTCTTGGATGCCAAAAGCTTAATAAGGAAGATAAAATTTTAATATAAGTTTTTTGTTTTTGAATTGCTGGAGATCAACCCAAGGGATCACAGATCTACCTCCTTACCCTTTCATGCCATGTTTAAACAACAACAACAACGAGAAGAATTGCGAAAATTCGTGATAAACATAAATGATTTAAATAAATGCACATCATCAACAGACCATCTCTGCTCCATCAACAGGAAGATGAACAAAAGGACAGAGTTCAGGAAGAAAGCCAAGGCAGGACAGCGCATTAGTCCTGGTGCGCCCAACCTTGGATTTCAGTTGCAACTGCTCATCCAAGGCTGGGCGGGCGGAGGTGATGGTGGAGGTGGTGGTGGAGGTGGTGGTGGTGGGGGAGGAGTTCAGAATGGTCTGTAGTGGGTTAGTGCTGCCATCTAGTGGCCGCATTGCAGCATAAGCCCTCCTTTGTTAATGAGCCTCTTTTGAAGTGAAATGTGATTAAATTTGAAATGATCCAGGGCCAGGAGACAGATAGTAGAAGCTCCCAGATCAACAAGATTTTGGACTTATGTTTAAGTTTAAGCTGTTAGTTGTTATTTTATGTTTTCTTAAGCACAAAATAGTGTTATGTGCTCAAGGATTCATGCTGGCTGTGGGTGAAGTATGGCTTTGTCCCAGGAAAGACTTCAGAGAGTCTGGGGCAGTGGAACTGTATATCTCAGCAGCTTGTCAGCAGTATCATAGAAGCCCAGAGGGAGCTGGAAAGAGGTAATGATTTGTCTCAGTACACATTACTCGTTGGTCAGGGTTATACTGAGATCCAGCTGTGAGGGCTCTCCACTCACACTGTCCTGAGATCCAGATGTGAGGGCTTTCTACCCATATGATCCTGAGATCCAGCTGTGAGGACTCTCCACCCACACTGTCCTGAGAGCCAGCTGTGAGGGCTCTCCACCCATATGATCCTGATATTCAACTGTGAGGGCTCTCCACCCATATGATCCTGATATCCAGCTGTGAGGACTCTCCACTCACACTGTCCTGAGATCCAGCTGTGAGGGCTATCCACCCACACTTCTGAGATCCAGCTGTGAGAACTCTCCACCCATATGATCCTGATATCCAGCTGTGAGGGCTATCCACCCACACTGTTCTGATATCCAGCTGTGAGGACTCTCCACCCACACTGTTCTGAGATCCAGCTGTAAGGAGTCTCCACCCACACTGTTCTGAGATCCAGCTGTAAGGAGTCTCCACCCACACTGTCCTGAGATCCAGCTGTGAGGGATCTCCACCCACACTGTCCTGAGATCCAGCTGTGAGGACTCTCTACCCACACTTCTGAGATCCAGCTGTGAGGACTCTCCACCCACACTTCTGAGATCCAGCTGTGAGGACTCTCCACCCATATGATCCTGATATCCAGCTGTGAGGACTCTCCACCCACACTGTTCTGATATCCAGCTGTGAGGACTCTCCACCTACACTGTTCTGAGATCCAGCTGTGAGGTGTCTCCACCCACACTGTCCTGAGATCCCCCTGTGAGGGCTCTCCACCCACACTGTCCTGAGATCCAGCTGTGAGGGCTCTCCACCCACCCTGCTCTGAGATCCAGCTGTGAGGGCTATCCACCCACATTGGCCAGAGAATCCAGCTGTGAATGCTCTCTATTTGTATTTTTCTCACCTTGCAGGAATCTCATCTTTAACAAGCAGAGACAGGCATTTGAGAGATGGTCCTCTATATCTATCCTGGTAGAGGCAGTTGAAGGCTAATTCAAAGGTAGGCTAGGGAAGAGGCCCAGGAATGCCACTTGGTTCAGCCAATTCCTCTAAGCAACCTGATCTGAGAGTTTCCACTGCCAAGGCAATAGAAAATGTTTATGAGGCCTCTTTACTAAGAATAATTTTTGGAACCAAAACTAAAAGGTAAAAAGGAACAGTACCTTAGGTTGTAGACTTGCAGCAACAGCTGTTAGATTCTCTCCTTGAGCTGCATCCTGCTTGGTATCTCACTAAGATCTCCTAGCAGAAGTGGGTTTCTGGGAGTTGATCTTGAAAGGTTATAGTCACTTCTGGGGCCAGCCAGAGTTCTCTGCTTCTTGTTGTTAGATGTGGAGCTCTGCCACACACTTTCACCACTGATGGAGCCGCCCAAACACTGCTGATTTCTGTCATGAGTGGATTGATAGTCCTGAGACCATGATCCAACAGAAACCTCTTAGGTTGCTTTGGTCAGTTATTAGTGAGAGCTGGAGTGGGTCAGGGTCGTGACCTCCTTTCTTGCTGAGCCCCATGCCTTTCTTTTATGAAAGAAACTCCTCTCTGGTTTTCTGCCCCACAAGCAAGGATTTGACGCCGTGTCCTTAAGACAGGAGAGTTTTCAATCAGTGAATGTCACTCATGTGTTACATTGTATCTTCCGAATGCCTTCTTCATCTGCTACTCAACAATTACTCTGAGGGTATACCCTTATGTTTGCCTCTCTGATTTATTTTACATATTTACTTATTCCTGAGTCTACATTCCAAGGATTGGTCTCAGGAACCTTACTACACCCGGAAGGAAAAGGGATGCTGCTTTAAATCAGCAGAAGATACAAGAATTGGGCTTTACAGGCCCAGTACCCTTGGGTAGGAAGGGATTCACTGGATTAGTCAGGATCTTCAAACCTGAACGTTGATTATTGATTAAATGTCTATTTTATTTAAGCCTTTCATGATCCTAGTAACATATGTTGACTTTGATTTGTTGTTTGAAATTTATTATTTTCACTACAAATAAGTTTTTTTTCACCTTCCTATGTAGTTGAGGACCTGACCATTATTCTATCATTATAGTGTATTGATCTTGCTTGATAGAGATGTTAGAGATGTGCGTGTGTGTGTGTGTGTGTGTGTGTGTGTGTGTGTGTGTGTGTGTGCAGGCGCGCGTGTGTGCTGTCTAAAAATTTTAGATCCTAGGTGATGAGGAGATCAGCCTGTTTTATGTCTCTTCCCTTTGGAGCATCTTTTCATGTCATCTTTTGCAGCACACTGGTGAATCTTCCCTCTGGCTGGTTATTCTGTGCGACTGTCAGAGGTGGTTCAGGGCAGGTTTCCCTGGTGAAATTGTAAATCCAAGGTGCTGGCCAGTCTCCTGCCCTGCCCTGGGTAGAGCCTGTGTTTGTATTAGTTGAACTCACTTCCCATTTTTTGTCTATTACATTTCTTGTTTAATAAAATAGTGGTTTAAACATATATCTCATTTTTACCCCCTTTATATTACCTGCTCCATTTTGTACTTTATGGCATTTTCCTTTTGATTCTGACTTTGAACTCACTGTCTTTGTGAATCAAAGCATTACGGTAAATCATAATACTAATAAGGATTATTTTGTCATTTAATTATAACTTACAGATAATTTAGAATTTGAATCATCACAACAATTTCTCTCTTTTTTGTAGAGTTTTATTTATTTCACGTGGTGTTTATGTGTGTGTGTGTGAGAGAGAGAACAAATAGCCAAAGCTATGAGAAGGAAAAAGTTGGAGAAATCTTGACTTAGAAGGATAGTTACTTGAGATTACACAGCACACAGACTGTGCTGGGCAAGGCTAGAATCAAGTCTGGATGTCTTTGCCTCAGTCACTTTCTGTCTTTGATTTTGAATATTAGGGCTAATCTGAAACTCTGAAACTCATTGGTTTGGCTTGACTGTCTGAGAAATGAGCTCTAATAAGCCACCTGACTCTCCACCCATCCCGGTGCTCAGGGTGCAGACAAGTGCCACCATCCAGACTCTTATGTGGGCGCGAAGGATGTGAACTCAGGTTTTCTCCACTGAGCTGTCTCCCTGTGCTCATAATTTACTCAAGAAGGAAACTCAGTTTCTCCATTCCTTGAAGGCCATGACCCACCAAGTCAGGTGACTGCAATAGGAGCATCTGTTTCTTTTTGCCTGGTATTGGAACAAGCCTGGTGACAGTTATGATGCAGAGAATCTAATTTGTCTCATCAAAAGGGAATTGGGAGGAGGTCCTCACGACACGAAGTAGTGGAAACAGGCTGCATTAATTAACAGAAAGACCAGTGGACAGGAATTTTTGCTTTTGCCTTTGAAAGCTCTGGTGGTGGTGCCCCCTCTGAGGGTGCCCCCTTGGCAGTGGGCTGAGAGCTTGGATAATCTGCAGGGAAGCAGGGCTGTACTCAGGCTTGGAGTGCCCTGACAGAACTGAGCCCCTGTTGAGAGAGTAGGTCTTTTCTTAAACTCGTGGTAAATAAAGAGGTCCCCAGTGGGTTACCCTGCATCTCCAAACTCCACATCCCATTGGTTTTGCCCTAATTGTTACTTATTTGAGATATAAGAAAATGTGATCCATATGCACCATATTTCCATACATTTAACTAATAAAAATGTTGTTTCCTAAGAGCCTTTTGAAGTCCAAGTAAACTTTGGAATCAGTTTTATGAGACTTTAAAAACCTTTCTTCTTAGGAGCAGGAAGTTAGGTTTTGCCAAGAATAAATGAATTCAAAAGCAAAGGGAGACGCCAAACCCACAGTGTTTCAGTGGCTGCTTTATGGGCCGAGTGCATTTTCCTAGTCCTGAGAGTCGGGGCTGCTATCTAAAGTTACAGCCTAAGCTGTTATTACTTACAAATAATTATTTTAGAATGCCAGTTGTTCTTAGTATAAAAATGTTGGCTTCTTTTTTGAACCATTTTGATTTTATAGGCAAGAAAGAAAGAGATTATTGATTTTACAAATCATTCCTTTAT
Source organism: Cricetomys ansorgei (assembly GCA_026225945.1). Taxonomy (NCBI): domain Eukaryota; kingdom Metazoa; phylum Chordata; class Mammalia; order Rodentia; family Nesomyidae; genus Cricetomys; species Cricetomys ansorgei. The sequence goes on along the minus strand of JAMJFZ010001562.1, from coordinate 2,918,899 downwards.
AAGAATTTACTAGCTACCTGGAAAAATGAATTCCCTCTTTGGTATTTCTTGAATGTTCTTCCTTTCTTCCTTCACATTAATTTAAGATCATGTAATTTTTTGAAAGACTTCATGACCACAATTCTGAAATATTTTCTGGGAGAGTTTCCTAGGAGAGGAATGATGGTGAACAATATAATTGGTGTTGGCAGCCGTGAAAAACTCACGGAGACTTCAAAGAGAGCGTCGTGGATGTCACATGAGGGCTTGTCATCCCAAAGTAGTTTTCTTCAATAAAATTCATAGCACATTCTTTTTCCATTTAAAGACAAGTTACTGGTTTGGAAGCAGGACATTTCACCTGCTGTCTCCTCCCTGCTGCTGGCACTTCACTGTCCTGCAGAGGCAGGCTTTCCAGGCACATTGCGTGTTTTACTCTAATTTTTTTTTCTTTTCCCTGCTGTTCCTGATTCTCTAGCTTCTGTTCTCTTCTATCTTCCTTATTATTCATTGTCATTGTTTTTACCACCACCATTATCACCATCATCACCACCACCATCATCATCATCATCATCATCATCATCACCATCATCATCACCATCATCACCACCATCATCATCATCACCACCATCATCACCATCACCATCATCATCACCATCATCACCACCATCATCATCACCATCATCACCATCATCACCATCATCACCACCATCATCATCATCACCATCATCATCATCATCACCATCATCATCACCATCATCATCATCATCACCATCATCATCACCATCATCATCACCATCATCATCATCATCACCATCATCATCACCATCATCACCATCATCACCACCATCATCATCATCATCACCACCATCATCACCATCATCACCACCATCATCATCATCATCATCATCATCACCACCATCATCACCATCATCACCATCATCACCACCATCATCATCATCACCATCATCATCACCACCATCATCACCATCATCACCATCATCACCACCATCACCATCATCACCATCATCACCACCATCATCATCATCACCATCATCATCACCACCATCATCACCATCATCACCATCATCACCACCATCATCATCATCATCATCATCACCATCATCATCACCAGCATCACCATCATCACCACCATCATCATCACCATCATCACCACCATCATCATCATCATCATCATCACCATCATCATCACCAGCATCAGCATCATCATCATCATCATCATCATCATCACCAGCATCAGCATCATCATTTTATTTACCATTAAAGCTCTATGTAAGTCAGGATCTTTCTCTTAATGCCAGGACTGATGACCTCTGCCTTTCTGGACTCAATTAACAGTGGAACCCTGAGCATCTGAGCTCAGATGTATTTATTTTTTCAGAACTCCTCAGATATTCTATTGATAGCACATGCAGATCATTAGAAATTAAACAACCCCCACAGAAATCCAACACTTGCAAACAATACAAATTCCCTAGACCTAGGATAGCTCCTCACCCAACAGCACATAAAACAATTTCAAACATAACTAAAAATACACTTCCTCAACATTTCCCCTTTTCTGTATAAGCCAATCAAAACATTGCTTTTTTTTTTTTTATCTCTACAACACAATTTAACACTATACCAGAAAAACTATTTACAAGAGGAACAATCATGAGTGTTGCAAATGCACAGGACCAAATTATACCAAACATCTATCAAGCTTTCTACAATGTCTTTGGATAGCAGAAAAACATTATCAATGTCCAATTATTTGGAATTCACTCACGATCTTCTGGGCTACTCCAAGGGGCTTGGATCACTTTTCTGGCTCTGTACTCTGCAGCACACACAGCTTGTCCTCCGGGGTCTGGCTGGCTCCACTCCACGGCTGCTGCTGCTCTTGGTGGTTGTCCCATGGTACTGGCATCTCAAAAACTGCTGGGGTCCCTTGCTGCAACTGGGCTGCACTTTTACCAATAGCCTCTCCTGGGCTCTTTTCATGGTGACAAACCTCAACTTCTTTACATGGTCCCTTCAACCTGGCCCTTTAACTGCCACTGAGGCTACACCTTCACTGATGGCCTTTCCTGGCCTCTCATAGTGCCAAGCCTCAGTTGCTTTCCATGATTCCTTGATGCCTTCAAAACCAGCACCATCTGGGTTAACTATTACAGTACCAAGTTCAGCTGCCATCAGGAGACACAAACTCAGCTAGTTCTAGAAGACAGTTTCTGTGTGCTGACCCTTAGGAAACACTTTCCAGATTTTAAGATAGTCTGGTTTGCTGGAAAAACAACTAGTCCTTGTCTGCCGGAAGAGTTCCTTTGTGGTATAGTTCCCATCACCATCACCAGTGCTTGGATTGTTTGTAGTCAGGTTTGCAGTAAAACAACAGCAACAACAACAACAAAACTATTCAGTTTAACTGAGAGGCTTTTTGGCTCTAAGCACTGGCTTCCACAACAGCAGGGGGTCCTGGGTCAGTGGGAAGAATCATTGGTTGAAACATTCTGGTGGTTTGGTGTTTTATCTCACCACCACTATGGAGAAGCATACACCCTTCTTTATAGACCTCAAACACAAGACTCACTTGAGCCTCACACACATATACAAAGCCATCAACAAACTCAGACTATAGAACAGTGTACTGGTTTCTGTTTCCCATGCCCTGGCTGCTGCCAGCTGCTGGAGGGAGCATTGGCTCCATGATCAGGAAAAGCAGATGAAACCTTGCTTCTTTCCTGCTGAATTCTGTTTTCACCATGAAAATTCACCCAAAACATTTGTCTGAAACATGGCTCTCACCTCGGAGCTTCTTCCTCATATACAACTCTCTCTTACAGAGCTTTCCTTTTATTAATACCTTAATCTCTGTCCTCTGGGAACGGCTCTGAGCGTACTTTACAGGATTCTGCAAGGTCTGGAGTTTCTTTCTCTTCTCCCTTGTTTGTCTCCACATTTGATTAGCTGGTATGTCATTTGTAGTTGTATGCTGCTGTGGCAGCCCAGCAAGGACGTGGCATGAGAGGCATATCACATGTGCAAACTCTTCCAGACCTCAGCAGAGGGAACCACCATCATGGCCAGCGCCATATTTGATCGACAGTGGAACCTCAAGCATCTCACTCAGGTGTATTTATTCTTTCAGAACTCCTCAGGTATTTTACTGATAGCACATGAAGATCATTGTCAATTAAATAACCCCCCACATAAATCTAACACCTGCATACAATACAAAACGCCCTAGGCCTAGGATAGACCCTAACCCAACAGTGCATAAAACAATTTCAAACATAACTAAAAATAAACTTCGCCAGCGCACATTACTCAGGCATTGCCTTCTTGCAGCCTTTGTCTCATCCAGACGGTCATCAGATCAGTAACTCTAGGATTTTTGACCAACCCTCACCAAAAGAAAGACATATCTTCTCTTTAGGCTCCAGGTAGGATGTGCAGAGACGCCTTACCCACCTCAGCAGCTGCCTCCAGTCACCAATCAGAGTGGTGGATTTCACTTGGGCATATGATACATTTATTCCAGTTCTATCAGGTGGTCATATAGGGAAGAGCCACATGTGGAGACAGGAACTTAATGGGAAGATGAATAGAGTCTGAAGACCATAATGGTGCAATGTAGAGAGACATCTTTAAGGAGACAATGAGGAATGATGCCCAAGGAGTGGGAAGAGCAGACATCCCAGAGAAACAGATGCTTACAGTGGGTTTTCATGAGAAGAATAAGAGAAAACCATCGAAATACACAGACACTGTGCTAAGGTACTAAGCAGTAGGGAAACAGTAAGGAGGGAGCTGAGGAATTAGGAGTATGCCCAGCCTTTCATATTGGCAGGCTCTGCTTCCCTGGATTCAGACAACTAAGGATGGAAGAAGTGCAAACTCATAGATTCAGTGCAAGCAAAGCACCAATCCTACTCATCACAAAACCAGAGAAAGTATGTCTAAAATCCATGCAGAAGCCTCCAAAGATCCAGTCTAGCCAAAGAAGTTCTGAGGGAAAAAGTACAAAGCTGTATGTAGCACAGTACCTAAGACCAGAAAGTACTACAGAACTCTAGGAACTGAGACAGTGTGGTACTGCTACCAAAACAGAAACACAAATTGATGGAACTTAGTTAAGTAGAGACCCCTGAAATGAACCCACACATCTGTAGCCACACTGAGAAAGATGCAAGCACTCACGTGGTTCAAATACCTACATTTAAGACCTTAAATTATGAAAGTACTCAAAGAAGTTTTTCTTTAATAAGACTCCAATATAGACAAAAAAAAAAACCCACCAAAACAAAATCAAAACAGAGACCAATGTGTATTAAATTAAAGAGCATTAGCAGAGTGAAGGAAACAAAGAAAAACTTACAGAGTGGAGAAAGTATTTCCCAAAGTTTTATCTAACAAAAGATTAACATTGAGAATCTGAAAGGAATTCAGAACGAATCAGAATCACAATGAGATGACAGCTCTCACTGGTTGGCTTAGCTACTGTCAGGGAAAAACGTTGATGAGGATACGTGGAAACAGAGCTCACATTCTGTTGATGGGCATGTACATTTATGCAAATACCAGTTCTGGAAATCAGTATGGCAGCTTCTCAAAACAAAATAGATCTTAGGTAGATCTCAGGTCTAGGTATCCATTCAAAAATAATGAAATTGGGACACTGAAAAATTAATTATATTCTTGGGTTTACTGTAGTGCTATCTGCAATCCATAAGATATGGGGGCCTCAGTGCCCACAAAGAGACTAAAGGATAAAGAATGCCTGCCACATAGTCACAGCACAGACTTATTTAATCACGAAAAAGCAAACTCCTCACAGTTGTAGTCAAAAGGGTGGAACCAGAAAGCATCATGTTAAGTGAAACAAGCCAGACACAGAAAACAAATGACGTGTGTTCTGTCTTATATGTGAAAGTTAGAAAGACACCGTCTGAGTGTAGAGCAGTGAGAAGAGTGGGGCAGAGCTGAGATCAAGGGTGGATGGGTAAAAGGCATTAAAAGGAATAAGAAATTCCTTGTAGTGTTCTACTGCATAGTAGTGACAATAGATCATGCTGACTGTGCATTTTATGAAGCACTAGAAGAAGTGACATTTAGTGCATAAAGGAATAGCATTACCCTGCTCTAGCCAGTGCATGCTATATATACAAGTTAAAAGGATCACACTGTACCCGGTCCATGTATGTGCAAATAAACACTGTAACAAGTGATTGTGCAGCAACCAATCATGACAAAAATACAATATAAAAAACTATATGACAGTTGCAGTGTATTAGTTATTTATGTACAACACAGATGTGACTTCAAGCTTACGGGAGGGGCTTCACAGGACATGCACAGTATTGCATTATTTTTTATAAGGAATTTAGCATCTAGGGATTTTAGCATCCAAGGTGATTCTGAAGCCAATGTCTCAGGAAGCCAGCAATAAATACAATGAGAAGGAGGGATGCAGAAAGAGATTGGTTCCTTTGGTGGTTGGACTCTTGAGAAGGATGCAAGTAAAAAGCCAGAATCAGGCTGACCCAAGAGGAGATTCTCTTGGGTTGTTAGGAACATGAGTGATGGGGAATGGATGAACAGTTTTCAGGGTCTGGACGAGGAGAAGGTACCATTACCTCTGTGCATTGCAGTGAGGGGAGAAAGCACAAGTGTCTGTGGTGTTAGATGATAGAACGTCTAACTGTTGTCACCCAAGACATTCAATTCTGAGTCCTTTTGCAGATACTTGCAGCCTGACTCAGTGAGAGATATGTGAAGAATGAGAATGAATATATATATATATATATATATATATATATATATATATATATATATATATATATATTATTGTCAACTTGACATGACCTAGAATCACCTAGGAGACAAATCTCTGGGTGTATCTGCCAGGGAGTTTCTAGGTTAGGTTAACTGAAGTGGCAAAGCCCCCTCTAAATGTGATAGCACCAGTCTGTGGGCTGAGGTCCTGGACTTAATGAAAAAGGGGAAATGAGCTGAGTATCTTACCAGTGTTCCCGGTGACTTCCTGCTTGATGCTATGGATGCAATGTGACCAAGTGTGTCTTCCTCCTGCTGTCATGGCTTTCCTGCTGAGATGGGCTGAGTCCTTGGAATTATGAGTCAAACTAAACCCTTCCTTTCTTGCTTACAAAAGTTAGGTATTTGATCATAGTGAGGACAAAAGTAAAAGTTAGGGTTGTTGTGATGGATAGTTTAAATCTTCAACTGGACACAAAACTGAAACCGCCTGGGAAGACAGTTTTAACTTGGGATTGTTTAGATAAGGAGATTGTCTTGTTTACCTTCACTGATGTGAGAAGTCTCACCCACTATAAGATGCACGTTTCCTGGGCGTGAACGAAGAGACTGGGCAGTAGCAAGTGAAGCTATTTTTCTTTGCTCATCACCGGAGATGTCAAGTGATCAGTAGTTTTAAGGTCCTGTTGCCTTGATTTCTCTGCTTTGCTAGGTTATGGCCTAGAATTGTAAGCTAAAATAAACCCTTTCTCCCGTAGGTTGCTTTTTGTCATTTTATCACGGGACAGTTGACAGTGGTGTATAGAGACTTGTACACACACACACACACACGCACACGCACACGCACACGCACATGCACACGCACACACACACACACACACACACACACACACACATGCACATGGTCTATGGTCCTGCAGATCAGAGAAAGGTCCTTGCATATGCTAGGCAAGTGCTTTGCAGCTGAGCGCACCCCTAGCCCTGGAGACAAGGTCTTGCTTTGTCGTTCAGACTTGACTTGACCTTGCAGTCCTCTCCCTCAATCTCCTGACTGCTAGAATTGCAGGCACATGCCAACGTGGCTGGCAAGAGAGGTTTACCTAACAGAACTGACTTGGGTCATGATGAATGAAGGCTTCAGAATTTCCTCTTGCTTAAGGGAGTATATCTTCTGTTCTATTTTTCTCTCGACCTAGTTAGAGGCACCCACACTATAGACGGTAATCTGTGGATCCTAACTCTATGTGTTTTAGTGCAAGTCGTATCTAAAATACCTTCACATCTGCATCTGCATCTGCGTTTGACCAACCAGCAGCACCCTGGCCTAACAGTTAGCACACAAGCTCAACCACCATGAGTATCTTGGTCTCCTCGGGTTCTGATCCTGATGTCGTGAAATCTGATGATGTTCCAAATGTGCATTTAGTTCTTATTGTATACCTGACAAACTAAAGCAGTTTTACAGTGTTGCAGTTTAAAATCTACCTGTAAGTACACTGTTTTATCTGACATCAGCCATTCTGAGAGAAACAAGTGTTGTGTGTGTGTGTGTGTGTGTGTGTGTGTGTGTGCGCGTGTGTGTGCTGTACATGCGTATGCACTTGTGTAAATGCTGCCATTACCCAAAGATACAGACATTCTGAGAAATTCATGTCTGTGTGTGTGTTTCTATGTATGTGTGTGTCTATGTATGTGTGTGCTTGTGTGTATGTGTGTTGTGTGTTTGTGTGTGTGACTGTGTATGAGTATGTTTGTACATGTCTGTATTTGCCTGTGTGTATGTGCATGTGTGTGTTTGTTTATGTGTGTGCCATGCTGACACCCATGTGTTTACACATGGAGGTCAGAGGCTGACAAGTGTGTTCTTTGACTACTCATCATCTTGTTTCTTGAGACAGGCTCTTTTCATCAAATCATGACCTCTCCATTTTAGGAAGACTGGCTGGCAAAGGAACTCTTGGGTGCCACCCATCTCTTTAAACCCAGTGCTGGGTACAGATGTGCCCCTTTCTGACCTGCTTTGCTTTTGCATGGTGCTGGAGGTCCAAGCACAGATCCTCATGTTTCAACAGTCTTGGGTTTCCCACCTCCCTAGCCTAAGATGCACAGATTCTATCAACCCACTTATCAGGGAGGGAACTGAACTCAGGACAGTTTGGGGCTGGGAAAAAAGGATTTCAGACATTCATCCAGGACTTTGGATCCTACTGCCCAGGTCTTTCTCTGACATACCTCAGGCTTTCTAAGGCCTGGATCAAGGTAAAAGGAATGAAAACCGACTCAGAGCCAGCGCCCATCCTCAAGGAGTTTGTGTCCAGATTCGGCTAGCTACACACTATCGTATTTCTTTCACAGAGGCAAGAAAGTACTCTGAAACTGGAGGAGGCGGGTTCTCACAGAGACAGCACAGGCTCACGGCACACACGTTCTGTCTTGTCTTCAAACTTAGCTTCTGATGTCCAGTGTCACTCTTACCTTATTCTCTACTGAGGTCGGAAAACCGAATGATCACAACAGTAGGCCACACACCGCTGTCTTGGAGGAAGAATGTGGGGAAGGCGGAGCAGGCAATATTATACACAAACCTTACGTGCTCCTTCTTGTTCTAACTACCTAAAGGACAGTTTTTAAAATGTAAGATAGAATGCGTCCATTGATGGTGATATCTGTATTACAGGATTTAATTTTGTAAACCAGTACAGTGTTGTATGTTTGAACATGCGCAAGTTTTTATATTGTAGTGGGTTAAAAAAAAATCACCATGGGTTGTGTGTCCTGGTGATTAAACCTCTAAACTTCAGATTATTCTTACATTTACTCCTAGTCCCATATTAAGTATCTCAAATGCATGAATAATCAGCTACAGTTTTTACCCACACTGTTTTCCTTATGCACGACACAGTGCAGCTAGTCCCTGTGTTGGGTAATCTCTCTGACCTGGCAGTGTCAGGAAGATCCCAGACCTCTGCCTTACCATCAGATTCTACTCTGCCTCAATAGTTGTGAGTCTGGATTCCATCTAATTCTCTTTGCTCTAACAGCTGTCTGTCTCTTAGGACTTACGAGGTATTTATTCCACCTTTGTATCTCCTGGGAGCTTCTGAAATAGGCCTTATTTGTCCATTTGCCAGTCCTCTTGCCTTTGGAGTTCAGTTTAGTGTATTCTCATGGGGGGTTTAATGATTCCTCCGGGAGAAGTAAGACCTATGCCCCACATGAATGTGGTTATATATCTGAGTACAGTGTAAATATAAATTGGGTGGTTAGATTTTGATGTATGCTATTCAACTAAATTTTAGTAATGAGAAATAGGGATAGGCTCAGATGGTTTGTGATATAGGTGCCAATTCATATTTTATGATATCTACACAAACAAGGAAATAACCAAGGAGAAGGCCTTATTAGACCTGAATTGGGGAAGTCGACTTTAATATGTTCTATGACCTTTTGTACTGTAATTATGAGCATACTAAGCTAGTCTGAATGAGGTCATGTGTTGGCAATTTTTTATGCTTATTTCTTGATGGAAATATCAATTGGTGGCATTAGCATTTGGTATTTTAAGCAAAACTAAACATAGTTTGTCATGGCATTTAACAGTTTATAGTTGGCTTACAAAAGTATTTTACGTAATTTTCTACAGAAAGTGAATAAAAATCAACAATGTTTAAAGAATAATTGGAGAATAATTTTACAACTAAAAAATTGGTCAGCCAAAATATGATTACCTATTAATTCTTAGAGTAAAAAAAAGAAGCTGTTATCTGTAATAATCTTCAGAAACATAAATACTCAGAGTTAAAAGTTATGGAGGAGTTTATTTGAAACGTTGCAGCCTAATTTATGTGTTAACTAAATAGTCACTTTACACTGATATAATTCCTACAAAGAAGGGGAGTTTGATCCTATTGTGTATGGGCTTGTCATTTTCCGTGCTGGAATAGGAGACACCATGGGTGAATGGCTCACTAATTCTTTCAGCAAACTATTCCCAAAATAGACACAAGAGGGCACCAAGCACGCGGTAGCTGGTGGAGATTTAGTGGTCGGCATCAACTCTGGCACTTGAAGAGGAAGCCACGTTTATTTTATTCTGAGTAATAGATTATGCACCTGCTTGTTTTTATTTTTTAGACTGATTTGTGTCAAATGACTTTCCAGAAATATGACATGGGTGTTGGATCCAGGCAGAACTAATCTTTCATCATGGAAGTTGTACTGTTTTGTACAAACTATGTTCTCTGATATAGTGAAGTTTTTTTATATATATATTTTATTGTACTTGAGAAGGAATTAGGGGCATATAACAAGTTGCCACATACTTTCTGTGCATTTTGCCTTTGTAGCTGCCGGAGAAGTAGTTTGAAGCCCTAGCATGTTTAATACGCACACTCATACAAATCCCTCTGTGTAGACAGAGTTGTGGGTCTTTGTCCAGAGGCGTGGGGATTAATTGGGGCTGAGACTTCTGGAGAAAAGAGGACACAAAGAACTAACTGAAGGAAGTTGGAGCTTTCCGTAGATGAGGAAGAACTATAAGGCTGTAAATATTTAGCTGGTGTGTTAGTTTTTCAGGGCTGTCACAGACCAGGTGGCTTTAACAGCAGAATTTATTTTCTTGCAGTTCTACACACTGGAAGTCCAAGTGTCAGCATGGGCTCTCCCGAGGCCTCTTTCCTTGACCTGAAATGCCCATCTTCTTCTTGTGCTTTCATTAGCCTTTCTTCCGAAAGCGTGCGATCTTGACATCTCATTGTCTGAACTTCCACTTCTCATGAGAACACAGGCAGATAGCATGAGGGTCTATACCAAGGCTTTATTCTGATTTAATCATCTCATCAAAGGCTCCCTCTTCAGTACTGGCACATTTAAGGTGGTGAGGTTTAGGCCACCAGTGTGTGAATTTTAGGGAGATACAATTCTATCCCCGGCACCTTGGCCTGAGATCCTTGTGGGGCTGGGTTGCCCGGTTTGAGTGTGTTCATTAAGCAGTTCCCACTGCAGCAAGCACTAAGTCTGCACACATCAGGTGTTCAGCTTCACATTTGTTGACTGAGTGCAATTCTGCTTTGAAAGGCTCCACATTTCACTCTGCTTGGCTGGCCTGAAATCTTCCGCTGCGTGACAGGTAGTAATTAACTACTGAAAGAAAGGCATAAATACGTGCTTTTAAACACTGGCATTATGTCCATCTGGTGAAGGACAGGGAGAGAGGCGAGTACAGAGAGTTCAGGAAATGCAAAATTTCTTTGAAATAATTTTATTGAAAATTAACAAGTTGATTATTGTGAAAACAGATTCCAATTTACACATAATGGTCAATCATCTAGCTTTCCTGGCCTTTGACAATGCCCTGCCTGCCCAGAGTGATCTGCTGTTTTACCCACCATGATGGTTATCAAGGGCTTCTTAGGTTAATTTGCCTTTCAGACTTCAACCGCTTAAAGATAATACATTTAACTCAATTATAAGCATTCTTCTTGTTCACAGTGTAGTTTCTTCTAGCCTGGCAGCCCTGCCTCAGTACTCCTACTCTGCCCACCCCTCATTTGGGGCAACCATAACTGAGTTTCTGTAATTGGGCGACTTGGACCAACAGCAAGTGTATCAGGAGCCTGGCTCATAGGTGGCACCTGCACCGACTGCCTTGCTGGGTATACTCTATGACAGGATTCAGGCTGGCCTGTCTAGACTTAAAGGGCCAGCGTGGAGGCGCAGGAGGCAGAGAAGGAGCCTCAGCTTGGTGGCCTCTTTTGAAACTCTTCCCTCCCTTGTTGCACATTTCTGTTTTTCCAGTTGTTGGATTATTGTTTGATTTTGAAATCCCAGTTCTTTCATTAGGGATGTGGGTACGAGAGCACCAATAAACACGAGATACTAGGTTGCCTTTGGATTTCAGAAAACACTTCTTCCCTCTGCCTCACTTTTTCTCCTAACCTCCCAAACCCTTTTCTTCCTCCTGTCCTTTGGATGTCCCCTTCCCAGGCTACTGTGATAAAGTTCTTCATACTTTTCTCACAAGACTTTTTTTTTTTTTAATCCCTTCTGTTGGCAGGGAATTGACTCATGAATAAATGGATAATAATAACGGCTGACATTTTTGGAGCGCTGACTATTTGGCAGGCACTAAGCCGAGGGATTTGCTCGCATTATCTCACTTGATCCTCTCAACAGCTTTGTGATAAAGCCCACTTCACAAAGGAAGAGCTAAAGCTGGGAGAGCTAAGTAGCTTGTCCTCGGCCATAGAATTCGGAAACAGACATGTCCCCCTCTTAAGTACATGGGGAGGGAAATGGCCTTGGAGTGGAAATTGCAGGACTCTGAGACACACAGAATTGGTAGCAGGTCAAAAAGTTAATGTTGCTTGCTTTCACATAAAGGGGTGTCAAGTGCCCATTGCAGGGCTAATTTCCCCTGGGCAACAAATGGACTCAAGCTGTCCACTCTGCTCCCAGGGACAGTTTTAGTCTGCTGCACTCGATTCCAGCCGGTGTTGCACACCAGGATGGTCTCTCATGTCTAAGTCACATCCTCAGAAAGACTACTTACTAAGCTGCTATATTAAGTGTGGATCTCTAGGAGCCCATCAGAGACTGCTAAGCGCAGGTACACAGTGTAAGTAGTCTCTATGAGGATGTGACTTAGACATGAGGAAGCTTTTTTAAAATTTATTTTTAATATTTTTAAAGGGGTGTGTGTGTGTGTGTGTGTGTGTGTCTAAGTTCAGGTACATGTGAAGGCCAGAGGCTTTGGATCTCCCTGGAGCTGTAGGCACAGTCCATTTTGTGAGCTGCCTGACATAGGTGCTGAGAAATGAACTTGAGTCCTCTGCAGGAGCAACACAGGCTCTTAACTGGTGAGACATCCTTTCAGTCCCTGGCACAAAGACTTTTAAAAGTTCCCATGGGATGCCAGAGGGCCCAGTATGGGAGGCACCTGCTGAGATGCAGAGTGAGACACCTTGGTGGTGAAGCAGGACAGAGATAAGCCTATGGGCCCTTCTGGGACAGAGCTGTGTATTACACAGAAACTGTCACAGGTCAGCTGCTGATGAAGTGTGATTGGTGGAGCCCCACCATGCTTTCTGCCTTGGTCCCGCAGGCGCATTGCCTCTGAAACAATTGCTATTTTGTTCCTTGCTTCCCAGGGTAAGGTTAAAAAGAAAAGTTCAAAGCCAGGGCTTCCCAGCCCCACTCAGGGCCCTGCTCAGGGGTCCTCTCATCTGAGGCTCCCTTGGTGGGGGGAGCATTTGCTCCCCTTCTTAGCTTGTTTCTTCTCTTGCTCTCTTCAGTTTTCTCATTCACCACACCTCATCTGTCATTCATCTGTCTCCCTGTTTAAAAATTGACAAGCTCAATTAAAAGGAAAAAAAACACACTAACTTTTTCTTTCTTTTTTTTTTTTAATTTTAGAAAAACAAACTCTCAAATGTACTTTGTGTACTCTTTTAATTGGGAATTTGCAAGTCCAGCCGTCCTTTCCGAAGTCCCATTCCCTCCACTGTAGCATTTCTCGTGCCCTGGTTAGGACCTACTCACCTGATTATTTTTCAGTCTGTATCTGGATCGCCCACCGTGGGCACGGTGATGCCAATCTTCCCTTTACGGTGGATCGCAAAACACTGCAAGGATTCGTAACTCCCCTCGCCTGTTATCATTACTCCATTTGGTGTTTAACTGTACTGAACATATTGAAAGGTTGAAAGAGACATTACTATTTTGGTTATTTATCTGTTGCCGAATGCACACGAAAAGATGGAGCCTTCCTTCCAACGTTCAGCAACAGCGGCTAGGGGTTTGCGGCTGCAGGGACTGTTCGAGGCAATTATGGAATCATTTACATTTCCCATTTTGTTAATTTTTACTTGTTTGGACAGTGTTAAAAATGAGAAGGTGGTTTCAGTGAGGAGGCATAAAGAGGGAAGAAAGGGAAACCAGAGATCTGAATGAGTACAGGGTCAGAGTAGGAAACGAACTCAGGTATTACCAGCAGAAGTGAAGAGACCGGACCCCACAGAAGCAGAGACCCACTCCAGGAAGTGTGAATGGAGAAACAATTCTAAAAAAACAAAAAACAAAAAACAAAACCTTCCAAAAGGAAAGATGAGAATGGAACGGTGGAAAGAGAAACAGCGTGAGAACAAGAGCTTTCCACTTACACGGACGGGTATTCAAAGGAAAAGAAACCCGGGACTTGAGCTGTCGGTTTGAAAGGCTCAATATCACACTTACAAATAAATACACGTTTGAAAACCTGGCCAGAGATGATCCCTTCTAATCACGAACTTCCTGCAGTTCGGAGAGAGCATAGCAACTGCAGAATGCACAGTGCCAGAAGATGGCGCCATTGTCAACGTTTGCAGGGAAAATGGGCTGAAGGCTTCTGCTTCTAGCCGTTTCTGTGTGGCTCAGCCCAGCAGAATGTACTTGAAGGACGGTTATGTGTAGGTTTTTGTGCTAAAGGTATCCTGTAAACGACAACAAATTATTCCAAACCAGTTTGGAACTCCCGGAAGGCGGCTCAGGGCAGGTGCGTTGACTCTGTACACCTACTCTTTACCTAGTGGCTGCTCAGCTCACTTGCTACCAGAGACTGGCATTTTATTTCGGAGATATTCTTAGTTCATCTTGTCCCTCACACTGGCAAAATATGTTTCCAGCTGATGGGGGCAAATGGCAGACTAATTGCATGACATCTCTAAGTTTGTATTGTTGCAAATCTATAGACACAATTGTGCTGCTCGTATTTGAGGAGGTTAAAGATCTGCTCTCTGGTGAGAGCCCACCACGCTCTCCAGCTGTGGCAGGATGTATTTATCATTGTCGAGCTTGAGACAGAAATCTGGATTTTTATCTCATTCCGAGTGACTCTGAAGCAAAGCATGCCTCCCTGTTGAGATTCCTGCATAGAAACACATTTCTCAATTCGTTTTTTCCAGCTTAAACACACTAAATGAGTACCAAGCAAGTTAGATCTGAAGAATAATTTCTGGATCTAAAAGAGAAATAATGGAGAAAATGTGACACTAACCCTTTCTTTTCTTTTAGCTGTGTGCATGTTCTGGGTTTCAGGAGAAAATAGGAGGTAAGGTCAAGGTCAGAAGACAGGAGCATAAAAGACATTTTGCTTTTGGCTAATTTAACTTCACACTGAATACCGAATTCAGTCAAATTCCTCATTCAATACTATTCTAAAGATATATTCTTTTTAAAAAATCACAGCAATATATTTGAAGACACCTTTTAAAAATTAGCTAGTAATTAAAAGAGTATGGATATATTCTGCTAAGCCTTTGGACAAAATTATCGAGAATTATATTTGGTATTCTTCGAAACAGGTCCAGGTAAGCATCCTGGACTTTTTCACACAGGTGGGTCCCTTTCACGACAGCCACATGTGTCCCAGGCTTCTCACAAGGCAAACCTTGATACTGCGGGTTAATAATTATTTCAGCTGCACTTCCTATGCCTCTTTCCTGTCATAAACAGCGTGGCCCCTGGTTCAGCTCTCCTGCGTCCTGCAACAACACATGGATTGTGGGCTGTTGACTGCTGCTTCCCACAGACTTCCTCTCTGTAAACTACTGTATTATTTATAAATCAAAAACGTTTCAAAGAAGGCCCCCATCTGATGACTGCTTACTGATGAGCTTGCAACAGAGGGTTGTTTAGGCTTCATTTTACCAGCTTGTTGGGCAGAACTGTTAGTATTTCAGAGTATGACGCTGTCAGCTGGTTAATATTTCTGTTACTCTGCACTGTGTGCTCAAAGGCCCTGCCACACACAGTGCAGCGACTGTCCTCAAGAAACAGGTAATGGTGCACGTGTGCACTGAAAAATAATAGTGGGTTGGTAAAAGCAAAGTTTTATAAATACTGTGTTACTGTGCCAGATATTTTAAGATCAAATGTGCTTTAGAGATTGTTTCAAATAAATTTAACTTTGAACTTACTTATATTAAACTTTGTGGAAAAACAACTGTGGGTTTTGTTGTTGGTTTTGGGTTTTTTTTGCAGCAACTCAGTAAATTACATGAATAGGCATCTCTTGTCATTGAACTTGACATTAACGATTGATGTTTGAGAGTCAGGTAGGAATAAATGCGGGAAAGGATGGCTTGGAAGCATACATGCTTAAAGGTTTCTTGATCCATCTTCATTTTTCAGTTTACTAAATATTCTAAACAGAAGCGATTTTCTGCATGTGTGAGGCAGATACGAAGATAGCTGCACTGATAGGCTCTTGAGTAGATGGAAGGAAAGACAAAACCAAACCAAACAAAAGCAAAAATCTCCACTAAAATAAGCCCTGAGAAGAAGCTGAAACTTTCCTTTCCTCCCTACCTTTCCTTCCATGTATTCATCTGCACTGTGATGGCAGCACACCCATCAGGGGCTCTGACAAGAAACATCTGTAAAAATGTCATCCAGTACAGTCGTTTGGGGGCTGAATATGAGCCAGTGTGTGTGTGTGTGTGTGTGTGTGTGTGAGAGAGAGAGGGGGGGGGGGAGGGGGGGGGGGTGGGGGCCATTCTATCGGAAATGCAGTATTACTTGTGAACTGGGCAAATCCCTTCACTGTCCTGGCTGCCGCCCTCAGTGGCATCCCCGATGCCTGCCTGGGAACTGCTGGGTCCCCCAGCGGCAGAAACTCTGATGCAGAACTCCACAGGAAGAAGCCTGTGACACTTGAAGCAAATGACAACTGCAAAGAGTAGAAGCATTTGGGAAATAGAATTCCAAGGACCTTAGCACATCAGCAGACGAACAGAACCGGCCAAATAACGAGGACTTCAGGAGAGAGCTGGAAACCCACCGAGGAACGTGCTCATTAAAGCCCCGGTGTCTGTGGGATTGTTCCCTGCTCAACCCATGCTCTGTGTCGCTTCCTAGGGAGTCTTTCCTGTAAAAGTGTAGTTACTGGAGTGGATATTGACTGTACATATCTGTTTCCTAGCCTTGGTGCTGTGACTTTAGATTACAGTGGGTTGTAATCATAAAGAAGTCAACACGCTGGATGAATACGTGTTTAAAAAGAATTTTAAACAAAAGTGAAAATTAAGCTAGAACATTCTCTCGGGGAAAAATAAAAAAAAAGTTTGCTCTTTTTTGCTTGAATGTAAAAGCTTCAAAGCTTAAGTATTTTAGTATATTTGCTGTTAAACTACTATATTTTTCTCCCAAATTATTGAGCCCCTAAAATGTCCTGAAAAATCATGTATTTTCATTAAAGATGTAACAAATATCTGCAACTCTTCTAACGCTCAGTTTTGGCTTTGATGTGGACTGACTACAATTAAATACACAGATAATTTCATGGTATTTATACATTTACTTTAATAACGCTTTCGTAGTATACCTAATTTTATGTAAATGTTATTCAGATTTCAATCTGAGAGTTTTTGAAGGGAGGTTAAAAGGGTACTTCTCCACTAAAATTAAGCAGCGACAAATATTATGACTTTTTAAATTGTTCTAAATGGCTGTATTTGTTTACTAAGCTTATGTTTATACAAAATATTTTAACTCTTTAAATGAAACCTAATTTCATGATGGAAGCCATAGTCAGAAAATAGACCTGGGGATCTCATAAACCTAATATTGTGTTCTTTGTAAACTCCCCTTTGTGTGTTTTGTTTAATGGAACAAAGTGATATCACATTTAGAAAAATCAAAGAGAATAAAAGTTAATCCAAAGGTTTAGATTATCTCCCCAAATACCATACCTCATAAAAATTACACTGAAGATTTATACTTAAAATGTGTTTCTTGGAGAAATAGTTTTAATATTTAAGGAGAACATATATTTACATAAAATATATGTGACAAATAGAGGTAAATTCACAAAGGCTATTTTTGTATTTAAAAATGACTTCTGAAATGGTATTTGAGGTGAGGAAGGGAGAGATCAGAAATGTCTGTCACAAGCCAGGACCGCTGTACCCCTAGACGTTACAAGTGGTCAGCGCAGGAGAGTGGACAGGGTGAGCGACACTGACTGAAACCCTTGCTAAAAATTCAGAACTGCATTTCAGAATCAAGTATTAATAGAATAAACTTAATTTAGTTTCCCACAAGAGCAGCTGCATTTCTATTTAATTATGGGTTTTCAACAGTAGTAATTTTTTCCTTGACCTACTCAATCTCTAAAGTCAGGAAATTGCTTCTTTTTAAAAACTGACAAAAGCACAGTATGTTTCCAAAGGGGAAAAAAAAGACAAATTACGGAAAACCATTAGTTTAAGCATATTTAAATAGTCAAGAAGAAGTTTTGACAGAGAACTTGGTGAAATACGGAGACAAGTTATACATTGATTTTATTGTATGGTAAAGCATATATGTTAGAATAGTATAACATTTTATTCTTTTAAGTAAAATGAAAATGTGTTGAATAATTATAAAAAGCCCAAATGCATTAAAGATGACTTAGCTCTTGCTCTTTGGTAGGAATATATAATTGTAAATTCAGATAGTTCATCTGTATCCTGTGTACCAGATGAACAGAACAAGGTATTCTAAAAGAGGGAAATTGAGCTTCTGAGGAAGTGCTGGGCAGGATAGCAAGATAAGCCACAGCAGACTACCAGACTCAGAAAAAAGCCGAACAGTGTGGGCTCAGAAGCTATAGAGAAATAGAGGAAGGGAAATATGTTTTTTATTTAAATTATTAAATGACAGTGAAAGGTGTAAATATATTTTCTCTGCATGAAAAGCAAATAATCTTGGTTTAATAAGACACATTTAAGTCACAGCAGACAGCTTTAAAAATCAAGAGATTTTTCTATAACAGGCTTATATCAAACTATTCAGCTTCTTCTGTGGCACATGACCAATTTGGGGCTTCGAGATTTTAACTGAATGCACAAAGAAAAATTTAATAGGATAAATACAATTGCAATTTAATTTTATCATGTTCCTAATCCTTTTTTCTCCTTTAATTTTAAATATGTGCCCATTGAGGTTTTTGATTCCTATATGGGGTTAAGATGTTATTGCCTAGAAAGGAGTTAAACCTGGGGAAAGGATATTCTTTTAAAGTCTTAGTTATTAATAATTTTCTTTTCATCATTTGTGGTAACAACAGAAATTATATCTTCATAGCAAAACATGGTTTCAATCCTCAGGTTAATTAAAGGGGCCATGCCATTGGCACCACCAGGAAGTCAAAGGAGCTTTTAATAAATATCAGAGATGTTGAGATGTTCAGCACTTTGATCTCTGCTAATTTTGATAGAGTTGATATCAATTAGATGGCACAGAATTCCCTTCTAAGTGCAAAAACTTAGGTCACCCTGGAAGTCAGAGGTTCAAATTACTGTAAACTTTATATGGGAACACCCTCCACATTAAGCTTATAGTCTCCCTCAGAGTGTGAGTGAATAGTAGATTTTGTAGTTTACTTAGGGAAATTCCTCTGCTGCTCTCCACCATTGCTTGTGAGCAAGGTCAGGGTGTACTCAAATGCTCAACAGCTTCTTCAGAGATTGTGAATTAAAAATGTTAACTTTTGAGAAAATAAAAAAAAAAAGGCTCCTTAACCTTGGGGAGAGCGGAACTTTTAGTTGTGGAAATGGTGAATCTTTTTTTGAAAGGTGGCTCTAACATTCCTCCTGGATACAAGCTGGTGTCAAAAGGGTTCTTTGCAGTTCTGAAGGCATGAAAGTCTGAATAGAAAAACAAGGCAGATTTGCACTCAAATTCCTATAAATTACCAACCTATCAGAGGTTGGCCTGGGTTCCCTGGTGACTACAAGCCACCTTAGCTGTAACTAACAATAAATCTGTGTGCTGTGCCCAGGAACTGCTGAAACCCTGCAGAGTGTGTCAGGGACATCACGAAGGAAGTCCTTCCAAGGGGGGAGTAGCCGCCAATCTTAATTTGTTGAGACATAATAAAATTAAACATACTCATGAAAATAGGTCACATAACTAGATATAGAATTGGATTATATTTTAAAAGTTCAGAAATCTAGTTGTAGTGCTTGGGCAATGTGTGCCTTGTTTTGTAAAAGTTGGGGAGTTGGAGGTAGATGGATAAAATGTCCTTGTTTAGACCTGATCTTATGCTTTAGCTAATTGTTCCTGCATTACCTACATCTGTTATATACCCAGCTTTAAAAATATTATATATTTTGGCACCCACAGAGGAGTCCTTTAAAGGTTGTCTAGAGATTAAAGAGCCCAGTCAGTGGCTTTGGAGAGCAATGGGATCATTGAAGAGAGACTTATAGCCATTATCAACACAAATGGGAGATGTTGAGAGACCAGGATCACTGAACAACAACAGGGTTTCCAAAGTAAGAGGTGTTCTTTCCCCAGCTCCCCACCTAAACAAGACCAAGGAAAAGTAGGCATAGAAAGAAAGCAAAATCAGAGTGAGAAATGTGGACCCTTTATCCCTGCAGGGCACTTGCCATGATGTGTCCCTGAAGATCAGGAGAGGTCCCATCTCTTGTACACTATACTTTGTAACCATGAAAAACGTAAAAAGACATCATTAAAATATCAAAGCAATAAGGAAAGAGTTTGAGCAAGCTTGTGCATCGTAGTTAGGTCAAGGCAGTGTACAGGCCAGAGGGACTGAGTGCTCAGACAGACAGCAAAGAGGAAGCCAGGTGGGGGAGCAGGGAAAGGCGAGCAAGGCAAAGGGCCAGGTGAGGTATCCACTGCTTTAACCCCTCTTAGAAGCTAACTTCACCAGCTTTTACTTTTAGCTCTTACAAAAATGAATGAAAAGAATGTCATTCACAGCCACCGAAGACACATTTTATGATTTCATGGCTATAGTTTTGCCGTGTAGGACACATTTGCTCATTTTTATACCTGTCACTCTAAGCTCGTGGGGTTTGTGATGTTACACCATTGGCTGTGGGTGTCTGGCGGGCAGAGAGACATTAGCAGATCCGCATTGCCAGCTCTCATTATTATCCTCTCCATTTGCTGGGAAGCAGCGGCTGTCAACTGAGTACCACGGTCTGTACTAGTTGAATTCTAGCCGCAGCAGACAGGGTCTTTTCCTCGAGGTTTCTTGTAACGAGTCTTTAAGACTGGATGAAAACAATGCTTGCCAGTATGTTCTTAACGAATTCATCTAATGAAAGATGTTCTGATAAAGGGCCTGATAGAGCTGCTTGAAAAGATACCATACAGGAACGCGACTCTAGAAATTTAAGCTGTCAGAGCAGAGGCTGTGCTGTTAAGGAGGATGGCCTTGGACAGGTCTAGGTTCTAGACTAGGTAGTGGGCTCCAGTAGCAGACGTTAGTAGCCAGCGTCAAAATCCTATGTAAAGATAAACCCAAAGATTTAGAGTCAAGATTTAGGAAAAATCATTTCATCTTAGGAGCAGCTGTTATTGGAATACAAATTCTGGTAGCTATTATTGCTTTCATAGCAATAACTATTATTATTAGTTAAGCTAATATTTTCCTTGACACAATAGACTCCCAGGTGATTCTTAGAAAAGATCAGAATTTGAGGTTAATTTCTGAATGATGTAGAAATATTTCAGCTTGTAATTCTCCTTGCGTATTTGTTTTCCTTTAACTTTATCATGCTGAGAAAAACTAGAAGCAACTGCTGCTAGTTTCTCCCACGCTTTTCATGCAGCTCCCCTTCCCTTTCTGCTCCAGACACCAGCTTACCTCTGAGTCTGTGAGTAGGTTTACCTTGGGGCTTGTATGCATCCTGAGATGGCTGAGTTTGACTTCCTTCCTATTTCCAAATTCTTCTTTTTAGCTGTCCAAACTTAATTCAGCTACACTTTCAGAACATATCTTGTCCTAAGGATATTTTTTAAAGGCATATAGGTTAGGAGTAAGTTTATGAAATGGAAAAAAAAATGTTGCTATTGGTATGACGTTTGTAAATCAGGTCTGATATTTTCCTTCATTGGACTTACAATTTCAAAAAAATTTAGGTTCATTTCAAATATTATTTCTTAGCCTAAAAAAAAAATCTTGAGCATTAAGCTTTTACATTTTGCTTTCTGATCCATCACCCTCCCCTATTCAGTTAATGCTATAAAAACAAAATCCTCACCAAACTGCAAAAGCATAGCAGACTTGCTTCATTCAGCTGTCGCCCTGGAGCCCAAAACTTGGTCTCATGACATGAAATTTTATAGCACAATACTTCACCATCTTGATGCGGAGAGTTTATTGACTTTCCACACTTTTATTTGCTTAATTTTTAATAATAAAGCATTCCATAAAGAGCAATTTTGTTATTTAATATTTTTCAAGCATTTGTAGAAGAACAGGCTGTGAAAAAGAAATAGCTCCCCCCTTCCCCGACTTGAAACTCCTTGATGACTCAAAACCAAACCTATTCTCACATGTCACATTAAACATGGAAATGCGGCTTTGGGGATCAGACACAATGGACCCCTTCCCAGATAGGAAAATTGTCATTAGAAGAGTAATAAAATTCTCTGAGCAGTGTATGATATCTCCAGTTTTCTTTCCTTTCGGCCTTGGTTTCTAGGCTGAGATCATCTTTAATGTCAGTGGAATGACCTTTCAACAAATTGATTAAAAAAACAAACTTGCTAAAAATAGCAACAATTATTATCTGGAATTTAGTGGGCATCTTTTGATACTAATATGCTTTTGTAAATATGAAAGCAAAGGCATAATCGGTATTTCTGGTATAGCTACCTTTCACGGAAAGGAAAAGCTTTGCTAAAATTTAGTACAGGAGTTCGGGAAGGAGGTACAGAGTTTGTAAAGGCAGATCTTGAAGGAAGGATTGTATTAATAAATATCACTCTCACAGTTTAGAAACAGATGAGATTTTATTAAATTGATGCACCTCTTGATTTAAACATTGGTAGATGAGGAAAATACTAAGTGCAGTTTTGGTTTATACCTGGGTGAGAAATCTGATCTGGAGAGAGAAACTCGGCCCAGAGACCTCTTTGTGCGAAGCGTCTTAACATATTGCCGCCTGTTAGAGTGTACCGAACACACACACTTCTGTTTAGTAATATTTTGGGGAGCTGAGATTTAGAGAAGAAAAGGCTGTACGGTTTTTACAGCTAATTCTACAGCTTCCTGGAATTATTTATTTATCTGTGCTGTGATGAACATGCATTATTTGTAATGACATTTCCAGTCTAACATTTTCTTTTTTGTTTAGCTCGGGTTTTTAGACCTTTGAGTTTTCATTCCTTTAGCTTTTGGGAAAACCAAATAAGTGCAAGTTTCCTCCAAGACACCTCATGAAAACATTTTTTTTTTTAAAGAAAATGAAGAGTGAAACGGGTCTATATTTATTTGGAAGATCATCTGACTACTGCTAAATGAGGGTCTCAATCTGAAAGTGAAATCTGTTTCACTGCTAAAAATTGCCAAGAGCTTTTTGACTAAGATTTGGGAATCTGCAGAAAATGTAAAAGTTTTTTTTTTTCTACAATAATCTGTTCAGTGAACAAGCTGTGAAAAATAGTTCTGTATTTTGTCCATGTGATGCAGCAGACGGTGAATTTCCATTTTAAAGAACGATATGAGTAGCTTCTGGCACCCTTCTCTATTGCCTTACTCCAATCCTCTTACTCTGAGTTACAACAATGCAGTTTATTATTTCTGTAAAGGAAAAAAAAAACCACAACAAGGGATTTTTCCCTCTATCTCGGTTCAGGGCACTTTGAAGCCTTATCAGATGTGCCTTTGCATCCCACAGTTGTATTGGGAAGACACCATTCTCTGCAGTTAATGCTTTGCACTGGAAGGGCTTTAGAAACAATTTATGGTTTCTTCCCAAGCATATTATTTTGAGGTAGGTGGTCCCATAATGAACAGTTATTATAAATGGTTAAAGGATAATTTTTTAAAAAGGTATAATTATGATTCTCATACAAACATAAAATGAACATGTGTTAAAGATTTTATTTAATTCATTAATTAATGAGGGAGGCAGTAAGATGTTACAACCTGCTTGAAGGAGAGTTCAAATTCACAGTCACACAACTTAGGCAAATAAAGAATGCTGACATGAGTTTACGAACGATGCCAGGCTGGTCACTATTTAAAGAGCAATGAGCAGTTGCTCTCTGCCGGCCGCACCTTGTTTGTATTTCCATGGGGCAGAATAATTTGCATTACTAATTCTCTGAAACACAGAGAGATGTAAAGTAGCTGAGAGACAATGAAAGACAGAAACAGCCTGGAAGAGTGTGCAAGACAAGGGCCCTTAATAATCTGTTCGCTTTGTTTCGAAGTCGTCCCAAATTTTTAACTCAAGATCCAATTAAAAAGTCTTTTGCCCATTTCCCACTCATTTTGCATCTGGGTTCATGTTTCTCTTTTACACCAAGAGTGTAGGACAGTATCTGCTGTTTAGTAGTGTTCAGTGCATGAAATTGTTCTCATATATTCTACTAAACACTTCTCAAATAATCCAGTAGTTTAAATGAGTATTGGTTTTTGTCCCCCAACTATAAGGATGACAAAGATTCTGAAAGAAACTTGAGTCCAACTGTCAAGGCTTTGTGCATTCCTTTCTCTTTCATTCTAAATGTTTGTACTTACAGGCAAATGTGGCCCTCATCCCTCATCAAGGAGACTTCGCAACAAACAGAAAATTTCAAGAGATCAAAATACAGAGTTGAGGAGCCCAGTCCCAACTGATACATCTACAGTACGACCCCTGTACCTGAATTTCTTGGATCATTGCAGAAGAGGGGGGTGAAAAGACTGTAAGAGCCAAAGGAATGGAGTTTGCTGTAAGATTGTATCTTCTAAAAATATCAGAAGTTACCCTCAAAAAAATCTCAACAACACGGCTGCCTGAACACGACCTGAACAAGGGGAACACCAGCAGATATGCTAAAATGGATGGAGGGAAGGTCTTGAGGCCTCAACCTACACAAAGAGCTGCAGGGAAACCAAGGAACTCTGAGAGTGGAAGAAATAGTCTTCCCCAGGGAAAAGCGCACCAATTCAATTGAGCATTCAACACCAAATGGTCAGCCCTGAGAACAGGTACACAAGTAACACTATACAGACTGGGCAAGTTCGATTTATGTATTTGGGAATGTATCCATCAACAATTAAAGAAAAAGAGACCATGATTTGAAAGAGAGCAAGGGGAGGGGGTACGTTGGAGGGTTAGGAGTGAAGAAAGGGAAAGAAAAATGATGTAATTGTATTACAACCTGGAAAAATAATTAAGAATTGATTTTGACAGATAATGAGGTTTCTAAAAGAGAGTAGATTTAAATAATTAAATAATTAATGAATTAACTGAAGGTGATCCTGGATTAAATTTGCACTGTGCCTCTAGTCTTTATGGAAAAACTGTGAACTCCTCTGGGTGGAATCAACATTAAACTGGTGAGGATGGAGGCTGGAGGGCGGGCTCCAGTGGTTCACAGAGCTTGTTTGCTACTGTTGTGGGGAACTCAGGTTTGGTTCCTAGCACCCACATGATGGTTCAAAATTACCTGTAACTCTAGTCCCAGGGGACCCGATTTTCTTTCCTGGCCTTCATAGGCACCTACATGCTTATGGTTCACATACTCACAGTCAGGTACATATACACATAAAATTCAATGTATATATAAGCTGATTGACTGCAGAGGGCAAAGGTCAACCTTCCCTATCTCCCATGTGCTACGCTGGATTCAGGTTATTACAGAACATATGCAGCCAGTACTTTGATTTTTATAGTAATTGCTGTCCCTGGAATTTATTTTTGTTGAGCCTTGAATTACCCCACTAGGTGACAACCTCAGGAACATGGATTCAGGCTTGTCATGAGAGCTCTACGGTCCAAGCATTCTTTTCTGCTCATTGGTCTTCTGCCTGAAATTCTGCCATTGTTGCTTTCTCCTTTGGCTGTATCAACAATTGCATTGTTCTCAATCATCTCTCTACTCACTGGGAAAGGCAACAGTTCTTAATGTTTTCAGCCTTCTACATACCAATAGGGAGAAGATGAAAAGCCAACTCTTGATATATTAGTCTATGAAATTCTTGTGGGGAAGTGCAGTTTAAGACAGTGAGTTTCCAACATGGTCTATGGAAGCCCAAGCCAGGAATGTCTAGTGTAAGGTCAGGTCCTCAAACAAATTGTTTATGCTCCGATTATATTATCTTACGATCTATGAAGCATTTCCATGCATATTATTTCATTAAATTTTTATAATAATCCTGTGGATTTTAGCTGTACAAGGTAAACATGGATTCCAAAAGTATTTTTCCCACTCTAGGCATGTTCTCTGTGTAAAATAAATGGCTAACACAATCAGTTTGTTCTCATCAACTGTTGGAAATTTGACTGTTAGTCGCCACATTGTTTTGGTTGTGGTGGTCCATATCCTGTCTGCAAACAATAAATAACATGAAGCCTGAGCCACAGCCTGATTCATCTGCCAATTATAGGTGTGGTTTAGAATTTCCTCCCTCCCAGGTTTTGCTGTTACCACTAAAAAAGTTACTTCTCTAAACACTTAAAGTCTAGACTCATTGTTACTTTGTGCTTTGTCATTGGGTATTTTGAGATGCAATAAAATTGAATGAGAAGGTTAACTATTACTCCTTTTATAACTCTCTGTTAAAACACTATGTGTTTGTGAATTATAACTGGACTTTATAATAAGTCTGACTATAGGTAAACATGTAGGATTGCCTGATGATTCCCACTCTTAATATATAGCATGACTTTGAACACCTGACTTAATTTTCTAAAGTGCAAAGAGGACAGCTTCCTGTTTAAGGAGCAGAGTCAATGTGCTGATTGGGTAAAGTATTCTCAGCTAAAATATGTTATTTAAATGTGAAGCATTATTACTAAGAAAAGGAATACAGGATATGAATTATGTTATGATTAAATTTGCTTTTAAACTCTTGAACCTGAAAGGCCGAATAAGTCTGCACTTATATATCATTTTGTGGACCATAGCTGTCCATTTCAAAAAGTGATTTTAGATGAATTTTCATTAAATAGATGAATAAATGTCATGAAAACATTCCCAACTGGCTTTATTTTTCCTGGACAAGTAGCCACAAATTTGGGTGGCTCAGGCCATGGGGAGCCTTTAGATGTTTACTTTAGATACAGCCTCAAACATCAGTGAATTCAAATTCTAATGTGCTGGCTGAGATTCTAGGTGTGTGTGTGTGTGTGTGTGTGTGTGTGTGTGTGTGTGTTGTGATCTATTTATGTGCACATATGTGCACTGCTCTATGGAGACTGAAGGTTGCAAGGCAACTGGCTGTTGTCCTCTAGCAGTATCCGCCATGGTTACTGAGACGGGTCTGTCACTGAACCTGAAGCTCCTCACTGATTCAGCTGGCCAGAGAGCCCCAGGGGTTCTTCTGTCTCAGTGTCCCCAGTGCTGGGGTCTCAAGCTTGCATTGGGAAGCCCAGATTTGTATGTGGGTTCGGCTGAGCAGATCCTGGGTTCTCATGTCTGCACAGCAAGCACTTCATAGACTGAACACTCCCCCTCCAGGTCCTATTTGTAAATCTTTAATGTTAATTTATTTCAAAACATTTCTCATCCCCTTGTTATTTCCTTGCACTGGATTTCTATTTCAGCCCGTGTGTTAGCTATGTTGACCCAAACACTGATCAGCTTGGCTTTGCCACTTCCTTTACCACCTTCCCTCTTTTTCAGAAGTCACTTCTCTGTCAGAACGGCTCCCTGCTGCCCTGGAGAGAAACAGTTTTGATCTAGCAGGGCCCTCTCTAGCATCCTCTCTGATGAGCCTTTCTGTTTACTGGGTGATGAGCTCACTCAGAGGAGCAGCACAGGCAGCCTGAAGGCGGAGGAAGCTGCTTGCTACTTCCTGGCTTTTGGTCTTAGATCCTGCTCATACTTACACCCAGTCTCCCAGCTTCCTGTTTGTTATTTTTTAAGGTAAGAGTTTTATGTAGCTTCTCCTTAGGCTGTGAGAGTCTGTTTCTGCTGCTCGCACCCCCACACCATAGACTCAGTGCGTTTGGGTTTCTGCAGAGTAGCAAGTTAACACAAGCAAAGTGCCGAGAACATGCTCTGGTGCCGGTGACCACTGACTTCTCCACTTCCGCCATATCACCCTTTTCTCATTACCACCGGGCGACACTGCAACTGCCTGTCTAACTGTCAGTCTCAGATTAGAAAGTAAGCTTTGGCAAGAATTTGTCTTATGGTTCTGCAAAAGGGCTCAGTGGGTGAAGGGCTTGACCTGATGGCCTGGGTTTGATCTTGGAACCCATGGAGGGTGGAGGAAAGCCCAGAATCCACAAAGTTCTCTTCCAACTTCCACACACACCCCATGGCACATGTGTGCCCACACAGATATCACTCACATATGTAGTAATAATAGGAAATAAAAAGAATATGTATTTGTTCTTTCTACCTTTATCTTGGTATTTGGAATATAATTGATATTCAATAATTACTTATTAATTAGACTAAAACTAAGTTAAAAATTAAATCTGACATTGCTAAACATAGTGTATGCAATAACTTATGTTAGTTAAATTCACAGTTTAATTGACTCGTTATGTCTTATGTCTCCATTAACATGAGGAGTATAAAAATGAGTACTATGTTACCTGCCCCTCGGCCCTTAATACATTTGTAATTTTATAGTAAAGAAAGTATGAAAGTAAAGAAAGTATGGAATAAGCTTTCTCTTAGCTTGTACCTTCCTTTCACATGACTTTGATATTATATAGCATGGTACAGTAGATGTACACCTGTCACTATGACCGTCTTTTCTTAATCATGCATGTAATTTAATTCATTTTCTATCTATCTACCTATCTATCACCTATCTATCTATCTATCATCTATCTATCATCTATCTATCATCTAATCTATCATCTATTTATCTATATATCTATCTATCATCTATCTACCTATCTATCTATCTACCTATCATCTATCTATCTATCATCTATCTATCTATCATCTATCTATCTATCTATTACCGAGTGTCTGTGTGTCTGCGTGTGGGTCTGTGGATATGTGAGCGCAGTGCCCAGAGGCAAGAAGAGGGCATCAGGTCCTTGAGAGCTGGAGTTATAGGAGTTGTTGGCTTCCTAATGCTGGCAGAACTGAATTTATGTCCTAAGAAGAGGAGTAAGGGCTCTTAACCACTGAACTATTTCTGCAGCCTCTTTTTTGTATTCTTTTTTTTCTTTCCGTATGAAGTGCCTTAAAAAATATTTGTTCTTATTTTTATGTGCATTGGTGCTTTGCCTGCTTGTATGTCTGTGTGTGTTGGATGCCCTGGAAAATGAGTCACAGGCAGTTGTGAGCTGCCATGTGGGTGCTGGGAAATGAGCTCGGGTCCTCTGGAAGAGCAGCCAGTGCTCTGAATCACTGAGCCATCGCTCCAGCCCTCTTTGTTTGTATTTTTAGGCAAAACACTTGCTCTAGAATGAAAGTAAATACTTTTTATCACAAAGCACTGTGAAATTCAGCTAACTTTATTGGTATGGGAAATGTGCTTTGACTTGTGGTCCTATGTGACTTGTCTTACTGTAGACAGAAAACAAGAACTTTGCTCAACACTGGGCAGTCACACTGGCTGAAAAAACATCACCTGTGTATTTAAAAATGTAGTTTGGAGACCTCATAAAACATATAATCATTACTGTGTGTGAGGAGAAGAGTTACTAGAAATATTCATGTTCAATATTTCTGAAAAATCCTAGGACTATAAATTTAATTTGAGAACCACTGTTCTAAATAAATAGTAAAATGTTCTCAGAACATTTTCAAGACATAGGGTAAAACATATTTTTTAATTTTCTAGAAATGTGAAATTATACATTTCGCAGGTTTGCACGAAAGTGAGAGATCTAGTAATATTTCTGAAGTGAACACAAATGCTCCCGTGGTTTACGCTGCGTTTCCGGGTTTGTGATGTCCCACATACCAACGCAAACAGCAGAAGCCTGCAGATGTAGACATTAACTTAGAGCGCTTTTCTAAATGTTAGGGGGAATTTCCTGTGCTCTCTCACACCTCCATCAAGTCCAAATAAGACCTACACTTCCTAATTAACCTAAGAAAAGCAGCACAGGTGTCTAAATGAGACGCAGGAAAGCTGTATTTGAACAGACTGAGGAGCTTTCTGTAAGTTTGAGATAAACTACAAAAAAAAAAAAAAAAAATCTCTACACTCTTTTTTTTCCCCCCTGATTGTTGAATTTTCTTGGCTTCTGTTGGTGGTTAATGTTTGATCAGACTGTTGAAATGGGTGTCAGGAAAGCCTAGAAATTGGTATAGGGGGCAGGGCATTGACTTTGACTGAGTGATTTGCTGAGGGCTAGGGAGCTGGAGCGATCATTGGCTGCTGCTGATCCATTCTGAAGAGTGTGATTCAATGATTTTGGTTGATGGAACCAGTGCTCACCAGCAGGTGGCCCTTCTTTCCTCCTAGGAATGTGGCTACCTGCCTATTTTAAGCTTCTTGCCATGTGTGAGAGGTAGCCAGTCATCTTGGCAGATGCATAATGGGGCAGGTGTGACATTGTCATGTGGTTTTCTGCTTCATAAACGTAAAGGAGCTTTGACTGAGAAGACAAATCTCAAAAACCAAGGGAGACTAGATGTTTTTCAGGCCACTGCATAGAAGACAATACTCTGAAGCGTTACTTGCACTGAGGACAGAACTTGTACAAAACAGAAGTAAGCCTTGATGGTGCTGACGCACTGAGATTCGGAGACTATTTGTCACCACTTCACAGCGTGGTTGAACTTATCAGTACAATAATTTCCTAACGCCGCCTTGACTACCTTGAGTTATAATAATTTCAAATAATTCAGATTGTAGACGTCTGTCTAAGTCAGATAAAATACGCTGTTGTAACCATTCATTAGTCTGCTCAGCTACTCAACAAAATAAGAAGTATGGATTAAATGTCAGGGCTGTTCCACGCTGGGGGCGGCATGGTGCTGTGGTTTGCAGTATGTCCTCGTGGATCACTCAGAGTTGGAATGGTAGCTCTGTGAGTGTAAGACCTGATTATTGACAGTGTTTAAAACTTCCTGTGCATTTGCTTATTACTTGTAAAATACCAGCTTCTTATAGTACCACACTTTACATATTTATACATTTGGGTCCTTTCAAACCAATGTTTAAAGATTGTTATCTGTTATCCACAACTCCAATTCCAGATGAGAAAGCTATTATCTCGCAGCAAAATCCGTTTATTTTAATAATTCTGCCCTTAAATTTTTAATAGCTTTGTAACAATTGGCACAGTTATCAGTTCCAAGCACAAGCCTACCACTCCATAGTTCTGCAGACTGAAGCCTGGGCAGGGTGCTGCATCTCCGGGTTACGAGGTCCAGTGTTAGCCCATGGATGGTCCTCAGGAGTCTGTGGGGAGAGCTGGTTCTCAGCTGTTCCTTCTGTGCTAGAACTGAAATCCATGTTTCTTTGCTGGGTGTCTGCTGGCCACCATCTTAGCTCCTAGAGGTTACACTATGCCTGTGGCACCTATGTCCTAGGACTTCAAAATAAGTTAGATATTTCTTATATTCAGAATCAGTCTGATTCCTCCTTTTCCCTTAACACTCTTGGGCCCTGGTGAAAAATTCAACTTTGGCGGGTTCATGTGGTTAGACACAGAGATAACCACCTTAGGCTATTTTCTACACTATACTCCTATCTGCAAACTTCCCTTTGCTATATAATGCAACAACTTTACAGGTCCCAGTGTTAAGCTTGTGGACATTTTTAGGAGACTTTAGCTTACACAACTATCTGGAGCCTAAAATGTACCTTTGCCTTATCTCAATGATAACACTTGAATGCTTTCAGTCAGCGGATATATTGGTTGCTTTTCCAGGGCTGTGATAAAGTATACTGACTGAGGGGACTTATGGAAGAAAGAGTTTATTTTGGCTTATGGTTGCCGATGGAGAGTCAGTCGTGGCCAGGAACCATGGCAGCAAGCGACAGTCATGGTGGCAGGACCAGGAGGCTGAGAGATCACAAAGAGGGAGAGTGAACTGGAAGTAGGGTGAAGCTATCCACTTTCAGTCTACTTCTTGTGACATATTTTCTCCATCAAGGCTGTACCCCCCAACTTGCCCAAATAGCAACACTACTTTGAACAAAATGTTCAAATGTGTGAACCCAAAGGGGATATTTTTCATACCAAACACCACACCAAGTATTACGCCACGTGACTGGATTTTTTTCCCACAGCAGTGAAAACAAGTTTTTATTTATTTTTTTATTTTAAAGATAAGGAATTGACATTTTAAAAGATTCTTGTCTCTAACCAAATCTAAGTCTTATATAAGTAAGAAGACAGAAGAGGATGGACTCCAAACCAGGTCTGTCTGACTGCAGGTCCAGAATGGCCACTGGGACTGCTCTCAGCAACTCTGGTTAGTTCACTATGTGCAACCAGTGGATTCTCCAGCTGGCGGTGGTTCAAGCCATACTTTCTCTGCTCATAGAGCTGTTTAATGCCTAATATGTGTCCATAGACTTGTTCTAGCAGCTCCTGGAACTTGAGGGAAGGAGGTATCACAGGTTAGGATGGACACTGTCTATATTACACAGGGAGAGTCACATCTGATGCTTCCAGAAAAGCAGCTATGGATTAAGCCTTTGCTAATCATTTCTCAAAGAGTCCTGACACTCATTTGATTCTCAAAGTCGATAAGTGTCTCCATTTTAGAGAACATGAAATCAAAGTACAGAGACTTTAACTTACTGTGGGTCCCACAGCTAGAAAGTAGGAACACCAGGATTTGAACCCAAGCCATAGTATTAGGCATTGAACTCGGGACCTTCATGTGCCAGGAAAGCATTCTATTGCTGAAATATATCCTAGTCATTTAATGAATTAATTGGTTAAGTTCGTCATGGAGTCCCACTAACTTGTTGAGGCTGACTTTGGGTTTTCTCTGCCCAGGCAAGCCTTGGATTTGCCTGTCTAAGCCTCTTTAGCAGCTGAGGTTATAGTCTGTGCTACCAGGCCCAACTCCTTATATTTAAATATGACCAAGAATTAGTAATTTCTAGATTCTTATGGGCATTTGGTAGCTATGTGTCTTCTATTGTTATCTTCTCTTCTTCCCCATTTTTTGTGAGTGTGCTATCTGCATGTACACTTGCACATCAGAAGAGGCTCTCTGATCCCATTGTAGATGGCATGAGCCACCCACCATGTGATTGCTGGGAATTGAACTCAGGACCTCTGGAAGAGCAGTCAGTGCTCCCAATCACTGAGCCATCTCTCCAGCCCTTCCTCATTCTCTAGTGAGGGGCAAAACAAGAGGGCACCTTGTCAGGATTGGGGCTGGGGTCCTGTTGTCAGCAACAATGATGAAGCTGAGCTGATGGGGTCTTGCCTCAGAAATAGAGGTGTTTAGCAAACAATCTCTGTCCCCAGCAAGGGAGTCAGAGGCTGTGGTTGGGACGGCTTGGGTCATTATTAGTATGGTGCAAACGGGCCCAACATCCCCTCTTTGTTATGATTCTAAAGCACATTCAGCAACCATTTTGGATGGTCACCCTTCTCCAGCCCAGAACAGTTCATCCGCCAGGGGATGCTTTGTGCCGTTATATGCATCCTTTCTAGTTCTTCCTAGACTGCTTCAGTGAGCAGCTGCCTTCTTTGCCTTTATTCTTTTCCCTTTTAAAAGTGGTGACACCATAACACTTACTCCCGAGAATCTGTGTGCATCTTTATTTATTTTTGTTCTGCTTTAGACTCTTTCCGCAAATATCTTAAAAACATAGGCTTACATATGTGAGTGTTTTAAAATGCTTTTGAAGAAAGTTGTTAAAAAGTGATAACAAGTTGTGTGTGTGTGTGTGTGTATGTGTGTGTGTGTGTGTGTGTGTGTGTATGTGTGTGTGTGTCTGCATGTATGCTCCCTGTTATAACAAAAGCTGCTTGCAGCTATGTATTAATAAATTATAAGAGGAACTTAAAACATGTGCTTTGGACATTACACTCTAGAGCAAAGGATATATAGACACTTTAAAAGGACCTGTCACATCCTTAATAGCTTTTTAAGCTACTATTGAATTTGATAATCTATGAAGTAGCAGGAGGTAAGTTATGAAGACAGTGACAAGTTTGGTCAGAATGATGGAAATCAATGAAAATTTTGGGCTATACTTTCAATTAGTAAGAGTGACTTCTGGGCTATATTAACTTTGTTATTCTGGCTTCATACCTTACACTTGGAGTCAGAAAAAAGGAAGACGATTGTGGGTCCCTGCATGACCTGAAAATATATTCTTAATTATTGGGCTAGAAGTAGAAACGTGCTTTGCTTTCTACTTGTCTTTTTCTTCTTTAAGAGCAGCAATGCGCACACGAGAAGATACATTTTACAACATTGCATTTTCCTTCCTTTTATCTGGCCTCTTTACTCTGGAAGTTTCCCATAGCTTGAACTGATATTATTTAACTTGCCATCATGTAGACAAATTCAAACTTCAAATTGAAAGAAGGTGATCTTGTAAGGGTTTATTTGCTTTCATTAATTTAGAAGGAAACTCTTTGTGACAGGAAAGTGTTTTTTAACCCCCTGCCAATTAAAACGCACCCGACAAAATTGTCTTGCGTATAATAGGACTGTAATGCTCAACAGCTGACGGCTGCCATTTGGAGAATTCTGATGAGGCTAGGAAAAGGCGGAGCTAGCTTCACCTTTTGACAGCAGTGGAAATGTTTTCAAGTTGTAAAGTATGTTCTGGATCGATTCTAAAATGAAAACGTGTCAAGTTATTTTAGAATCTAAAGTCATTCACCTTCACTATCTCCTTCGTCTAATAATTGTAAATCGCAATCCCTCTGC
The DNA here is from genome assembly GCA_026225945.1 of Cricetomys ansorgei. Classification (NCBI taxonomy): domain Eukaryota; kingdom Metazoa; phylum Chordata; class Mammalia; order Rodentia; family Nesomyidae; genus Cricetomys; species Cricetomys ansorgei. Next base: position 2,884,363 of record JAMJFZ010001562.1, on the reverse strand, counting down.
TCCTTGCCTTTTCTGACTGGTGTGATGGATTACTAGACAGCCTGGCTGGCCCAGAGAGCCCAGCAGTCCTCACAGGCTGGGAGGAGTAGCTCTGGGCTTCTTTCTAGATCGTGGGCTTCTGAGCAGCTTTTGAGAGATCTTTTTGTGTCCTTCAAAAGATAGAGATTATGTAGTAGCTGTTTCTAAATCAGCCAAAGGCTCACAGTGCTGAAACAATTTTCAGCAGGGTTTCATTCATTATTTGCATGCAAGAGCCTTACTACAGGGACTTTAGAGAAATCTGAAAACTCTTCAGTAAGCTGTTTGAGACAAAAATCACTCCCACTCCAATCTTTGTGTACTTGAAGATCCATAATTTCACGCAGCACCAGATACTTAACACTTAATGATTCAATAATATATTAAAGACCAGTGGTTGGTATAAATACCACCAACAGAAAGCAAGATCGTTCATTTATCCATTCAGCAAGTAATTACTGTGTAAACTGCTGGCAGGTTCCTGGAGATACAGTAATGGGTGAGCATAAGAGAGAATACCCGTGCTTCATGGAGTTTACAGGCAAAGAAAGTGGGCCTCCCTGTAACGGGAAGGACTTTCTTTTCAGTCTACTGTGGTGATCTTGAAAATGAAATCTCTAGTCATAAGACAGGCTCTTTCAGCGGATTTCAAGCTGTATATTTTTAAAATGCTTAATATTAATTTTTAATTTACTTTAATTAAAAAAAAACTAACAATGAGCTCAGTTGGGCATGCTACAACATGGCTTTGGAGGTCAGTGGTCAGCTGACATCTCTCCTTACACACACACACACACACACACACACACACACACACACACACTCCTAGTAAATAAATATTAATAAGTAAATACATATAAAACCCATTAACAATATTACCGAGTTCTGTGTGTGCTTCTTGGTACATCAGGCCTGAGAATAGTTCTTGTTTGTAATCTTTTAAGACTACAGGTGACTTGTTTAACAAGGTCAAAACTATGAGTCTTGATTTCCACTTACTGTCGTAAAGAAATAGTAAAAACTTCCTTCGTTCTTCCCTTGCCTTCTCCCAATAGCCTTTATTTGATTATATGAGCAATAGCGGGAAGGATGCCTGCATCTAGATCACTGTCGCTAGCTCTATAGTGGCCAGTGTGAATGGCGTGCAGACACACTTACGTAATAGTAAGTTTGTGCTTGGGCTCATTAATACGCCTTACATTGTAGTAAGTGTTGTGTGTGGCTGCTACATTTAGTGCTTAAGACAACTTCATGGTGTAATCATTCTCACTCACGCTGTACAGATGAGACAGTGGAACACGGAGAGGTGACTTGAGTAAGTTAATGGCTCTAGGAAAAGGTGGAGAGAGACTTACTCCAGGAATGAAACTCATGATCACTTACGTTAAGTACGAAAACTATTTGCCATAATGCTAGACCTTGTAGGCTGCAGCACCATGATAGCACACATAAAAGAAGAGCAAATAATGTGCCTGGTAAGGAGAGATGTCCTATATTTCTGTTGGGTGACCAAGATTCTTCTCTTGAAGCCATTATGTGTAGTCTTCTTCAAGAAGTCATTTAAGGTTGTTTATGCTTTCCTTCCACCAACAGACAAAAAAGTTATATCTAGTTTATTAAAAGTTGAAATCAGAAAAATTTAAATATATGAAATAATATGAAAGCAATAATGATTAGAGGATAAAATAATTATTCTGGAAATATAGTTTGATGGTAGAATGGTATTCCTATCATACAAAAGGCCCAGGCATTAAAAAATAATCAACATATAAACATAGGCAAAATAGCAAAATTGTGTTATTGCAAAGCTAATAGTCACCTCAAATATTCAGTAGACCGGGGTAATGAGAAAGACTCTACTAACGTAGTCTCATGACTTCTCTGTCTCACTCCAAGCTTTTAGCTGGCTTCTGACTTTTCTTTTGTGGGAATGGGTAGTTCTGTATATAAAATGAACGTGTGGGAGAGAATAGAAGAGTTACCTAGCGTTGTCTTTATAAGAGCTTTACAATTGTCTGAGACCGTAACAGCCCTTGAAAAGAAAGTCTCTTCTAGATTTGAATGAGATACATTTAGGGACACATAATGTCTTCCTTTGCTGGAAAGATAATGCTCACATGTAGTGGCATGGTGGGTTGTGGACTTGGATACATCACACCCTGACGATGTGGTCCTGTATCTATTGCCGAATGATTGAACGAAAAGTAATTAGTAGAAGTTTGAGTTTGATTCATGGGTTAATGGGCCAATGGACATCTTCTCACTGGTATGTGCATGTTCATGCACATGCATGTATATATATGTATGTGTGTAATGAAAGCAGTTAACGTCTGGCAAATCAGTTTTAGGTTTTAAGCATGGCACTACACAACTCTTTTGTTTCAGATACCTTCCTTGAAACTAAACAAGGTGACTCAGATACTGGTCTGCTCTTAAGCTGGGTTTGCCTGCAGGGAGAGATCACTTGCTGACTCCCTCTGGATGTGCGTGCCTCAAAGGCAGTGCATTGAAATCGCGGCTTGGCATGAGAATGTAAGAAGGCATTTGGATGTTGGTCATATTGGTACTTTTCTCGGTTGCCTGATGTGGGTGCTGGGAAATGGCTGAATGTCCTGTTCAAGAGCAGCAGCTGCTCTCAACTACTGAGCCATCATCTATAGAGCCCCCAGCACTGGTGCTTATAAAACATTAGTTTATGTTTCCTAACACAGAAGCTAGAACTGCAATGAACTTGATATCATCTGGGGATAGGGAAGAGGAGTCAGGCTTTAGTGATCCTTTTCAGATAGATACAAAGAGAATTGAGGTGAAACAATCACTGACATTTATGAAGACTCAGGATGAAAGTCCCAGAGGTCTTCTGTGGCCCCGCCATGAAGTACTGGGCTGGTGGTTCATTTACTTTCTTGCCATGAACTTGAGCTTCAGTGTCTTGGCAGCACCTTGTCACATTGTAGACGGAGGTCCGGGACATATTAATATCAGAGACTGTTTAAACAAGGCAATAAAATGAAAACACTCGACTTTAACTAACCCAGCTTGCAAGCTAATCTTAAGGAGGCCCAGTTGGAAAATGCTTGTACATTAATTAACTCTAATAGCAAGGAAGGAAGGGAGGGGAAAGAGGTTGAAAGGCATTGTTTAAAAAAAAAGCCGAAGAACTCATGCTCAATTTCCTTCTGTCTTTTTTAAAGGTGTTTAACACTTGTCCAATTTGGTCAAATTATGGTCAGGACAGCAAGAGAAGCCAGTCATCTTTAAAAAGACAGAGAGCGTGTGAGACAGGACATGATTACTTTGCCGAATCCCCACTTTTTTTTCTTCCAAAAGAGACAAAGGGAAATACTTAAGAACCAATAGTGACAGCGACAGCAATCATTGAGTTGCAGGGTACCTTTGTCTCTGGGGGGCACGCAGTAATTTTTACCCGTCTGCCACTGAGTGTCAAACCTTTTCTTTTCTTCTTCTTTCCATTCTGGATGGCCAAACTGATTATCTAAAATAGAAAATTAGCACACAATGGGTTTACTCTGCGATACCCCTTATGCAACTAATGGCAAAGCTTGTTAATTGGTTGTAAATGCCAGCAGGTTGCCAGGATAATACTTCAGAAATAAGCGGGTATTCTGATAATTACAGCAATCTTCATCTATAAAAGCTTAAGTAGATGAAGTAGTGGCTGGCTTAAAACCAAGATTTATCCTGCTGCACTCACATTAAAAGAAAAAATAAGATGAAAACAATAATGTAACAAAACAATTATATAGCAGGAAGCTTTGTAGGTTTTCGAGATTGGGAAAACTCAGAAAGTAAAACAGTGCTGTAATAACCAGTTATGGAAAAATAGGCCATTTACATTTGTGTATAATTAAATAGTAGGCTATGCAATTTCACTTTTTAAAGTAAACTGCCTCTTCCTTTTTTTATAGGGCAGCGTAGCCATAATTGCTGCATTAAAGCTTTAATGAAAGAAAAAAGCCGCAGATCAAGATGACATGCAACGTCTACATTTGCACCGTGGCGCTCTGCTTGTTTAGTAATGGGAAGCTACTGAGGAGATTAAAATTGCAGAATTCTTCATAGTTTGTTCTGAAATTGCTATAGGAAGATCATTCAGGGTCTAAAATACACACAATTTATTTTTCCACCTTCAATTTGCAAGAATTTAATGGCTTTCCTAACTAGTAGGTGGTTGGAGATATGCTTTATACTGAAAAGAAAACTACTTCAGATCATAAAAATGATCAGAAGTGAGTGGATCAGAATTTAAACCTCCAGCGATTTCCTTAGTGCATTAGAAGATTGCCCCAAATATTATACTATAGTTCAAGCTAACTTTGGTGTGCTATAAGAAGCTTTCTTTTTCAAAATATCAACAGGTTGGTTTGTAATATTGTATTTTTATATTTTGCAGTTTTTAAAAAACTACCACAACAACACCAGGGACTGGTGCAAAGGGCAGCCAACTCAGGCACGGAGGTGACGCTTCGGAAAGCTGCTAACTAGCTTGTAGGATAATTTAGTTTTTTGCTTTTTTCAATGGCTTTCTGTGAACTTCTTTCTCCTAAGTTTGAAATTTTCTTCAGATGTTAACTCCACATAGGTTGGCATGTTTTCTGTCAACTATCCCTGGTAAATAATGTAGCAGACATTGGAAGCCTTCATTATATGTCACAGCACTGAACAGAGGGAGTGAGAATATGCTAAGAACACATCAGCAAGAAAGTAGCAAGGACGTTAGTGCCAATGGCTGAGGGATGTGAAGTAGCCGTGCATTTATAGGCATGCTATTTGTGTGAACTTTTCTTTCTTTTGCAAAAAGAACAATGCAGAAACGCTCCTCCACAGAGAGAAACCCAAGGAAGGGATCCTGTGGAGGCCTGGGCTGTTGGCTTTCTCAGTTCTCACTTTAGGACAGTGACTCACTTGCTCCAAGGCTTTGTTTTGGTGTTTGTTTCTCACGGGCTTGATAAAATGCATCTTTCTCTACGTGCAGTTCTTCTGGAATGAAAAACTTCAAATACGTAGCCTTCTGGCATGGCTGGCTATCTCACAGAAGTAAGAACGCACTGTTGGCATGGGGGTTGGAGGCGCTGGGAAGCACAGCCCGCCGGAATCAGCATAAGTGCCTGCTGAGGAGCCTGGCCGCTCACAGAGCATCAGCTACTCCTGTGAGAGTGTTACCCAGGCAGGCAAGGCGGGAGGCAGAGGGAAGGGGAGGATGAGCTTCAGAAGATACACAAGAAGTGTGGTCTTCCACCCCAAGATTTTGCGTAATAGAAACAGATGTTATAGGTGCCCATCCACTCTGATTCCTGGTCAAACAGGAAAGACACCAGAGGACTGACCTGACACTCATCTCTGCAGCCTGCATCTCCTGTCTCTCGGAGGCTGGCAGCTGATTCGGGACTTAGGATGGGGGACCCAGGCACTGTGTTTTAATAGGTAGACTGTTGTAAGATATTTTCTTTAAGCTACATCTTTATACAGGGTGGTACCAAACAGAGAAAGTGGTAGTAAGCTTGGTAACTGGTTAGTTTGGAGAGTTTGCTACTTGCTGAGCAGAAGATAAACTTTCAGTGGAAGCCACCTGAAGTTGGACAGCAGACTAGTCAGTACAGTAGAGGAGTCAGAGAAAGAAATGGGGGAGGATAAGCCGCGGAGGGCAGAACCTAGGGTGCGTTCACACTGACTGCATGCTCCTCAACAGCTTCCCCCTTCTTGTGCTGAACACCCAGTGGGAGGTTGGGAGGCACAGCATCATGAGCTAACCTTGCCTACCTTCACATGAGAGAAGCACTCGTGGAGAAGACCGACATCTGTAAAAAGCAAGGCCTGGAAAACAACTTACCAATGCTAGAAGTTGAGAAATTTTTTTTATTATGATTTCTACTATAAAAAAAAGGCTAACAAGTTTCTTCTGTGCTTAGTTTAAATGTCTACTTTTAACAATGTGAGGTAGGCTTTCCACATAACTGAGACCCTATTTGAGTTTCCTCAAGAACAAACAAAAAGGATTTAAGTGGCGAGTGCCTTGTGTGAAGCATGGTTTCCACATTCTCAGTGGACACTGTGATGCTTATTCTCTGGGCTTTCATCTGGCCTGGGCTTTTTCTTATTCTGAGGGACTTTGACATCTGACATTTTTGATGTCTCTGAAATTTTGTTAGTAGGTAAGTGGGGCATAATTTTGCTGAAATACATTTAGTTTCTTTATGGTCCCAGAACTCACTTCCCCTGTCACTTGGTGAAGTGGACACGGCACAGGGTGGATATTTGAAGAATATTTGTGAAGTAGTTATTTTTAATCAGAGAATGGGACTTTTCTGTACTTTCACAGATCTTAATGATGCATGTATTAAACTGATGCTTGGAGGAGAGTTCCAGAGTCCATCTATTCCAGGGTGGGATTCGTGAACGGGCGAAGTTCTTTAGTGAGAATTTTCTCTTAGGAGAGGGACACACTTTTCCTCCACAGGCAAAGCACTGTATGCTACACGATTGCATTCTGTGTGGGTCCTGTGCTCACCCGAACAGTGAGCACTTTCTCTGTTTCCGTGTCAGTTGTCATTAACCAGCTACGGATCTGACATGTGAATCCGTCAGGGCGTAGAATTTAAGTCCCTTTGGCTTTAGCGCATATGATAGACTGGTACAGAGTTTACCAAAGCCACTTTCCATGGCTTCTCAGAAGCAGGCATGCATATGTTAGGGTACCTCTGCAGCATCAGTGACTGAACTAGCTGACAAGTGACAGGAGGTCCCCCCTCCCTGGTATTTCATGAAAGTGTGTACAAATCATAACAAGTTGCCTCTCTTTGCATGAGACAGGGAACATTTCCCTTAAAGCACACATGGCTATATGGTGAGTTTGTATACATGAAAATTCATGCTGCTATCAATTTTAATTTTGCCATTTTCGTTGTTTTTACGCTTCAGGTTTGAAGTTTTGGAAGACGCTTACATGATTGCTTTCAATTTCCTCCTAAGTGATATTTACGGAGTCTATTAAAGTCTTAATGAAAAAGCAAAGTTTATTACCATTGAGAGAAACTATGACACGCAGAGAGTCCTGACCCTTAGACTGTAGCTTGCTTTATTTACTCAATAAATAAATACCTACTGTGTGCCAGGAAGTTCTATGCTGGGTGATGTGCAGCAGGCCATGAGTCATGATAATGTGTCTGGGTTTCCGTGCTCTTGTAGGGTACTGACAGTAGCGACGATCAGCATGAAGAGTGCTTTCTTTGCAGGTTCCTGGCTGCATATGGCACTAAATCCTGTGTTACATAGACTCCTGTGGTGGCAATGACAGGCATATCTTCCGGCAAATGAGTTTAAGGCAGACTAGAGGCATGGAGGGGGAGCTTTTAGAGCCTGGAAGCTCTGGGTTTGAATCTAGCAGTTCACACTATAAGCCATTTTCTCCCTTGGCTCAAGTATCCTTATCTGTAAAATAAGGTTATTGTAAGGGATCAGCGTTCACCTGATCAGTGTATTACCTACACATCATAGATGATCAGTAACGTTGAGCTCCCTGTTGTCTGTTGTCTTAGAATAATAAGAGAAAACATGTAATTTTTTTAAAGCACCAATCTCACCCCCCACACACACGTGTGCACACACAAAAAGATCTTTAGTAGACAGGTTCCTAGGCCCACAGAAGTTAACTGTCTGGATGTGACATCCAAGATAAGTGCCAGTAAAATAATCTACTCCAAATAACTAGTTTGCTAGCTATTTGTATATATGTTATATATATATATATATACATACATACTCACACACATATATGTATATAATATGTATATATGTATATATGTATATGTATATAAATATATTTTTTTTCTGGTTAGCACATTTATTTTTTACTTTTGATTTTTGACAGAAGGTTTTACAGTGTAGCCCAGACTGACCCATAACTCACTATGTAGCTCAAACTGGCTTTCAACTCAAGACAAAGTCTTCTTCCTCAGCTTCCCAAGTGCTGGGATCACAGGCATGAGCCACCATGCCCAGATAACATGTGCTGTTTTAAAATTTAATCTGTTTATAATTACAGAGTCACTGAGATGTACCCATCTCACTGAATGGTTGTTTTTAACTGCCTGTGGCTTTCCTATTGAACGAAGGTGCAGTCATTGGAAGCCCAGGAAGTAAAGAGAACCAAAGAAAGAACTGTAATATCTTGTGACTCTTAACTTAGGTCTCAGCGCAGGAAGCCTCTGTCTCTGTGTCATGAACCCATGAGCCACTGCAAAAGAGAAACACGAGAAGTTGAGCTGTAACTCAAGGAAGATCCTGTTTGCGCCTGTGCTGGATCTATACTGCACGACACACTGACTGTCACTTCTCTGCCCTTTTCCATGACTCCTTTGCTGTGTCCTCTCCCTTCATCCCTTTCTGTCACTCACCTCACTCTTGCTCCAAGGACCGGGAGTGTGACAACAAGCTTTTGAGAGCTGGATGAGGAAGAGTGGTTATTTCCTTTCTCTTACATATGAAGTGGTTTCTTTTTCTGTTTATATCTTCATGTGAACATTCTGGAGGGTAAGAATGACAGATTATTGGCTCAGTCACAATTTGCCTTACACATAACCTCCCTGCCAATTTTATTTAAAAAAAAAAGATGTCTTCCTTCATGGAGGAAATAAGCATATCTTTATTGTAGTTAAAAAAAGTGTACAAAATTCATGCAATGATCTGATCTGTGAACGGGAATCGTTTGCTAGGTGGGATCCACCTGAGTCGGTTGTGAATAGCCCCAGGCACAAGGACTTGGACTCAGCTGCTTTCTGTCCTTTCTCTTCTACACTGTCACTCCAGGTTGTTCCAGGCCGGTTCCTAGCCTATTCTGAAAGCCTCTTCTGAGGCCAGATGCTGCTGCTGCTGCTGTCGAGGATGATGATCCTACCATCTCGCACAGTGGTCCATCTCATATTCAGGGCGGAGTGGCACTGGAAGAGTCTGAAGGCAGAGATAATACTGCATGATTAGTGCATTCATACATCGTCTGCATCTCAACAGGCTTCATTAACCCGGACTTGTCTCCATATTTCTTGCAGTGACTCTGAATAAGGACAATTAATAATTTGCTAAGACCCTAAAGTGGAAAAAAGGAAGAATTTTAATTCAGGTTGTTTGATCTCATTTTGTAGACAAAAGTCTATTGAAAGTCTTTTTAAATAAAAAAATACAATGGAATAAGGAAGAAATGTTAATTAAACTTCTGTGATACTTAAACAGTTTTAAGAATATGGAATAACTAGCTTATTCTGATAAATGGAAGATGGAGTGAATAACAATTATTTTTTGATATGTTTATCTTCTTCAGAGGTTAATTTGAATTAGACAGAAATAGGATGTTAGCATTCTTTAATAGGTTTTGGATCCTTTTAGGGTAATTTTTATTTGAGAACCCATTGTACACGTAATATGACTTCTATCATTGTGACAAAATGTTATCCCTTAACAGACAGCAGTGTTTAAGTATAGCTGACTCAGATTTAGACTCATATTCCAGTTCCTTAACATCTAAACAGAATTTATGCCAAAATTTATTCTTAAAATTTTAGAGACAGTATTTGCTCCCATAGAAATGGACATCTTGAGAATGGCAATAAAAGGAAAATATATTTTAAAATTATGATTCTGATTTGTTTGAAATAAAGAAAGCATTTTGCTTTATTGTAGATTGTTTTCCAATAGTTTTAGGCCTTCACGTGTGAGGCCACTGTAGGACTAAAGTGGAGGAGAAGTTAGGAGGAGAGAGACTTTTGGATTTAGACATGTTTATTGTATATGCCTTGCGAACGTACAGGCACTTCATCTTGGGTGTACATTGAGGAGTTAATGTGCTACCCTCACTTATACAGATAGTGTCCAAACTATTGTGTCACTGGAGTGTCTAGCGGCTGATTTACGAAGGCTGATGGTCTGTTTTGGAGGGGACAGCATGTATTGTAGGCTGACTAATGCAGTACGAGGCTCTGCAAAGGGTCCGTGAGCATGGTGTTTCATTCAGAGCTGTGGAGACTGTTAGGCACCCAGTGCTTGCCTCTGATGGGTGTTGTGCATCTTTGAGGCACTGCAGCCTCCAAGAGGTCTGAAAGTTATGATGTCATTAATTAATAACTGAGTGTGTGCTAATCAATACATTAGGTATGTACTATAATAGCTTATAAACATGATGGCTTTGGAATGGCTCTTGTATAAATGTTAATTGATTTAAAGTAAAGGGAAATTTTTGTCTATTGGGTCAATAGTTTATGGATTATGACTGCCTTTTAGTATGAGATTGCTAACGAATACTCCATCTTTCTCAGCCCCCAGCCTGTTCTGTGTTTTATAATCAGAAATGCCTGTAAACAAGATACATTAGAGCAATTATTGGTACTGGAATCCAATAACACTTGTAAAGCCTTCCATAAGATACCACACTGGGACTTAACATTATACATTCTACAATGTGGAAAAAGATATATGGAAAGTTTTGTGTTCACCTCTATCATAATGCTGCATTTATGAAAAAATGTTTATCATATAAACATCTTATCCTTCATATATCATCAAGATTTTCAGGTTTGTATTCGACCTCCTTTTTTGAGTGTAGAGTTGAAAGATAGACAGGGTATATGGGATCTGCCAGAAGAAGTGACCTTAAAGATACAACTCCCTCTTTTATTCTAACATCTAAATTATGAATCAAATAATTTAAAACAGACTTAACATCAGAAACAAGGGCTGACAAGTGGAATTTGACCTAGGAGACTCCTATTGGCCAGCACACATGTTGCTTAAGGCAGAAGTATTATGAAGACTTAGGACTTGGTTTTTATAACAGGGTTTGGTGCTTAATGGAACGGTGTGTGTGTGTGTGTGTGTGTGTGTGTGTGTGTGTGTGTGTGTGTGTGTGTGTGTGGTTAGTTCTCTGTCTCTGCAGAAGGCAGTTTTTGCTTCATCTCCCCCCTTCAATTGCTATGCTAGCGCCCCCCTCCCCCAGGTTTATTGCTCCATTCTTGGAGGTCTACCTTGGAATGAAGCCAGTATCTTTTTTTTTTCACTTTGACAAATTTTACATCAAAATACTGATTTTATATTTGAGGAAACTGGAGGCTTTGGAATAGTACCCATGTCAGCTTTTACATGAATGTGCATGAAGTTTCAAAAGCCAAATGGTAAGGGATCTTGTGACAAACAGCAGCCCTTTGCCTAGAAGACCTCTGCCTCTCCCACAGCTTTCACTGCTCACAGAGAGAGATTGCATTTTTTTTTAGCAGATTTCGTCTTTCTGGCACTTATCTGTGCATTCAAAATGAGTAACTTATACCACAGGCATGTCAGGTTTAGTATCCTTTACTGATTTCTGTTTGTGGAATTTAACACTCAAGTCTTTTCCTGACCAACACTGTTCCGAGGAAGTTTCTTCAGTTGTATCCTTCTTAGAAAGTGTCTAAGAAAGACTGCCCTTGGAGAGTTTCAGGGTCTGAAACTCTTACCCAGAATTTATATAACAAATTGAAATTCCTTCTTCATATGTACAGCTTAGATATCTTACATAATATCTTAGACAATCCTGCTCCATGTTGGAGGGAGATTAAGGCAGAAGAGACTTCTCTTCCTATGTGATGGGGTGTGTGTGTGTGTAGGGACTGTGCTGGGGTTTTATGTGTGGGAGCTTAGATTTAAACAATAAAAAGAAATGAGCTAGTGAAAGAGATTGGTAAAGAATGGTCAAAGATGTGGGAAGGCAAACAGGATGAAATATGGAAAAAGAGGGATGATAAATAAAAGTATAAAGCCACAAGGAGACCAACATAGAAGACCGTAAGCATCCATTAGCTGCGGCTCCAGAGGTTTAAGGCCCAAAGCCTCAAGGCTGTAGAGAAAACAAATACTTTTTTTCACCCAAAGAACTTTGCTCTGAAGTAGCAGAGAAGGAGAAGGAGGCAGTTCAAAACTACAGTAAGATGTAGATGAAAGATTCGATTCATACAATTCACATATACATATACACACATACACGTGTGTGTGTGTGCGTGTGTGTGTGTGTGTGTGTGTGTGTGTGTGTGTGTGTGTAAGATAGAAGACTAGCATGAATTGAAAAGTTAAATCCAGGTCTTTCTACTCATGTCACATTGACAAGTGTATTATTGGCTAATAATTATTTCTTTGTTTTTGATAGCATACCTTAATGATGTTTAGAGGCAGGATATAAAGAGTAAACTTTGTGTACGTATACAAGAGAAAACGCTGGCAGTTTGGAGGGAGCTCTGTCCACTTTACACTTTGGAGCCAGTACTTAAACATGGATCCTACTTGTCCAGAGCCTTTGAAATCCCACAGTCCTTTGCATTACTTTTTATGGTTGATCTCTGTGAAAGAAGTTCCTTTATTCTTATGCTTTGGGGCCAAGCTTATGTGTCCCTCTGCCTGCTGCTTTTATTTCATCAAATCCACAGCTATAGTGTGTGTTGACTAACTTCATCACACCATAAAGCTGCTGTTGCTATTCAGGTCGCACACAGATCCAGACATTTCACAAGAGAGATTCCCTCCAGTTTAGTACCTATTTTGGGGACGTGTTTTTGTATGACTGTCACTAGAAACACCATTATCTTAAACAACATGTGTACTTAGAATCATACATTAGGATAAATAGCAAATCCATTTTATGTGCTTGGAACTCAACCTGGGTACTTTTGGGTGCTGTGTAGCTGCTGAATTCTACTTGCAAATCTCACCAGGAATATGATTACTTCTCATTTTATTGAAAAATGAAGAGTCAGCTGAAGCATTATAGGTTGAACTGTTGTTAAGAAAATCCGGCTATGATTTTTAGGATTTTTAGTCCTGTATTACCAGTGAAAACATTTGGTTATATGCTGGTTCCTCATTTATTCCTTCATCCCACAAAAAATTGTTGATGATCTACTATGCCCAACAAGATAGCAGACGTTTCCCTGTCCTCACGAGAGTCTCAGTCACGTAAGAGAACCAAACATCAACATATTATTAGATAGCCTGCTATGAGGGCAGGATGTCACGGATATAGGCTATGGGGTCAGAGAGGGAAGCTTAGCCTCCAGAAAAGTCGAGAAACAACTGAAAAGACTGTTTTCTGGATGAAACTGCTCACAAACAAGCATCGGAAGGCACTGTGTTCCCAGAGAAGCAAAGCCTGAGATTGTGTGGACTTTGGGTTCCTGTAGAAAAGGCAGTGAATGGCAATGCTGGTAGGTAAGCAGAGGCAGATGCCTACAGCCCTGCTTTCCAGGAAGTTGGGTTTTAGGAAGACAGATTTTTAGGAAGCTGGGTTTTAGGCAGACTTCCTGAATTCAGAGTTTAGAGTCAGCACCACATACTCTCCCTTTGATTTGTAGAAATAGCGCTCAGTAGAACAGGATTAGCAGGAAGTAAGATTGGGACTATAAGACCAGAAGGCCAGTTGAGCAATAGCTGACCTGACCTGACATTGTGGGCATGCATGAGTAGAAAGGAAGATGATAGACATTCAGAAGACAATTTTACCCATTGGCAAATTTCATGTGATGTGGAGGAAAGGGGCCCTGTGGATGGTCACACTGGCTTTAGTGGTCATTTTCATTATGAATAGCTAGCGATAATGCTTTGAGTGCACGCCACCATAATTGGAACAGCTGGGTTATCTATATGGAAGCACATACACGATGATGGAATTTAAGAATTTCTTGAAACCAATCCTTCAAATTACTGTTGTATTATTTAATGATATCTTCAACACTTTGGGATACCCAAATTAAAAAAAGAAACTAGGCCACAGGCTTGAGGGAGACAGATAAGATCTGTGAATGAAGCACTTATCTCATGAGCAATTTGGCTTTAAAGTTTGGATCCTCCTGGGCAGGTAATGGTGGCCATATTGATCCTCGCACTTAAGAGGAAGAAACAGGTGGTCCTGGGGCAAACTACCTAACTAGATGAGTCAGAATTTGCAAGATCAAGGTTTGATGAGAGATGCTGCCTCAAAAATACAGCTGAAAGCAATCAAGGAAGATACCCAGTGTTAACTTTGGGCATCTACACATATGTACATATGTGCATATTCAGCCCCACATGTTTACACACACATGTAATAGGCATGTACATTGCACACACATAAACTTGTAAAAAAATGAAAATACTGGGCTTTAATATATAGTCTATGGCTTATGGCACATAGACATTAATATCCTGAAATTAATAGGTTTATTGCTCTGCAAAAAATAATTAACAAATATTACTGTTGAGAAACACTTCTCTCTATGCTTCAGAAACATATTGGAGGACATATTGCTCTTTCTGGTTTCAGTTTCTCCTTTATTTTTCCAAGAATATTTGATAATCATATTTGAAGGTTTCATAAATTGGGACAAGATGGATAGTTCAAATTTCCAGAGAATCTCCTTTTCTAGACTTGCCAGTTGCCCCGCCATCTTGAGAACAATCAGGATCATATCGGCCTGAATGATACAATCATATTTAATTTCTGTTTTTTTGAGAATAATTTTTACATTTTTTAAAAAGGAAAGTTTCCTTTTTTTTTGCAAGCTTAAAAGCTTATTGAGGTAATAAAAACGCAAAAGAGAAATATGTAAAATATAAGATCATAATTGCCTTAAATCTACCACAATTTCATCGCCTGAGATGATGGCTAGATCCGAGTTTTGAATACATCTATCTTCTAAACGTACGGGCGCATTTTCTATGGCATGATTTTACAATCTTCCTTTACAGAAGGTGCTGTATCTTTTCAGGCAAAGAAATATAGAGCTATCCTCTATGTTTTTTCACTTTTTATTTGTATGCAAATTTTTTTTATGTAAAATATTTTATATGTAAATTAATTTACTCTCTTAATAATGATTTTCCCTCACAGTTTCAACTAACAAATAGTATTTTTGTGAATATTCTTGTATATATGAGTTTCTGCATTGTTACCCATTCTTTCTATTTGATAATTCCCAAAGAAAAACCACTGACTTGGAAGTAACATGTATTTTAAAATTTAGTAAACATAGTTATCCCTTAGGACTTATTGGGCATTGTTTGAGGACCCGTGTAGGCATCAAAACCTGAAGATGTACATGGTTGTTCTATAAAATGGCATGGGATTTGCATATAACCTATGTACACGGCCCTGCATATTAAATCATCTGTAGATTATAGTACCACCCACAAGAAAAAATTCTATGCAAATAGTTATACTGTAGTTTGAGGAAATAAAAGTCTGCACATACTCAGTACAGTCACAGATTTTCTAATCAAATTCTTTTGGTCTGGGGTTGATTGGCACTCACAGGTACAGAAGGCTGACCGTGTTTTAAATTAGCACATAGATGTCATGTTGCCAACAAAGTAAGAGTGTACGCCTCTCCACTTACTACCATTCACCTTGTTATAATCAATTCCATTGTTCTTTCCCTAAGACACAAGAAACAGATTTTGTGAGTACTTTAATTGCAATATTTTTATATATTATATTTATTGTATGCTGACCTTTTCTTTTTATAAATCACTTGTTAGAATTCTTTGCTGATTTTTCTACTGTGTTGTTTCTTATCATTTGTTTAGCACTTAAATTTCTTTTCATCTTTTAAAGTCCAACTTTTCCTAATAACCTGTCACCTGGAGACAAGTTATTATTTGGTAAGACCACTTTTTATGATAAAAACAATAATCCTTATGAGGAAAAAAACATAGGGAGAAGCTGTCAAAGGAAATTGAAGGAAGTTGCTAGGGTTCATGTACGTAACAATAATAAAAGGAACTCTTGATGTATATTGTATAAACGTTCTCCATAAAAGAAAATTAGTTTAGTTTGGGATCTAAATAGAGTAAGGACTAGAGAATGAGTTTCTGGAGGACCTCTGTCACATTTGTGTGTCCCTGAAAAACAGCAGTTGGAACACAGAAGTTGCATGCATCTAAGCTTGGATCAGGGAACCCATGCAAACTTGAGGTTTGGAGCTGAGATTGGGGCTTGGTGTTTGCCTTGGCCCAAACTCTACACACTGTCCACATTATATTTGTAGTGCCCTGGACATCAACTGTGCCTCTATAAAGATAATCTTAGAAAGATCTAAGAGTTAATGTTATTTCTTCATATACTGAGAAAATGAAGAATACTATCCTTACAGTGGCATCATTATGAAAATGATAATTTAAACTTTAAAATTATTCATTGAGTTTTTTCCCAAGATACTAAATATTATTACTTGTGAAGACCTAAACTTATACTTTATGTAAGTTACAACCTTAGTTTTAGGGTAGTATATACCCTAGACAGAACCAGAGGGGTAACAAGCAATCAGCTCCACATTGAAGAGCCAAGGCAAAACTATTTAAGATACGCTATTTTATTATTATCAGGGATATATCTCAAAACAAATGACAAACTATATTCTGGAATTGGCTTTCAAAAAATTCTTGAAGAAGTCCCATTGTCTAAAGAAATGTCAAGTGTTCTGGGAAAAGTGTAGGAGAGAATTAAAAAATCTCTTATTTTAAAAGGCAGAAGAATGACTTACTGCTTTTATTTTAACTGATTTTCTTTTCATTTGAAGATTATTATGCTCATGTCAAATTCTATGTTTCAACTTATGGAAAAATGTAACTTTAAGATTTTTGTAGCTAATATGCCATATTAATAACATAGATTACTGAAAATAGCTTTCCATAAGATGAAGTCACTAATAATTTTCCTAAAAGAATGATTCTTTATTAGTACAGTAGCTGATTTTAATTTTATGTGGCACAAACCCTTTTAATTTTATGTAGTAATGTTTATTTCCTATACAAACTCTCTCAGATGTTTTATCTGTTTTA